>CM060971.1:59470997-59848497 GCA_030765045.1 Tenodera sinensis | reverse complement strand
AAGTGTTTGCTTGCGACATCAATCCATGTGCCATTGAACTACATATTCTAATTGCTAATCACTGAAATTTTTCAGAACGATAGCTCTGTCAGCTGATTGTTGGTCACCTGTGAGAGTGAACGTGTTTTATAATCACCTCTAAACATAGCCATATCTGATTTTCGTGAGCAGCATTATGCAATAAAGTTTTGCGTTCTCTTGAAGAAAAATGATACTGAAACCTACGAGGATCTGAAGAGAGCATATGTGAACGCTGCAATATGTCGTCGAGCATGTTTCCGTTGGCATCACACTTTCAAAAGTGGTGCAAGTGCACCTGTCACTGTTATAACAGAAACAATCAACACAGCAGATATCATTATCTGTGATCACTATGACACAGCTTGCACACATTCTTGGGATATCAGTAGGGAGCACTCACGCAGTTTTAGAGTATTTGTGACTGCTTACTCCACAGCAAATGCAGGCTCGCATCAATGTGTGCAACTATTGGAAACTATATGCTGAAGACGAGGGAGATGCTTGGTGACAAAACAGCATTACTGCTGATGAAATATGAGTGTACTGTTTTGACATTGGAGGCTTCATCACGACAATGCCACACCAATGCCACACCACGTGTTGCTGTTATCAAGTTCCTGGCACAAAATCACATCTCTTCAGTACGTCATCGACCTTACAGTCCTGATCTAGCTCGGCGTGGCTTTTTTTTCTTAACCCTACAGCCAAAAAAGAACTTAAGGACTTCGGTTCGACAAAGAGACCAAAGCATGAAAGCTTTAGAGGTGACCCTGAAGAGGATGCACGTCTTCCAGGAATGCCAAAGAGGACCCTCGTAAAAGATGATCGTGCAATAATTGTGTGAAATGCACAACGAAATATTGGAAATAGGAAATAAGTGCCCCAATTGTTGCTCAACTTAATTATGAACTTTCTGCAATCATTATAATTCATTGGTAACAACATCAAAGTCATACTTCCAGTTTGCTGAGAAAGAATTATAATGAATCCAGCGTCACATTTATTAGCGTTTCTCCTATTGATGATATTTCCACAATTATATTGCAATATATTATTTGATTGAACTTGGAGAAGTGCATATAATTTACCAGATATGTTCTTTTCCTGTGTGAGTGATAAATTTAAAATGATGTTCAAGACAAAAATGTCAGACATGTCCATGAAAATGTGAGGCACCGCAAGAAATGTTTGTGCAAAGCAAACTGAAGTCTATTAACCTAATAGCTATAAGTGTATCGTGCTAAATAAAACAAATCATATTGCACTCATATGACTTTCTCTACCCTTGTACTAACCATCCTTACAAACCCTTATACCTCTACCTTCTTCGTGTACATTTGTACAAATTATCTTATTGCTTATTTCCTTGTAGGTACAAGGGGAATATTAGAATACAGTAGACTTTGTGCGATAGCCAAATCTTTTAAAGCTTTCAGATTCCGTTCTCTTTGCACACTTAACATATAAAAAACGAACAACGATGTTCCATTTCACGAAAGTTTTAAGTTTTCCGAAACTCACAGACACAACAAGGAATATCTCCGAAATGGTTCACCCTACACGAAAATTTATTTGGACAGAAATTGTGTATTTTAACAATCTCTGCATTTTCGTATAGTATGATTTTGTCTATCTCTCACGGTTTAACAGTTATGCAAAAGTCGTCCAGAGCAAATACGACTACAGGGGCTGTTGCCAGAAAATTCAAAATATATATTTCATTTGTTATAAAATTATCTCAAACATATGAAATTTTAATCAAAATCATAAGAACCATTTTCAAGAAAAATAAAAATGTTCGAAAAATTTTCCATGTAAAGGATGGTTTAGGATGGGGCTATTTTCTTCAAAATCTTCGTGTCGCATCCGTGAAAGACATTAAACTTAAATACCAACTTTGGTTTTTAACCTACATTTCGTTTTGAGTTATGCTGTCCACAGACTGACACACACACACAGGGACCTTTTTCTAAAAATGCCCTTTTTTTTGGATTCAGGGGGTCTCAAAACATATATTTCTGGTGAAATCTGGACATCGAATGTTTGGGTGGAATACAATACTTCCCCTACTTTACCAGTAGAGAAAGTAAAAAGAAAAGGAAGAGCGCTAGGTGGTCTCAGTTGGTATGCATTTTGCATGTAAATACTGAAACAAGTGGACATAAAAAATCGATGTCGGTGACGTGATCTTGTTTACATTTAAGTAGTTAGTGTTACTTATCAGTGCACCTTGCTATTATTCCAAACCCATAATTATAATATCTCAGTAGTGACCTACCCTAAACACATGGAACAGTTAGTTTTAAGTGAAGTTCTGTGAAGCTGTCATTTACTGGATATAACTCACTTTAGAATTAAACCTTCAATTAATATTTGATTAAGCACTATCTGTATTCACTTAGGTAGGGAAACATCGAAAGAGCAGAACTAATATTTAAACCTGAGTCAATTAAGATCGGATACAAATGGCAGAAAGCAATTTGTTGATCGCTAGAATGTCGATGCACAAACACAATTTGTGTTCGTTCCCGTGGGATTTCAGGTTCAATCCCCCTGACATCGAGCGACACTGACTTCTGTCAATTCACTTTGGCATGCCGCTGCTGTTTGTCACACAGCTTGACCGCCAGTTCATGTTCACAGATCAACTGAGCAAGTGATGTAATAATACATGGTAACACGTCGCTATGAAATAAATAAATAAATAATAATAATAATAATAATAATAATAATAATAATAATAATAATAATAATAATAATAATAATAATAATAATAATAATAATAATAATAATTAATAATAATAATAATAATAATAATAATAATAATAATAATAATAATAATAATAATAATAATAATAATAATAATAATAATAATAATAATAATAATAATAATAATAATAATAATAATAATAATAATAATAATAGTATAAATAAAGATACTGGCTTTCTTCCCGTTTTATTCCTCGGATGAGTTGTAAGTGCTGTCAGTCCATCTTCAAGTGGGTCTTCCTCTTCTCCTTTTCCCATCTAAAGGCGTGCTTTGTTTGGGTCATTTTTACTAGATGGCCGACTTTATATTGACTTTACACTTTGTAATTTTTTTTAATATTTGTGCAATGTTAAAGAAACCCCTGAAAAAACATTAGGAAAGAAACACAAATTAAATTCTCATGGCGTTGCCTGTTTTATTAAATGGTAGAAAGCGGACTGCGGACAAAAGGAGCTTAAAACAATTGAGTCAGCGGAGATGAGATATTTAAGATCATTAAAGGGAAGTAAGCTATGACGCAAACGCTGCTCTCCGTCGAAGACGTCGCCTTTAAGACCTATAAGAGCTCGTGTTTGGTGTCCGGACTAGCTCTAGCAAGAGAGGTCTTATTCTACAGGGTGTGCGTGAGTTATGGTAGGAATGGAACCAAACGAAGAATTAACCAACGGATCACTTTATTTGTAAATTTCCAGATTTGTAGAAAACTGCCGACGATATTTAAATAGAATGTAACTTTGCAACTTCAACTACAACGTTATAACACCTTAACTTTGTCACCCTTTAGCAACCGCCGAATTATGTATACGCGCCAGCTTACGTACAACTCCCAAGTTGCACGTGTACTCTCGGCTCGATTCAAGACGAGTGTGTGTTGCGTTGCATTTGTTTTTGCGCGGGCAACAAGAAGGAAGCGATTTCCATTGGCTAACTTTAGAGCACGTCATGGTAAGATAGGAATCAGCCCGCTAAATCGTTAGTTTTGTGCAAACAACAATTGTAACCTTATCACTCTTTTAAATCTGCCTAGGCTTCCATTCTTGAGACTTTAACATATTCAGCTTTATTACGTCTTCCCCTAACTATTGACTAGAATCTCCTTTTGTTTCTTTCCATTATCAAATATATATTGACATTATAATTTCGGTTTCAGCTACAGGACAGAAACTATTACAGAAGACCTAAATATATAACGTATATCTAATAAATTAACACGTTATAGACATAATTGGTTAAATCTTTTGGAACGAATGTTCAAATATAGAATTTCGTAACAATGAAACATCAACCAATACGAATTCCAGGAGTAGGTAGGTCGAGGAAGAGATGGAAAGATAGTGTGAGACCGCAACAGATCTAAGGTCTAACCTATGAGAGGAAGAAGAAGAGGAAGAGGAAGAAGAAGAAGAAGAAGAAGAAGAAGAAGAAGAAGAAGAAGAAGAAGAAGAAGAAGAAGAAGAAGATAATGGGTAACCGAAACATTTATTTATCTTTCTGCTTCCCCAATTCAAGGGTTGTTATTAACAAAGCACAACGAACAAGTGAGCATACAATTGTTTTAATTTACATGAAATTCATTTAATTCTCTGTCAGTGAACTAGAAGTATGAAACTCGCCATTTATTTACAGTTCTTCGTTAACTTGAGAAACAACTCATGGTGTAATTAGTCACTTAACTGTAGGGATTCTTACATTGATTACTTTTATTTTTAAGATATAAACAGTTACATTCATATTTCCAGACTCTCGGGGATAGGGAGCTGTTCTGGTTAAAGAAAAATTCCCAACCCCAGCCGGGAATCGAACCGAGGCACTTTGGGTTGAGAAGCTAGAACGCTGAACTCTACCGCAAAGGCGGCAGTATTTTGTTTTGAATTATTTTCGAGGAAAAAGTTTCCCCATCTTTAGCTTAATGTCAACTAATTACAATGAATTTGTCATCACTTTTAACATTGCTTCTCTTATGGGAAATTACATGAAATTAATTAAACAATATTTCTGAAAGACAATAATTTATGTAAAGCAAGTATAATCTGAAAGAAATATATGGAGAGAGAGACGCGAGAGGGAAGGAGGGAGGGAGGATTTGTTATTAAGGTGATTATTTAGAATCAAAAGTGATCGTTTGGCGGCAGTAACCAGGCAAGGTGTCGCAGGCGGTAACGTGATGACTCGCATTCTGGAGGTCGGGGCTTTGAACCTTGCCGATGGCGCATTAACTTGGGGTCTTCCCTTTTCACTTAGGCGGATGCGGAGTGCTTATGCTCATACCACGACCTTCCTATCTCTCATTTCCTGTTCCTATCATTTCCCTTTCATCTATTCCAGGGTTGTAGGACCAAGCAACGGTGTTCGGCGAGTTGTGTAGAATCTGAGTACCTACTTCTTTTAATGCAGATTAAATTAATTTGCTTGAATCAGAGAGACATTGATATGACAATTGTTTTAGAGGTGTAATTTGAAATTGGTACTGTGGAGCAAACAAAGGACAATAATACATCTAACATTTTATGCGCCTGCTAAAGTGGAGATAATGCCAATTCTAAAATAGATTGCACCTACAGTTCTTTCAATACTTGCTCATTAAATGTGTGGTCTTAATTGCTTTGGCTTCTGTGTGTCTGATAAACTTGTTTTCGGCAGGCTTTTATTCACCGTTTATCCATCTTTCTGAGGGTCCACGCCTCATTACCAGAGTAGAAGACAGATCTTACCAAAGTTTTATGAAGACGTGTCCTCGTATGTCTGTACCAGGGAAGGCACATGTTCTATTAAATTTAATATTTTTTCTAGAACACGCATTTCCTCCAGAAAGGATAATTTGTGTGAGTAAATTCGTTCACTCTTTCCAATTTTATTTTAAATGTAACTTTACTTTACATAGGATTTTTTCCACAAAATGGCATTAGTTTTGATTTATGCTCATTGGCTCAATGACAACTGGCAAAGGGGGAGATAGCACCTCGACTGAAAGGCGATCTTTTATGCTTATGTCCCTGACGGGGCAACCCCCTGGGAGGATGGATGAGGCAAATGGATCCTAAGGGTGGTTGGAAGGTTGTCACGACAGATCAGGTGGAAGGACACCTATGATATGAGGCTGGCTTGGCTCCCTTTCTCCTCGGGCTTGTATCATCCCATGGGGAGGGGGGCGGAAACCATTGGCTCACCTTCCAATCCGGGGAACGAGATTCCTAGAGCGCATTTGTTCCTCCGGCCGTGCTGCCTCCGCGATGCTCGCTGACGCTTACAACCCTGAAAAAATCTAACAGGATGAAGGTGAAATGAAGCGATTAATGTAATGAAATGGATCTACAGGAAATTTATATGATACAGAAATCCTTTCCAGTATTCGTCTGACGACCCGGGGAAACCGAAAGAAACCCAAGGGTCAGAAAGGTCGGCTACGGAGATCGAACCCGCGACCTCCCAAATGTGGGTACAGACGGTGCCGCCAGAGCCATTTCGCTCGCTTTAATGCTCATTTATGTCCATTATATATTATTTCCAGTTATACTAATAGTATTAACAGAATATTGAAAATCATCTCCACTATTAGCTATTAGAGTTACATCATCCGCAAAAAGAAGAACGTCTCTTTGGAGTTCCTATTATTAATGCCAACAAATTTTTGAAGTAGTGTCTGGGTGAGTTTTCTCCGGGTTCTCCGGTTTCCCCCGCCACTCATTCTACCAATTGCTCCATCATCACCCTTCAAGTCATCCTTTTCGCCTGCATCTTATATAATCCTCTTCCTCACTGTCATACCTGGTGCTTGGCTGACCACCCGTTTCCAGGTCTTTACTCTGTCCACAGGTTCCTTGCTCCCTGACAGGCGTATGACCCTAGGTACTGGCTTCTAAGTTCTAGGGGGTGTAAGTCCTACATAAGGAGAGGATAATCAGATAAAGAAGAAGAAAGAATTCCGTACACCATATTAACATGCGGTGCAATATATTAATCAAAGAAATTCAATTTCAAATTTGAATTTTGAAACTTCAAATCTAAACTTGGTAATGAAAAGGCAATGAAAATATTAAGTTAACTTTAACTGGCATCGCATTCGATAGCACAAGCTGAATTTAGGCTTCATACTTCTTGTAAGCCTAATTCCAAAATATTTAAAAGGTCGAATTCTATTCTGTTTAGCCGAAGTGTATGCTTAGGTTATTTTGAACTGGTAATGTGTGGCAGTTAAAGTTAAACATGTTTCATAATTTTACCAAGTTACTTTCCTTCCTCTTTGTTGCTGTAATACTTGTAGATGTGGGATTGATCACTGATAAAATCTTTACTTGCTGCATCAAAAACTTTCCAGTTTGCTGAACTCGGACAAGCGTTCCCAACCAACTACTATCAAGAAATGTTAACCTTAATCATATTTGTGAACGAAGAATGTAGAAAAATATTAACTTTTTATGCCTATATAAGCTGAACATAACGTTTGTAAAACACTGAATGCCATTTACATAAATGTGTCTTTCTATATAGTGAAATATTTGATCGATTCATCAGAAGGAGAGAAAAACTGGATTGATTGATGACGAACATGTTTGCAGGAGGAAGGGCTGAGGGTGGCAAGTTGCCATGACGACTGTTCCTCGTGCTGCGAGAACGTGACGAGATTATCAAATCCTTCCTAAGTCCTCTCTGAGCTCAGGCCTCGTATTCACACGTCTGTCAAACAATGCTTCATTACTTTCCTGTCATTATATAAAATATTGACGAGTGCAGGTGTAATGTAGTCATTATCTAATTATTCAAGAACTGTAAATGTTAACCCAGCAGTAATGCCAACTGCAAACTCCATCGCGTGAAAGCCTACGAAGGGTAGACCGCTGCATCCTCAGCCTCCATCCGTCGGATGTGTAGCAGTTGCCAAATTACCAGTTGGGCACAGTAGTAGGGGGGCCTTAGGGGTTCATTGTAAAGGTGACTTTCAGTTGCAACTTATGAATATAATTTTGACTTACTTTCCTTTGCTGACCTAGAATTCACAGAAACAGAGCAGGGTAAACTTGTGCTGCATATCGATACGGCTTATAGGATCTCGAAAAAATCTGAAGCCGAAATTGTGAACGCCATAATTATGGACATAGTACTGCGTCACATGGCAGAATTAAATAATTAAGAAATGTTAAAAATCGTTGCGTGGATAAAGGTACAAAATCTGGTAGGATTAGTTACCGTTAAAATTGTCAAAAGACACGAAATGTTACAGACAAGTCATTAGGGGCAAGCGTCAGGTAGTCAGGCGAGGCCTGGTAATTCCAGTTTTCCTGGAATTCGCTTAGTGCAGGTGTTGGAGAGGAAAACCAGGGATGGTCGCGGAGACTTCTTCGTAATCCGCTGGTGTCGTAGGGGTAATTAAGGGGAAAGGCATAGATAGCGTCATGACGCACAGACAGAGCCTTCCAAAACCCGGAGAGAGAGGGTAGGTGAGACACTTGCCTTCCAGATCGCGAGTGAGTAAGTCAGTTGGACTTACCCTCCGGACCTCGAGTGTGAGGACACACGACAGTTTCGAGTAACAATCTTCGGTCTTAGTAAAGACGTAACAAAATTCTAATAGCGATCGGCAAATCTAAAACGCTGCTTGGTCGTAAATAAAAGTGTTTCAAGGAGAGTTCCGGCTTTTATTGCAAATACTCACGCATACCCTGAGGTGAAGAACCATGCCGAGCAATCCGGAGCAGAAATCAACTGAGAGCAGCATTCCGCGTAGGATAGCGGAATTGAGGAGCGGATAAGCCCGCATCAAACCGAAGACGGTAGAACTCCCAAAGCTCCTGCCTACATATGTGTAAAATGAAATGACAAATTCTGTTTCGAACGAAAACACTTGTTTCAGAATCAACTTACATAATGAAGAAAAATGACGAATTCCTGCTCAATAAACTGGCAAGTAAATGAAGAAAAAAGCAAACTATGACTTGTTCTCACAGAACAAAGGTATAATAATAATAATAATAATAATAATAATAATAATAATAATAATAATAATAATAATAATAATAATAATAATAATAATAATAATAATAATAATAATAATAATAATAATAATAATAATAATAATAATAATAATAATAATAATAATAATAATAATAATAATAATAATAATAATAATAATAATAATAATAATAATAATAATAATAATAATAATAATAATAATAATAATAATAATAATAATAATAATAATAATAATAATAATAATAATAATAATAATAATAATAATAATAATAATAATAATAATAATAATAATAATAATAATAATAATAATAATAATAATAATAATAATAATAATAATAATAATAATAATAATAATAATAATAATAATAATAATAATAATAATAATAATAATAATAATAATAATAATAATAATAATAATAATAATAATAATAATAATAATAATAATAATAATAATAATAATAATAATAATAATAATAATAATAATAATAATAATAATAATAATAATAATAATAATAATAATAATAATAATAATAATAATAATAATAATATAAACTTTGGGCTACGATAAACCACCGCACCCCACGTGATGTGGTCCAGAAGGAGTATGCTTTAAACACGCATAATTGGATAACAATATATCAAAACCTTTTCTCAACAAAATAATAAATATGAATTTTGAGCACTTAACCTTCTGTGCCTCCCTTAATACTCAGTACGTAAAGCCAGCTTGCCTGGTTGCCTGATCCATACTTCCTTTGCCTTGTGCCCAATTGCAAGTGTGCCGAAATGCTACGGATTCGAGAACATCGCCGAGAATGACATGCGGTTATTATGAAGTTCCCCGGCCGCTTAAGCCCGTTTCCGTAGTGAATTTCACTACTCTAGCTCCCAAAGACTTCATGAAACTGAATGTCTCCCATACCAGCGTTCCCGGGATGAGTAAAATTCTGTGTCGATGCCAGGGTAGATAAACATGAAGATAGACATAACGAGATATACATTTTTTGTATGGCCGCCTCCGTAGCGCAGTTGGTAAACGCTTGCATCTGGCGCGGAGGAACCGGGTTCGATCCCCGATGCCAGCATGGGGACTTTTTCCCTCGCTGGGTGGTCTGGCATGGAGTGCATTCAGCCTCATTGGGCCCCAGGGGGGGGCAGTTAAGTAGCTAGTTGATGTAGAAGTAGCGGCCGCATAACTGGCTGGGAGGGCTCGGGACGTTGACCACGTCCCACCCTCCAGTATTGTACCCCACCAATGACGCCTGTGGTGGGCAGAGATGGGGAACACAGTGGCTGGGCGGCAAGCTTTGACCCTTTATGGGCTGTTGCGCTGGGGTTTACTTTACTTTATTTTTACATTTTTGTATGGCAAGATTTTGTCTATGTCTTATGGTTTACCAGTTATGTAAAAGTCATCAAGAGTAAACAGGACCATATGGGCTACAGCAAGAAAATTAAAAAGATGCATTTCATTTGGCATAAAAATATCCTAAACACATGGCATTCATGGCATTTTAATCAAAATCGTCAGTCATTTTTTAAACAAAAAATCAAAATTATCAAAAGAATATTCCCTGTTAAGGGTAGTTTAGGATGGAGGAATTTTCTTCAAAATCTTCGTGTCGCATCTTTGAGAGATACTAAACTTAAATATCAACTTCGATTTTAACCAACTTTTCGTTTTTGAGTTGACACGCGCGCGCTCGGACCTTTCTTCTAATTTTCTTTTTTGGGAGGCCTCAAAACATGTATTTTCGGTGAAATATCGATATTGAAATTTTGGATCTAATACAATACTTTCGGTACTTACTATAGTAGTAGAGAAAGTAAAAATATAATCAGCTCCAGTGATGAATCAAATAAGAAGCCTAGACAGAAAATTCGGTCTAGAGAAACAAATAATTCAAATATGGAATATATGGGAACTGGGGAATAAACCAAGGAATTTTCCGAATAAATATTAAAATAGATAAAGCAGCTATAATCTAGAAAATCTAGAAGTTCAAGCAAAAATAAAAAAGAAGGGTAAGAATGGAGACTTCAGGAATGCAGTTTCAAAATAAGTTGCAGGAATTAAATTACATGATCAGTAATGAAACAGTATTGATTTGACAGTATATGCACTCTGGAAAAGAGGAAATAAATTGGAAAAAGTTGGACCATCCCCATCAGATAAATGACTTACAAAAGCAAATGGTAAAGCACACCACTTAGAAAGTGGAATACTAAGAATGAGATGGTCCAATCTTCGTTAACTGGAGGCGGAAAATATCTAATTCCATGAGTCCCCAAGGGGATGAGGATGATGGTGACAATGATGACCTTAAGCACGCGATAGAATTTCTTTTCTCTGCATCAAATAGAATACAATATTTCGATCAAATGAAAGGGTCCAATTCCTATAATATTGCTTTCATTCTCTTTTTTACTCTCTGCTACGTATGTAGAGGAAGTATTGTATTCCACACAAAAATTCGATATCGAGATTTCACCGGAAATATGCTTTGAGATCCCGTGAATAAAAAGAAATTAGAAAAATGTCCGAATGTGTGTGTGTGTGTGTGTGTGTGTGTGTGTGTGTGTGTGTGTGTGTGTGTGTGTGTGTGTGTGTGTTTGTGTGGTGTCGTCTGTCTGACTGTGGGTGTGTCTGTCTGTCAGTCTGCGGACAGCATAATTTAAAAACGAAAAGTTGGCTAAAAACCAAATTTAGTATTTATCTTTAATGTATTTCAAGGATGCGACACGAAGACGAAGATTTTGAAGAAAATTGCTCCTTCCTAAACTACGCTTTACATGGAAAATTTTTATTGATTGATTCCTGGAAAGTGGCCGACCGACCAAAGCGCCTCTCCTCATCCGGGCACCGTATGTCAGTTGCCTTTACATTAACTTTTTTTATTTATAAAATTCAAAATATGAAATATTTTAGCACATTTAATTTTCTTTTTGCAAAAGGTATATAAACAATGTAACTCCGGGCACGATGCAAAACAAACTTCGGTCTGGGCCAAACTATTTCACATCGCATACCAAACCGGCGAGCAAAGAAAGGCGCTCAAAGTCAGGTGTCTCGCGCGACTGTTTGTGTATACAACAATGGGCCGAGTGCGTATCAAAGACGCTCACGGCCAAGATTCCCCACACCACTCACGTGAGCTAACAAATGAGTTAGCTGTGACAACAATCAGTGGCAGAACCAAAAGGGATTTTCTCCAGATGATTCGAGAAGTGTCCGGCGGTCGTCTTGTTTGTGGAAGTCGAGAAATGTCCATGTGACGTCATCCCCGCTATATAAGAACACGAGGCAACAGTAAAGTTCAAGGTATTACTAACAGTGCTGGTCTTCGCAGGCCTAGCCACGCATGCTTGGCTGGATGAACATCTCTCCATCCGAAGGCTCTTCATGGAGGAGGTGGCACCTCTTCAGACGATACTGGACGAACTACTACCTATACAGGCTCATCCCTCTGGGGGACACACTTCTGAAGCTGCGACGTCCACTACCATGGACGTCGGAAACTTCATTAATAGCTCACCCGACTCCCTTCATATTCTCACCATGAATTGCTAAGGGCGTAACCAGAGCTTCCGTCATGATTGTGCCCTAGCAGCTTCGTTCATCTGGCTTTGGTTTACTGCGGCTGGCCAATATACCCGCAAGTGCAATAGTGATACTGCCTCACTTTCATCCTCAATTACTTCTTTTCTTCTGCTTTCTTTTCTACCTTTATATCCTTTGTTTCCGGTAGAGGTTTCTTCAGTGGGTAGTGCCTTCGGGCGCAGCTCACACCTCTCACTGTGCCCTCCAACACAGCGCAAGTCCATAAGTGGATTTTTCCTCCGCTCTAAAACAAAGCAGAAAAGAGTTGCGGTCACGGACATGAGTAGGTAAATGCGAGAGAGCTGTGTGTGTGTTGTGTGTGTGTGTGTGTGTATGTGTGTGTGTGTGCGCGTGCGTGTGTGTGGTACGCCGTGTAGAACAGAAGAAGATTCAATGAGCACCGAGTGATTGTAGCTTCAGAGTTAGTCTATTAGATACAAGTAAGTGAAAAAGATAGTGAAAGGACTGAGTCAAGGTTGCCAGAACTGAACAGTAATTGTGAGTTGTAATACGAATATGAAAGACTGTAGACTGTTATCATCAGTAGAAGAGAACTGTTTATTTAGAAGACAATAAAGTCATAGAAAAATAACTGGACTGGATTATATCACTTTGTTACCATATTATGCAAAACTTGGTAGTTTACATTAAAGCGCATGCATCTAGGTACATTAGGAGCAAACTTCATGCCATTCTGTCAAATGGTCTTGAAATGAAAGGCTCTAGTTGAAGAAAAACTAAGTCGAGAAAACAAGCATTTCAAAAATGCCTGTCTGCCACGCCTATCAAATCTCTGAACTTTAGCTGCTTGTAATTCTGGTATTATCACAATGTCGATGGAAACAAACTTTATGATAAGCTATGCAGTATCTCAAATTTAATTTAGACAATACAAGAAACAATCAGGTTTTTTCATGCTATACTTACGTTAACCCCTTAAATATTGATCGAAAACATGAGCTTACCCACATTGTGAGGGGCAGAGAATATCGTGTAAATGTTACGCAATGATAGGTTTCCACCATGCTGTTGCTGCTTCCAGAGTGGGAGAACCGGTTTCGATCCGCGGTAGTCCATGGTATTTTTCTCATGTTGGGGGTTTGGTACGCGGTGTGTTCAGCCTCAGGGGCCAAATGAAGAGCTACTTGATAGAGAAACAACGGCCACTGATCTAGAGAACCACACAGGCTTGGGTTTCTGTATGTTCACTACATGCTACACTAACCAAGCTAGAGGCTTGTATTTGGAAGGTCCATTTCTATCGTCATGGCCACTTTGAGGTTTTTGGTGGATTCCTGGGATCGGTAGGTGAATACTGGTTTAGTTCTCCTTCTACAGAAAATTTCCTGCTCCCATTATTTCCTTTTGTCTTTTAGATTGGAGGATCAAGTGACGGTGGTGGATATGTTGCAGCAGAACGTGGAATTCGCGCTATGGAAAGATTCCTCTTTGGCTCTTGGATGCGCTGCTGGGCTCCCTTTCTTTCTGGAAATGTCTCGTCTATTCCATGGAAACCTAGGCTGCCACAGGCTAAGCCAGGACCAGCTGGGTCAGCATTGTTACCAAGTTAGAATAGTTAGCTAGCGCACATCGTCGTCCGGATGTTGTCACCCTTCATTATTTCCCTGGGAACACAAAGGGCATTCTATATTCTACATGTTCCAGTTACTGTAGGTCTCTCCGTCTTATTACTAAATACGCTGTAATACATATTAACACGTTGCCCTGTATTTTTGAACAAACAGCACCAGCGGTCGTGCGGTTGACCCGGATCTATAGGGCCTGTCGCACTAGTAGCTATTTTACATCCTCACTTCTTTCACCAGTTGTTTTCCATAAACTTCACTCCAATGTAAGGTGCTCCATGACAAAAATGGATTAAAATTTTAATTTATATTAAAAACTTGCATTGGTCCAAAGGGAAGTGCTTGGACCTCTTACCTCTTTAGCACCTATGTAATGCCACAGCGTAAGTTATAGTATCTATTGAAATCTGCATCTTAAAATTGTTTGTTTGTCTTCATGTATTAAAAAAAAGTTCTACAGTAGAATTCTTAAACATACAAACCTTGAGCTTTAGGAAATGGTATGTTATTGCGTATCCAAACGTTTGTACCACACGAGGTTCATGCCTATCCAATTAAAGTCGTTCAGTTTGGGTACAATTCCCAATTTCGAACTATTATACTATATATGATATTAGCTTTTTAATCTTACATTTATTTGTAAATCTTATTTTAATTCTGTTTAAGGGACCAAGGAATTCAGAATGACAATTTTTAATGGTTACAGAGGTTACAAATGCTCTACCCATATTTAACAGATATTTGTACGAATATCGCACGATGTCCAAAAACAACACCGGCGATGCTTAGTATGTTGTGCGGGACGACAAACTGATTGGTTTTCAAGAAGGAAACATTGTCGGGAAATGCACGGTTTGGACGCTGTAGAGCATTGAAGTATGAGATGGGTGTACGTTCACAGATCGTAAATAAACCCAACATCGAGATGTCTACATTACGAATGGCCTTTGAACTGTATACCTCCTATGGCATTGCAGAGCCTATATCGGTGGTGGTGGGCCTCATGCACATGACCCAATACGTGCGGTTGTCTTTGAACATTTTCAACCGCTCCGTGAACTCGAGCCATAAGGTCCTCTGCTGACGTTACAGGAGTGTCAAACAACTCCACAGAAAACAGTCGAGAGATCTCAGATCTGGCAACCGTGCTAGCCATGGAACTGGTCCATCTCTACCAAACCATTTAGATATGCGACGTTGAGGTGGCTCCGAACATTTGCATCAGTGTGCTGGAGCTCATGTCGGCCATTTCCACAGCTGTGTACTGGTATGTATCGCATTGCTGTTAAAAGAACATTACTGTATTGGAAACTAAACAAGTAACGCAGTAGAATGCGCACCAAGTACTGTATGGAGGAATTTAGCGCATGTGCCGGAATGTTATTATGCTCAGGGAATTCATCCCAGTACACAGATGGCTAAGGGTTACATTCCTTCCGTATTAAGACACCAAAACAAATTAACAAATTGTCACAACTGTTCGTTTTCAAATTTTTACTCTCTCCAGCATCCAAACCATGCATTTCTGGACTGGGGTTCCTATTTGAAAACCGACCAGTTTGTCATTCCGCACAATATACTAAGGGTTGTCGGTGTTTATAAATATAATAATCTTTTCGGATTTAGAAAGTAAAATATACGTTTCGGTTGAATCTTTTTTGGGTAGTGCATAATACTTTCTTTAGCCTACTATAGGTAGGCGTAAGATAAATAAAAAGTGGTCTCATTTGAGAGCTGCTATGGTTTTCTGCGGCGAAATCTGCACAGATTGGACCAGTTAGGAACATGGTTTGAAGAGGCCTTCAGAATCCAGAACGTTTACTTGGTCTGCTCTGGTCTTCTACCACCTTAAATTTAAGTTATTACTAAGTGCTAGGCTCATGTTACACATGTTTGTTTGGTAATCGCCCTAGGCATTCCAAGACAATCAGTACAGAAACCTATAACTGTCATCCTTCCGCTGCCCATTTCATTGATCACTTCCATTTTTTTGTAAACCGCCTTCACATTTTTAGGGAAGTATACCTGCTAGTGACATTTTCTCATCTTTGAAAAAACCTGAAAATGAAGTATTTGATTGAAGTTATTACTTGCAAAGAAATACATTTTTGTTTTTATGAAATTGTTGGTGTTAAAATTCCTTTTCTTTTCAGCAGAAATTAGGTTTTGTGGGCCAATGAATAAAGCAATCATCAAACGCATATTTGATTTTTTAGATACATTTTTGAGATTATGTATGCAAATTTACATACAAATTAGAGCAAAACTGAAATGTAAGGGAGAAATTGCATACAAAATTCAAAACCGAGGGGAGGGGGGGGGGAGTGTGGAGAAGCACCTCAATGTGGTTAAAATGCATATGGGTGAGATGAAGATGGCGCTGGACTTCTAAAAATGGCGGGTCGGGAAGAATGTTTTGCCAAAATTACCCACAGGTGTCTTGTCTATACAATATTTATATGATATAATCCAAAAACCGAAAATGTCATTTTCATGTAACATTTTAGCCCGAGGAATTCTAACATCGCCACTGCTTGGTCAAACTACAAAGGCAGAACGCTACACACACTCTCGTCCCTGTTATGTAAGCGCCGCCTGAGAAGGTTGGTAAAATGCCCCGTGAACTAGTATATAAAGAACTAATATATAAAGAGTATATAAAGAGCTAACACTTCAACTAGATGAACACAGCTGGATTCGAACCATGTTCGACACTGAGAAGCCAAAACACAGTTTATTGCTCTTTGAACCAGCGCCATGTCCTAGCACCAGCCACAAAATGTCATTTTTGTACCAACTGATATAATTAGTAAAATTAAATTTACACAAGTATTACACAACAAGGTACGTGACATTAACAACATTGCCTGGATTTGATTATAGGTAATACACATTGAGCGTATTTTTTTCCTCCTCTTGCGTGAACGGCTAATTTTATGGGTATTAGCTTGATATAAAAAGAGCTGATTTCTATACCACTGAACACTCGCATTAGCATCTCCTTGTAAAAATGTTTACCAGTTTTGTTTACCGTAAAATATATACCTATACAAACATTAATTCTGCTAATGATCACTAACTCGATGAAAGGCTGTCAATCCCTGTGACAAATAGGCAACTCTGAAGGCTCAACATTTCTGATTATGAGGTTTACACATCCGTTGAAGCTACTGTCAAGTGCACTGGACACAAAACTTGTGGAATTTTGACTTGAACTGTGCACCCAGCTATCGAGTCTAGAAATTGCCTGTTTTCCTAGTCGTACCATAAGTTTTGTTACAACTATAAACATGGCTAGTACGACTACGAATGACACTATCTGATGCGGGGATTACGATAAACTTAACGTAATGTGACTTAACGTAACGTGGGACGTAACGGGACGTTCTGACATATTGGTACTTATTAAATAGAGCTATTTAGGGCCAACTTAACATGACGTAACGTAAGAGTCTGACAATACCAAACTTTTCCCTCACGTTACGCTAAGTTTGGAGATCACATGATTAATTTGAACCAATCGGTGAATATTGTCGTGCAGGAATAAATTGTGGCCACATTTTTATATTCTTTTCTTTTCATTTTTGGAAAACATAACCTCTGATCAGAAAGAGACCTGTTTCAAATATCCGCCATGTCTGTCGAGTAGAAGAATAACCAATCAGAATCATTCGCATTACGTTAAGTGCATCCTAATAGACGTTCTAGTTTCTTACTTCACGTTACCTCCTGTCACGTTAAGTAAAGTTCATCGTAATCCTGGTATAAAACATTTTCGTACCACTTATTAACTATAATGTTGTGAATATAAGGAACAGTTGGTTACTTAAAACGTCCTCTTTTGGAAGCCATACAGGCTTTCAAATGGCGCGGAAATTCAGCTATACCAGCACGTATATTTCCAAATTCTGCACTGTTCGCTTAAAGTTTCGTTTTAGGGTTTCCAATCGAGCAAGCTTCACTTTCGGTAATATCCCACAGTTGGTAATCCAGCGGTTTCAGACCTGGACTTCCCGATGGCCAATCTTGGTGTGCCACTGTTGCACATGTTTAGCCAATGCAATCTTACTATAATTGCACAGCACTAGTTTTTCAACTAGAAAACTGCGTTCTCAAACGAAATCTTCATTTTTCGTGTGCTCAGATTTTGTCTAGGTGTGTCTTACGGTTTACCAGTAATGAACAAGTCAGAAGAACACTTCTGAGGACATTCACATTTCAGTTGTCATCAAAATATCTCAAACTAATGTTTTCAGAATCGGCCACTACATAATATGTATTAAACTTTGCTTCCAACTTGTTGGAGATATCCTAAGACATCTTCTGTGTACAGAGCTTATGTGAGGGAAGCTTCTGTTTATATACAGAACTGAAGGTGGTGAAGAACGTTTTAAAAATAAAAATAAGAGTAAACCTTTCTTTAACAGAAACCAAAGGGAGAGATAACAGCGGAGCAAAATAAGGGATGGCCAAGTGCAGAGGTGAAGTGACTATGAAATAAAATAACGGAAAGTAAAAAGAAAAGCAATCAAGGCTTCAAATTATTTTGGTCACCTTCCTTGAGAAGGTACAAGCGGACTATTCCAAAAAGTCTTGTTTGGACTATATCTATCTACTCACTTTTCACTTATCTCACATAGCGAAGCCGACAAGGGACAGACACTCGTGTCCCTGCGACAAATAAACCCTGAGTTAGGGAATAAGGGACCTCGCACCCCATCATCGCCATCATCGTCTTTTCTGAGAAACGAGGGGAGTTTCTGACTATAGGAGGCCGTGGAAAAAGGAAAGGGAGGGAAAAAAGTAGGAAGAGAAGATAGTTCCCACTTCCTTCAACGACTGTTTTGAGCCGTCCCGTCCCCGCCCCCACCCCCAGCTAACAATAAATCATAGAGGAGATAGCGACGCCGGCAAGGGTGGGTCGGTCGGATATAATCTCTCGAGATTGGAATATTCTAATATCGTAGCAACGCTCCTGTTTGCTCAAGTCTCCAAGTGAAATATTAAAACCTGCGCAGTAGCGAGGGGAAGTGGGGGGTGGGGACTAGCAGTAGGAGATAGCTGCGGGAGTCTCGACTTGAGGCAAGAAGAACGGGGGGCGCCAACTTTTCCCTACCCGATGGCGGCGGTGGCGGCGGCGGCGGCAAGTTGCCCTCTTGAGGGAGCCGGGGGCGGGAGCGGCGCGAAGGGGAAGCTTAACTTTCATTTGCTGTGCTACACACACACAAAACTATGTGCTGATGTCGATAATGCAGTTCGCTGCTTCTCTCGCTTGGCCGGAACAGCAAAGACTATTACCACTCAAGAAATCTCATTAATTTTTTTCCTGACATGTACCTAAGTCCTGTGTGCTCCTTAGCACCAGAAACAATTAAAATTACTGTGTTCGTCACGTGATACCTGCACGCACTCAAACATTAAGACGATTTCTGCTTCGCTGCTTTACCCAACTAAGGCTAATTCAAGGTAATGCTGACCCCCACTCTATGTCTCAATGAATATAATTGCAATCATTTTAGTTTATGATTTGTAAGTGGTTTTAGTTTCAGCTCTACGAATACTGCGCTTACGTGCCTCTCAAATTTATTACCGGTTCTTGATCACCCATGTTTGCTACATATTTTGGCATACAGAGGGAAAGTACAATTTGTGGCTAATACCTACATATAAAGGTAGTCTAGAGTTAGATCAGACCAAGGCGTAGCCAAAGGGAGCATATCGGCATATACTTCAGTTCATTTGTAAAAGATTTTAGAAAAGTGTAATATTACAGAAAATTAGTATTTAAAGGGTACAGACACAGATAATTGTGTCTAAAAGCTTCCAAATATTGTTCGAACACAAGGGAAGAAATTACGATCGGTAGGGGAGGGGGGAAGGAAGGAAAAAAAAAAAGACTGAACTAAACTAAAATACTTGTTCCAGACAGATGGCAGACAATAGTTGGATAAAGCTTAGAATATTAAAGAAGTGTAACCCAAAATAAAAACTGCCTGTCTCCTTAATATAGGGGAGTGACCTGGCTAGACAATGTTTATTTTTCTGGGCGTTTCTTTTAAATTAAAAATTCCATTCTTTATGGTAACTCTAAACTCACTAGCTTTTTTGAATTAGACGAACGACTAATCCTTTCCGATTCCAGTTTGTATTTGTTGGGTCCATCTTTTAACAGGTCATCTCTAACTTCATCTTCGTATAGGTTTGTAATCTAACATTTTGCAAGTTACTCGGTCATGGGTAGCTCTGTAAACTTTAGAGACAGGCAGAAAATAACATTGACTACCTTAATGTAACTGTTACAGGTAGTAACTGGTTACCGAATAACGGTTATCTAGTAATAAAGACAGTAACTAGTTATTTTGTTAACGGTTACGAATCTGGGTGATATTCACTGCAGTGAATTAGTATCGCTTATCAGGAACTGGTTACCTCAACTAGGCGAGAAAATACATAGGTATTGACTATCCGCCTATTACAAATACGTAATCAACTGATATTGTTGGTATATTTTATGATGTTAGATTATAATGTGTATTTAAGCATTTCTCTAGAAGCAATGCCTTTCAAAATATCTTTACCATGCTTTGTCTAACGTCCTAGGAGAATATTTAAGTTACATGTTTAAATTCAGTAATGTTTATGTTGGCAATAATGATCTATTTTTTTGTTTCTATTTCTACATTACGTGATATTTATATTTAGGTTGGGTACCCACACAGTTCAGTTAACCTGCAGAAACTGTATAGACGTACAGGAGTATAAAAGCACGTGCGATCATAAACCATAGTAGCAATCCACACAGCTACTAGAGAAGCTTCTGTTTAGATTGCATCAAATAGCAAAGTATCTAGTGTCTGTTATCGTATTGATACATGGTAACAGTTAATCGTTACTGGTAACCATTAAGGTGATGTAACTGTGATAACCATGAAAACAAATAGGTAACTTATTAACCGCTATATGCAACCGATAACACTTCACCGATTGTCTTCTGTTATCATTACTTGTACTTGTGGGAGCAATCACCGTACTATACTTGCGACATTTCACTTACAATCGTTACCCAAAAGTAACTATTCATCACGCCCCTAGCAAGTACGTTCCTGCCAGTTTCATGGACACTATTTATTTAATAAGTCGTAGTTATTTACGACGGACATTGTTAAATTTCTCGAATATGTCTTGAAGATGGCAGTAGTACTATGATACTGAATATGATTCTTTAGATGGTACGATATAGTCACTTGTTTAGGACGATCATGTAAACAGACCACTAGGTACCATCTTCTCTACAAAGTAATTAAAACCTAAATGCGAAATGTTATAATGTATCTATTTCTTTTTGAATGGTTTAAACCCAACATAAAGATAATATAGATTCGACATCAAAGTATTCCTCTGCTTCGACTCTCGCAGTTAAAATGTCGGCTGCTGAATTAAGCCTGGTCATACGCCCGTTCAAAGCGATATGTTTAAGACGTCCCAAACTCGCTACGACCGAAGATATTATGTCAAAAGTTCACTGCTATAGTCAATGATCGCCGATTAAAGATATGCGAGTTTGCCAACTTTGCAAAGAGCTCATTAGGGTATTTCCAGTTCATTTACACGAAAGTTACGGTTACCGTCTTCTGGGATTCTCATAGTGTGATATTACCTCCATCTTAGGTTCTCTATTGGGCCTACTGAAGGATGCTTAAAGCCTAAACGATCACACTTTTCGAATTAGAAGGATCTTTTTCATCATAACGCACCTTCATTCATGCCAGGAACTATTACTACAAAACTGCAAGACCTTCGCTTTCAAGTGCTTCCAAGTCTGCCAAATTGGTTGACCAGATTTGTCTCTCAGTGATTAGTTTTTATTCCAAAACATAAATGAATGTATAGTTGGACTAAGATTTACATTTCATTGGTGAGGGGAACCTGCGACAGGCACTTATTTTTCATAGTTGAAAATCTTATTTTGCTGAAGGTGTTAAAACGTTAGAAATTCCTTGGATTAAATTCACTGACAAAGTGACTGGTGGGAAAAATTCTCCCAAATCTTGTAGTTTCTTGATCGGACTGAACTTTAGCAACTCCCTCGTACACATACACGCGTAGCTTACCTCATATTTCAAGAATTTCCCCAATGCTGTCTAACATTTTTAATCATTCGCTGTTTATAATCTACAACATTAACATCCATGTAACACTACAACTACAGCTTTGTAAAGTTTTAACAGCGCTTTCTTCCTCAAGCTTATGGCTAGATACTTCTAATACTACTTATACTAAAAATTGTTGATAAGCGATATACTTTGTGACTTACAAATTCTGAACTATTCAACAGATAGTGGAAGTAGTCTGTTTTTTCATATTTAGTTACTCCAACGCCCATAATGGAAAGAGGTAACTACACAACGTGTTGTGAGGTGAACGTTTGCTGAACGCTTTAGATTTTCTCTGCACTGGACGTTGCTATAGAAGTGCTGAACTGTGAGGTGAATAGTAATGCAATCATTCTAATAATACATGGTAACACAGGTAAACCTTTAGGGAATTAATGCATGTTATCATTGTAGTTCTCTTGTGCACACACTGAACTGGAACAGTTTTCGCGTTTTATGTTTAGTTTTCGTGTTTTCTTCAAAACTGTCGCTTGTTTACACAACAGTTCCACAATCAAGACGATACAAGATGTGATTAGGTAAAGCGGTTGATGTAAGTTGTGAATCTTTTGATTCTGAAGAAGGCTATGGAGTCTACAATGGCCGAAAGCTCAATGTTTATAAATCTGACACTTCTGATGACCCATGAAGCCTCGATTAATGCCAATATTCTTAACTGTAGGTTTTGTTCCATTGATAAAAATGAAAAGACTAAGGAAGGAGACAAAACTTAAAAATGTTCACAAGTCACATGATGGAAGAATGCTTGAACTGGTTGTAAGGAAAGTGTTACAGGAAACTTGGAGCATCTACGAAGCTTCAAAGCTTTATGCAATTCCTTGGACCACCCTAAAAGAAAATGTAATGAAAGTTACCGAGCACTTCGACTGCAACTCAAACAAATTTCAGACATTTCAGCAAGAAAAAGGGGCAGGTCTTTTGTTCTTCCTTCGGAGACTGGGCAGCAGCTGGTATCATATGTTATTGAAATGCAGGAGATCGGATTTGGTCTAACTGTCCTCCTCATAAGAAAATGGTAAATACATTTACGGAAGAGTTTATTCCGAAAAGGGTACAACCACAATCCTCGGTTATGCTAATGCTGCTGGGAAATCTGGAGCACTTATAGTAATCTTCAAACGTGTGGAGAACTTCCCAGCATTAAAAACTGGTGCTCACTATGATGCCATGGTAGAAGTTACTCCAAAAGATTGGATAAGCGGTGATGTTTCTGTAAAATGGGTCCAGAGCTTTATCAAATCAATTCCGTTTGTTGATGGATTCTCACGCCTCTCATTTGTCTTCAAAAGCATTGAAACTGGCTGAAGAAAACCTTAAAAATTTTGATTACTTTTTCATCACACACAACGCATCTTCTGCAACCACTAGATATCAGTGTTTACAAATCACAAATTATGATGAAGATGTTTACACGTGTTCTTTATGTGCAGAACTGATGCATTTTGTACGAAAAGGATCTCATTATTTTACTTAATATCTTTCTGTATTTGGTTTAGTAAATGATAGAGGTAGAGTTTTTGTTTCTGTTTTGTTTGAACATCTGTGAATTAGTTATCATTATTTTGTGATGCAACATTTCTGGACGAAATAAGTTCCTCTGAATTTGACATTTAGGTCCTTTATATCAATGTAATATGTGAACACTGGTGTAGCAATGTAATAGAAAGCAGTGTAGCGGAATTAGGATATCACTCATGGAATTAGGATACCACTATCACACATTTAGGAGCCAACGTCATATAACTTATTTCTATACTTATTTTACTATTTTGTGCAACTTATCAATTCACAATCAAATAAAAAATGTTCTAAAATGTTCGAACTATGTTCCTGAGTTGGTTTTTAAATAACCTCTTTCCATTTATGAACACTGCGCAACACTTGAAATGAGGCATCTTTACCCTAAACTATATTCTCATGAATATTAAAACAACAAGGAGATAGGTAAGTATTATATGGTGATGGTAACTATCAGACGTCACGAAACACTCAATATTTCCGCTTCGTGCTTCAAAGTAGACTGCTATTTTCTGACACAATAGAATTCGACCTGCTGCTTTGCTTATTTCAGATTTATTTTTTCTCTAAAACTATCGCACCTTGCTTTGAAATAATAACCAATTATGTATCAATTCCTCGTCTACCTATATAGACATCTGGTTACTCTGTGAACCAAGGCGACATCCTCAGAATATGCGCAGTGTGAAATTTTTTTATTTAGAAAATACGAGTAGTAGTCGATACTCCTCCATTCTATCCCATACTGTGCATGCTCAAACCCACATTAGCGGTGTTAGGGTGCTAACGTGCACGAAACTGATCATAGATAGTTAGACCAACATTATGGTGATGATTAATATGTTGCATGACTATTAGGATAGAAAAAAAAATACTAAATCGACTTAGGCTCATTTTAGCACCTTTTAACGCCTGTTTGTGACATCACAGGCGATGGGTGCTGGTGATACGTTTAATGATAGGGCTCGGATTTTTAGGTAAATACATATTTTGTTGGCGTCCTAGTATGAACTTGAAATTAAGTTTAATATCCTGCATATTCACACCGGAGCAAATATTTTAAGTTTTTATTTATGTTTTTATTTAAATAGATATTTTGGGATATTCACATAAATTACACAAAAATCGCATAAAGGAAATATTTTAAAAATAATTTTCACATACATCACATAAAATCAGCAGCAAATTATTTTTAATAAGTCATCGTTCGCTTCTTTAATGCCTCAATTGCTAGATGTCACAATTTGTTACTCATTATTGGAAGAACTGATATGTCAGCTGTAGTATCCCTCCAGTTGGCAGAAAATATAAACATCCTGGTTTCTCAAGCAACATGAGCCTGCAAGATAACAATCCGGTTAGTATATACACCGATACTTGTTAAATTGTATAGTCAGTCATTTTTGAATCCGCAAGGCTTATACAACGTTCTATAGTTGTATTCTGTTGGGATATTACATATCGACATTTTTGCGTTCACAATGGATTAAGCATTTCAAGAGTGAAATGTAGTGCAAGTGCAACAATATACTACGAAATTTAGAAGCCACTGTGTTAAGAAATCTTTGTTTCCTCTGTGATTCCATGAAAAAACTGGAATCAGTAGGAATGTCTTTGGGAGAAGCAGTTCAAGTAGTTCAGGATGTGGAGAGGAAGGGGGAAAACACTCAAGGTTCTTTTTGATCCCGCAGCACAAAACTTAAAAATCTGATGTCTTGTACTCACGTGACCTTTTCTACCCTTGTGCTAAACATTCTTACAAATTCATATTCCTATATCTTCTACGTGTTAGTTGATATAAACATTAGCAGAAATTATCTTATTGCTTATTTCCTTGTAGATGGAAGCGGAATATGATAATACAGCAGATTTTGAGCGATAGTCAAATCTTTTAAAGGTTTGAAGTTCTGTTCTCTTTGCACGGTTAACATATAAAAAAATGAACAACGATGTTGCATTTGATGAAAGTATAAGTTTTCCGAAACTGATGCAAATAACAAGAATATCTCCGAAATGGTTCACGTTACAAACATTTATTTGGACATAGATTGTGTGTTTTAGCGAGATCAATATTTTTTGTAGTAAGACTTGGTCTATCTCTTACGGTTTACGAATTATTCAAAAGTCATTCAGAGTAAACAGGAATACATGGGCTATAGTCTAAAAATTCAAAATATATATTTCATTTGTCATAAATACACCTTAAACATGTCATTTTAATCAAAATCATTAGAGCCATCTTAAAAAAAAATAAAAATTTTCGAAAAATTTTCCATGTAAAGGATAGTTCAGAGTGGAGCAATTTTCTTCAAAATCTTCGTGTCGCATCCTTGAAGGGCGTTAAGCTTCAATGCCAACTTTGTTTCTTACACAAATTTTCGTCTTTGAGTTATGCTGTCCACAGACTGACACACACACACACACACACACACACACACACACACACACGCGCACACACACACACACACACACACACCTTTTTCTAAAAATGCTTATTTTTTGTTCAAGGGGCCTCAAAACATATTTACGGTGAAATCTCAACATCGAATTTTTAGGAGGAATACTATACGTTGTAGAGAAAGTAAAAAGAAAATACAAAGAAGTGTAGGAAAATAATAGTGGACTTAATATGGTCTGTAAAATTTGGAATGTGTTGGATGGGCAACGTGAAGGCATTGTTGTGAGTGTGAGTGACATTCCATGTTATAATTATGTTAGACTTACTTCTTGGGATGTGGGACGATCATTTTCGAAATTCAGGACATTTCTTCGTGACAATCGTCAATCTTTCGGGATGGAATATTTGAGGAATCGTGTGGTCGTATACTGTAACTCTACATTATTTCCAATAGTAATGTCTGGTGAGTACCACCTTCATTTATATTATTTTGAATGTTCAGGTTTTAAACATATTTTATTTGCTTTAGCACATTTTTTTTTTTTTTTTTTTTTTTTTTTTTTTACTTTTTAGCACATATTTTTGACATTTTTAGCACAAAAAAATAAATATTTGCCGAGTTTTTAGTACCTAAAAATCCGAGCCCTACTAATGAAACTGTATTTGGGGAAGTATATGTTCCAGGAGCCTACATTAGAGAAGTGAACCCCGTGGCACAATAGCCCATGCGGGACAACGTCTAGACTCGTAGTCTAGTATGAGAGTGAGTAAGGAGATATGCAATGGAAGTGAAATTGATGGAAGGAAAGATGATGGCGGGGAAAACCGGAGAACCCGGAAAAAACCAGCTGAGACGCCGATTCGCTCACTACAAATGCTAGTTTCTGAGTGCTGTTCATAAGGAGAACGCGCGCGCACAAACAAGTGCACATTTTTGTAAACATGATATTCTTGAGGTTCAGTGGGCCTGAAAACATATTTCCGGTGAAATTTTGACGTCACATTTTGGTGCAACACAACAGGTGCTTTACCCAAATATGATAGGTAGCAAAAAAGATAAATCTAAAGACTATTTAAAACTACAAACATTATATCGTATTTAATGTTTTAATTTCATAATATAATTCAATTTTCATTTTAAAAAGGATATAAAAACAGTTTAATATACAAGGGAGGGAAAGTAAAGTCTTTTTTAAACTGAATTAATGTCGTGTGTATAGTTTCTGCTTGTCTGTGTATTAAAACGAAATATCAGAACTATTCTTAATCAGTTAATAAATACTCTCTTTAGTTCCTAATGCTTTCCTGAACCGGAATGCTAATAAAGTTAGTTATTTTAGTTGATTTTTATAAACATTACAGCTAACTAAGCAGTAATATTCAATACGTTAAATTTACAAAGATGATTTCGGAATACACTGCCATTTTAACAAAACATTTCCTTCCTCCAAAGGTTGAAAGCGTTACTTGCACCCCTTCATATTATACGCACTAAGATTTGGAACAACACATGCTTTTTAAACAGATAAAAGTTGTATTAAAATACGTATTCCAAAAGCTTTTCTGAGTTGTTGAGTAAATCGGTCCCCTTAAGAGATTCAAAAACTGTATTCACTATCCCAATATGACATATTTGGGTTGAAATTTCTCGACATAAGGTAAAAACATCTGCCTTCTCCACATTCTTTACCTTAAATACAAATGTAACAGAAGGGACGGCTCTCTGGGTGATAACATTGTGGAGTAAGAAGTATATAAGTGGGGTTGGTAAGAGGGTTGTGTTAATGACTCATCCAATGTTTACAGAGCGAGAGTTGCTGAGAGATCTGCTGTCGTGAGTCACTACTTCCCTTTCATCGGACTTTGTCTCTACAGATAAAACGCCTTATGTCACGAGATTCTGTGTACATGCCTGCATCTCTTAATAAAGCGAATGCCAACAGAGAAGAGTTGAAACAAATGTTGAAAACACGTACAACCACGAATACCTATAATTTAATTTATTTATTGATGTAAGTACAAGTGTACAAAGTTAAAAATATCTGTAAGATGCAAGGGGAATACGGTAGGTTTTAAGGGATATTCAAATGTTTTAAGAACTAGTCGCTATATGATGAATTCGAAATTCCGTTCTTTTTGAATGATCAAGAGCTAAGAAAATGGATAACTACCTCCTATTTGAGAACGTCTAAGTATTGAACAATTCTCACAAATAACAAGGAATATTTCCGAAATGGTTCATTGCACCAAATGGATCATTTGACATAAACTGTGTTTCAATGAAGTCTACATTTTTTCTATAGTAAGATTTAGTCTCTCTACTGTTTATCAGTTATACAAAAGGCATCAAGAGTAAATAGGACGACATGGGTATAGCCAGAAAATTCAAACAAAACTTTGTTTAGAGTCTTTTGAGGCAGTGGAAGAGGGAGATGGGGACATTGTGTGGCCGGCGCGTGTGTAGACACCAAAACAACCCAGGCAGAGTTGCAAGGTTTATGCAGTCATTCTGACACGAGTAGTGGCGCACAACAGACATTGCACAAAACTCTTAAACCTGTATAAATATATGGCGGCAAATAGGAAATAGATTATGCATCTGGCACTTATAAAGCAAACTCCTCGCCTTTAGGACGTGGAAAACCAGTACATAAGCAGACGGGACACGTTATTTAAAATGTGCACAATTACTTTTAAAAAAGGGAACAGCAAGTGTGACCGCCGCTTACACATACTGCGGCTGCAAATGGTGTTCCCAGATGTACAGCAATAAGAGCCATTAAAGTAGATATTTAGAACGATTAAACTCCAACAAAGATGAAATGCGATGAAAACAAAACCGTTCGTGAATTTTATAAGATTTGTGGCTTCTTCGTCATTTTCGGAGGATGATGAAGATGAAGAAGAGGAAGAAGAAGAAACAGAGTCTATAAGATACTAAGATTGAGTATATGCCAATGTACATATCTATATCAATGTAAATAATGTTTAATTCTGTTTGTATTTCCTTCTTTCGTTCTTTTTGTGGGGGTCGTATGTGGTAGCAACTGTGGTGATATATATTTATATAATTACGAGAAAGGAATAGTTCAAGTAAATATGATCATGTACTCCACTTTTTATTATATATGTATTTATCATCCCAGCGTCAGAAAAAGCTGTTAAAGCAATCACAATTAAGTGCATAAATAAAAAAATAAATAATGAATGAACATGTAAACAATGTAAAAGAAGTCTGAAAGGGACCCAAATGTCTTGCTATCGCAGAGTGCTAGCACGCGTAAGTGACCTGCGGCACGAGCAACGTGCTGCCTACCTGCCCTTCCCACTGTCTCAAAAGACTGAACAAAGTACATACATATCATTTACCATAATAATATGTTATTTTAACCAATTTTTGTTACCGTATTTACGACCACAGCGTCTTTCTGTTGCACGCGTAATGACCGCAGCATTCAGCCGACCATTTTCGCAGTCGTTCCAATAATTATAATTGATAGTAAGGGGAAATAGTCTATCTTCTAACTGGAAGCCGTTGGCTATAAAGTACCTGTGCTTGTATGCCAAACTATCGATGTTAACAACATGTCAACTAATTTGCTGTCTCCAAATCATAGCCCCTGAATAACACGACTGAAGAATTAATGACAACAATGAAGCATGACATAATTATGTAGTTACCGAGGTTTAGCATGTGTCTGCTCATGTTGCAGTTGCACATAATATCCTTTCCCTAGGAAAAAAGGCTCCTGCAAAGAAGGCCAGTATCTACCAAATACGACCGCATCCTGCACCCAGCATGATCTCCCTAGACGTCGCCGCTTCTGTGCTCCCTGCTGGGAGCAGGACCGCTACACCGGGCAAGGTTGCTGCCCGTTGTGGAAGCAGCCAACACCGGCACAGCCGAGGGCCGCGGTTGAAGCCAGCCGGTGTCAGGTCAGCCTGCCGCCAGTGCCAGCCTGCTGCCCAACCAGCCGCCGCCGAACCAGGCTACACCTGAAAGTGGAGGATGTCCAAGCGGAGCTGTTGAACATTACAATTAGAATCGCAGTCCTGGAGGAGATGTCCCAAACTAGGGTCGAGCTAGCCGGCCTCTCCGAGAGGATACAAATCGTCAATCCAACCAAGTTCAACCTGAATCGCACAGAGCAGACTCTCGAGCGGAAGATGGAAGAACACCACCTGTCGCTCCGAAAGCTCATTAACGAAGAGGTGGCAGCTCTCCTGACAATGCTGAAGGGGCGATCTCCACCAGACGAAATGCCCAACTACCACGGGTAAACTACGACGCTTCCGCCGCCGCACAGTTGTGGACGACTGAGGCAGTAGTAACACCAAAGAATCCTTTAATACCTACACTATCTACTTCCTTCACTACCGCCATGAATTCCCAAGGGCGTAATCAGGGCTTCAGTCGTGGTTGCGTCCTTGCACCTACTTTCACCTGGGTCAGGCCCAAGTGGCCGGCCGATATACCATCACCCTAAATCCGCAGGTGCGAACGCGATACTGCCGGATATCCTTCCCTGAATTCTCTCCCAGTGGAAGTCTTCTAGTAGAGTAGTACCTTCGGGTGAGGCCCACAGTCCTCCTCTGGGCCATCCCAGCGAATGAAGTTCCGTAAAGGGGTTTTTCCTCCACTAGGAAAAAATGAGCAAAGGACAGTGTCTGAGCCACCCAGTGCGCTACGGAATTGGAAGGCAACAGCTGTATTTATCATAATCATGACATAAAACAATTATTCTTTTTCATAAGTGCGAGATATTCGTTTTATGACTCACTTGTATTGCATGATCAACACTTGCACAGCGCCCAGTATCCGAACGGACTTCTACCGTAATCCAGAACGTTTACTCGGAAAGGCACGTGCATCACGTGGACCAATCAAGTGAGATTCGCACAGCTCTATGGAAGAAGAGCATTCTTATACACTTAAAAGACAGCACAGGTGCAATCGCTCCTACCTTGGGAACTTCCCAAAGAAGCTTGTGTCGTGTGATATGACCATCTCCATACGGGTAATCTACTGGGTTTAAGTGCGAATGCTTTCCTACACCGAGCTGATTTTTTTTACCGTTTTGAGAGTTAGCCAAATTTTTAAGGAATATATTGTTCATAAATCATGCACGGTTCACCAGATACTTTTTTTTTATTAAATTCGTAATAGGCAATTTTGGGCGCGACACAATCCTTAAGCTGCACCCAAACACCGTCTCCAACAGAGGTTTTTAATGAAGGGATGGATGGACCGGTTTTATCATCAATAACGTGTAAGAGGATGTACCACTGATTATGTGTTGTCAGATGTGGATACAATTCGACGGAGTGCCTGCAAACTTTTGAAGTAGTGTCATCACAAATGACGCGTATCATTGGCGCAGGATCGGAAGGGAAGGTCCGATTCATCCTCAAACCGTTCCCCTGATATTGACCCTCTTGATTTATTTTTGTCAGGACATATCAAAACCCTCGTGAACGTGACAACAGTTCCCGGCAAGAAACACTTCTGGTCAGGATATTAGCAGCGTTTCCTGAGGCTCGTGGGAAACGTGATGCACTGGTGCCTAAGAAATTTCACGATTTTTATAGCTTTATTGACTACAGTGATTACCAATTTGAACACCTTTTGAAGAACACAACTGCTGATTAAACATTACCACTGGTTAACATCAGAGTGTGCACAAAATATATAGTTAATTGTAGTTTCCAAGTTTACAATGACTTATGATTACTTCTTTGACCGCGCGATCGTTTCCTAAAATGGTTATATTTAGACCTCTCTTAAATTGGTGTGCGGGTTTTTAATCATCCTGTTGTAAGAGTTCTTTTTCTCGCCATTAATTATTAAAAAGGGGACATGTCAATACTAAAGAAATTGTCAAATTAATGGCGAAGGGTTTACTCCCTTTTTGGCAAACCTACTTCAGAAATTAGTTTTCTTCTCCTGAAAGTCTGCAAACTGGGCGTTCGTTTTAGAAATGTACCATTTAATTTTTGTGATGATATTTCAAGTCACTGCAGTTACTTTTGGATGTAAATGCTGAGCCAGATAATTGGAAGTGGGTTTTACAAATTCAACAAAAAACCCAGTGTTGCCAAACTAAGTAACAGTCCTGTGCTATCTATGTATCATTTCCTATGTTGCAAGTAAAATTAGTCTCCAGTGCAGCACTGCCCGCGGTGTATTTTACTGGCTACCTTCATAAACAAATTTTTATTCCGACGATTTCTATTATTACTTAACATTTCCAAACCAAAACTACATACATATATTGCATATACTTCCGAATAACTTCCCAGTACACATCCACGAAGTATGCTTTTGTACACCTAAAGCTGTATTCATTACTTCCCTAACCAGTGCTTTCCCTTTTTCTTCTCAAAAGAAGTGTACTTGCCATAACAGTGGTTGTGATGGCGCCCGCGCCTCCTTAGTTTGTGTCAGGGCACATACGGAAGTTGGACAGCACTGCTCTAGCGTAATATTCAATTCCCTTGAATCTATCATAGAAATGGTAATTCACATTGGTAAAAGAGTGTTTTCGTCATCTCGGGCCTACTAATTAATACGGGTTAGTTTTAGAATTTCAATAGTTTATATCTTCACAGCATATAATTGTAGAAAAAATATTTCGCTATGATTTAATACCAGCTCAAGAAATTGTTATACAGATTCTCAGTGAAAAGTGTTTTCTTCTATTAAATCATAAACTTTCCTTTCTCTTATTGCTGAAATCACCATCATGGGCAGGATGATCTGTCGCATTTGAGCGTGACGCCAGCACCTCTCTGAACGAAATACTTCTAAAACGAAAAATCGAAAAAAACCCACAAAATTTCATTACTGAATGTATCATCATTATCATCATCATAATCATCATCGTTATCGTTGTTATTTTATAGTTCTTTAAATGCCATGGCTATATTGGAGTCTTTGACTTGAGAAAGAACTGATGGTGTTGATGTTAAACGTTTGTTACTACGTGGTGCAAAATTTAATGGCGAGTGGCTCGATTCAATATCCAATCATAGGCTTGCCACGCCTTGCAGTGTTGTACAGATGAACACGCTGTGAAATAACACTGTTAAGCCAGCGGTATGAATAACATTTACACCCATAAAATTTATTTGCATAACAGGAAAGAGGATAGTAAGTCAGCTATCAGCCGCCATTAAATTTTGCGTCTACCATAATTTTCATTAGGAAATAACTAACATTCACACACACATTGATACTTCCAGACTCAGTGCAGAGTAGGGAATAATTCCTTCTGCCACAGGTTATTGTTAATATTGTTGTTATCGTCGTCATCGTCATTATCATCATCATCATCATCATCATCATTATTATTATTATTATTATTATTATTATTATTATTATTATTATTATTATTATTATTATTATTATTATTATTATTATTATTATTATTATTATTATTATTATTATTATTATTATTATTATTATTATTATTAACATTATCATCATTATTATATGTAATCTTTTCCATATGCTTCTGCTGCTATTATGAACATGTTCTACGAGTATTTCCCCATGTACTTTTGTAAAAGATAGTATACTAAGAACCTAAGAGTCAAATGATCTACTATTAGGTGACACTTGGTCCAGACCATTCCTCATTTCCATGAACTGCTACGAGAAATAGCAATCACAGCTCACACATTTTCTGAAAGCCACGTTTGTTGTACTACTCATTTTCAGAATATTCACTCAATTTAATTAGCTGCATTAGCATTGAGTGCATTTACGTGCCAGGTATATATTTCACGCTTAAACGCTTGGTACTCATCGAGCGAAATCTCTTCAAAATAATGCGTGAAGAATTTGGAATAACGAACACATTTTTACATTTGTAATATCTTCTTTCATAAGCGGTGGAAAATAAATTCAGTAGCTTCTCACAGGATTAATACTGATATTTATCCAACGCGCGTTTATTCTCTGTACCATGTATCCAGAAGATAAAGATATTTTACCCCAAATTGATATTCAGGTTTCACTATCATTGCATGTGAGACTCCTTGAATAAAAAAGGCATTTTTATAACGCGGGCACGTACGCACAAACATACGCGCAAACGCACGCGCACGCACACACACATACACACTCACTGACACACACACTCACTCACTCACACTCTCTCACACACGCGTTAATTGATAAGCATGCTCCATTACAAGCTAATACTACATATTTGTTATTTTTTAACAGTATAGATGTTTTATGATACTATAAACCCCATACTTGCAAATTACAGCTAAATGTACATGTTTTAATAAGTATTAATACTAATTTCTCATCAGTAATTGATAATAAATTAATAAATACAATTATATCTACGTGTAGGAAATGTTCTATAACTGAAGTAACCTTTATACAGAGAGATCCAAATACATGTGAACTGCTGCGCGGTATTTTTCCACAGTGGAGACGGAAACACGATAACAGCAGCTGATATACACAAGGTCACGAGCATCACTTGTTTTTCTCTGCTCTGCTCGCAATCAGTATTGAGCTGGCGCGATATCGTGCGGCCGCATTATTACCATTGTGCTTTATTATTTTATCCTGTACTTAACCACAAAGTGTATTATGGCTCAGCATTTTTTTTCTACTGCACAGCGTGTATTTATTTATGATTCGTATGTGTTAACTCAGCTCACCAGGTGCAAATGCGATATTCAGAAAGATTTCCGGGTGTAAAAGTTGTTCGATAACAATTCAAAATCTGTTTCAGGATAGAATTATTAGTAGAAATTTGTGGCCCTCTCGGTCTTCCGACCTAACCCCCTGCGATTTCTATCATTGGGGTAACTTACAAAATAAAATGTACAACACAAACCCACACACCCTGGAAGAACTAAAATAAAATATCCGCCAGGAAAATGCCAGCATTTCTCAACGTGAACTACGGCGAGTGATGGATAATTTCCTAAAGAGGTGCCAAAAATGTATGGGCAACGACGGTGGCCAGTTTCAGCATCTGCTTGAATTATATTCGTAAGTAAAGCCTTTAATAGTAGTTTTAAAAATGTTGTATGGTTTTATCCACGCTGTTCTATGACAGCGGCAGTTGGCGACGAGCGCAGAGGACCCGTACAGACAAAACACAGCGCAGCCGGTTCACAGTCTTTTGAATCACCCGTTATAACATGGATGTTTAATTATATATGTATTATTTATCTATATTAAAATTTACAAAAATGTTTCTACTTTAGTACATTGTATATGTATTTTGAAAACCCTCTTATGTATTTTATTACAAGCTCATGTTCGTAACTGACGACTGTCCATTGCGAAACACTTGAAGCTTTAGTTTGATTTTCAAGAATTTTGTGGTCATAATTTAGATGCTCTGTGATTTGTTCTCCTTCGTTGAATGGGCATATGGGATTGTCTATAATGTGTGATCGTTGAAGTGAATTTGTGTGTGTGTGTGTGTGTGTGTGTGTGTGTGTGTGTGTGTGTGTGTGTGTGTGTGTGTGTGTGTGTGTGTGTGTCTGTGTCTGTGTTCGTTTCCTGATTGATTCAATGCGATCCAAATACTACAAGTGAGCAAAACATTTCACAGTGAAAAAAATCTTTAAAATAACTGCGTGTAATTTATTTTAACTTGTCAAAAATATTTCTGCTTCTTTTTAAACATTAAATATAACCACAGACAGTTGCAGTTCACATATACGGAAGGGCATATTGTAGTTTTTAATATGTTTACGTATGTATTGTGATTCAATTTATGTTTGTTATGATCAACTGTTAACGTTACGTAACTTATTCTTGCAATCAATTTTACTATTTCAATAGTATGTCAACGAACGTTTTGAAATTTGTAGTCATTGGTCATTTGAGCACTGTGCATTCTTAAATTATCTCTATTTCTTATAATAAAATTATTAAATTCTTTAAGTATTAACTTATTTTTGTTAATAACTTTCTTCACTAATCTAAACAACATACATAGTGTGGGTATATTTAAGAACTAAAAAGAGTCCCGAATTCCAAGTCAAAGATATTAGTGTTTCTTATAAAATAGAATGATTAATATGTATAGGAAATGATAATCTTCAGGTACCACGAATAACAGGAAGTTGGAATTCCAAACAGACCAACCTTTGTGCTAGAATTTCTTTAGAACATGGAATTTCCCTTATCTTGTTTTCCTTATGACTGTACTAGAGATAAGAACTAATTCTTGTCAGGACGCCTGACTCTTATCTTCCAGAGTACTGGACAGATAACGTTCTTCTTTTCTAAGCTCATACACATTTTAGTTACTAATACTCTGCTATCGTTAACTTAATTTGCGTTTCATTTTCTCAGCAATGTCCTTGTTATAACAGTGTACAACACATCGTTTTCTGTATCTCCTTGCAGTTTTGATAGTGGGAGGTAAATTTTATAAAGTGAGTGGCACATTCTGAACGTGACAGCAATAAATTCCTGTATTTTACCCTTAAAATTCCGAATTTTGCTCTTCATTACGTAGTTTTGTGCTATAAGTTATTTATTATGGTCGAGTATAGCATACAACAGGATATTTTTACTTTCTTTACTACGCATAGTAAATAGGGGAAATGTTTGTATTTCACCCAAAAATTCGATGTCGAGGTTTCACCGGAAATATTTTCAGGCTCCCTTGAATCCATTAAAAAAAAATCATTTTTAGAAAAAGGTCCGTATGCGTGTGAGTTTGTGTGTATCTCTCTCTCTCTCTCTCTCTCTGTGTATGTGTGTGTGTGTGTGTGTGTGTGCGCGCGCGCGCGCGCATGTGTGTATAGTGTTTGAACAACATAACCCAAAAACGAAAAGTTGGTTAAAAACCAAAGTTGGTATTTAAGTTTAACATCTATTAAGGATGCGACACGAAGACTTTGAAGAAAATTCCTCCGCCCTAAACTACTCTTTACATAGAACATTTTCCGAAAAAATTTTTCTCGTAAATGACTACCGATCTTTTTTAAAATGCCATATGTTTCAGATATTTTCATGACAAATAAAATTTATATTTTGAATTTTCTGGATATAGCCCAGGTAGTCCTTTTTACTTTGGATGACTTTTGCATAATTCGTAAACCGTAAGAGATACACCAAAATCTTGCTATACAAAAATGTATATCTCGTTAAAAAAGACAATTTATGTCTTTTTTTTTTTTTGAGCTAAGCTCTTCGGAGATATTCCTGCTATTTGTGCGAGTTTCGCAATACTTATATTTTTCTCAAATCTAAGGTCATTATTCACCTTTTTATCTCTTGGCCGTGGAAAGAGAACGAAATTTCAAAGCCTTCATATAGCGACCAGCTTTATAAGATTCAACAAAGCCTACTCTATCCTCACATTCCCCTTGTATCTACAAGAAAGTAAGCAATAACAATTTCTGCAAGTGCTTATCTCAACTAAAACGAAGAAGATATAGCAATAGGAGTTCGTAAGAATAGTTAGCACAAGAGCAGAGAAAATCATATGAGTGAAATGCATAAGATTTTTATACATTATTTTTACGTGAACTTATTTTCTGGAAGAACACACAGAATAAAGGTTCTTAGTTCATGGAAACTGACTGATAAAACTGAACGAAATATCGTGATCGGAATCTAGGTCAACTTAAACGTTTGTTGTTATGCAGGTAAACAAAGCGCGTGCCTAAAGTAATTTTAATTACTTGTGTGGTTTGCTACTAGTTTATAACTAGTTCGGACGGTGGGTACAACAAATGCAACCTATTCCTAGAATGCTGCGGAGTCGGTCTAGTGTAACTCTGGACTCTAGTTTATACTCCTATAAGTAACTGTTCTGCATTGGGACAATGGATATTTCCTTTCTGTATTGGGTCAATATGATTAATTTTTATATTTATTGTGAAACTGCTCTACTGTTTGCATATAAAATATCCACTAATTAAGGTGTAAGGTGTACCTTAGTTTGACACTCGCCAGGAAGATTTGCACCAAATAATTTCAAAAATGATATTTTTTTATCTTTTTATTTACCTATTCATTTTTTTGCTTGTGGTTATTCTGTCCAGAAATCATACTCAAAGGAAACATAGGCAAGTAAATATGGACAATGCTGGTAAATTAGGTTGGTAATGAATTTAACATCAGATTCGGTAATAACATTAACAGAAGCAACTGTTGGCAGCAACTTTTTGCGTTACATTTTTTATTAATGGTTCCCGGTCCGCGGCACATCTGCCGGGCTGCACACGACCCTATTCCCCTAGAGCCCGCTATAATGCACGCAGAATTATTTATTTAAGCCTCGCCTGTACTTGATTAACCGATCGATTACCGGTAGCGATACTATCGATTGTTGCGCTAAAACAGCAGCGGGTAATTAAATCTGCAGCAACAATGTTTAGTTGTGTTTTGTTTGTTCCCGTTTTCGGGCCGGTGCAAGCGCTGGGGTTCGAATAAACTAACATAGTAGGCAATTACAGCTGGTTGTACAATGGGGCACTTCGGGGACGGCGTTTCCTCTGTTGTTGTTAATTGTGACAAATGTTAATTGTGTTTATACGCAAATAGGCTATGAATTGTTGCAAGGAACGAACCCAGGTACATCGCACACCTGCGACAAGTGTTGCAGGTGTCCGACAGGCGGCAATGTTGGCTTTCCCGATGCTAATCTGACGTGGACCTGGAGAGGTTCTGCAAATTAACGACTGGGGCACGCCATGGCGGGACGGGACGGAACGGACGGACGGAACGGACGGGGAATATCGGATCAATTGGGATAATCTGCAGCAAGTTCGTTATACGCACTTCACATAAATTACGGACACGAGGGTTTAGCAGAAGGTTCTCTTCCCATCTAGTGTGATTAACATGAGTGTGGAATCCAACCAAATATTATATACTGGCGCCGCATGACAAATAATAACCTGCAGCATCCCAAGTTTCGCTCTTTACCAACCTTTCCATTTGTTAATCCACCACTTTCATTCTTATAATCCTCTTGATAATTTATTGCAACATGACAGGCAAGAATTTTGCGCAGTATATTATTATTATTATTATTATTATTATTATTATTATTATTATTATTATTATTATTATTATTATTATTATTATTATTATTATTATTATTATTATTATTATTATTATTATTATTACTACTACTACTACTACTACTACTACTACTACTACTACTACTACTATTACTACTACTATTTAGGATTGACATAATTCTCCGCACATCCAGCTATATAGTGAGGAGGGTAATATTCAGAAATACCATGTGCTGATAGATTTTAGCAATTTGATGCTAATGAAGGGACCCTGGGACTCAAAAATGACCGAAAAATTATCAAATTGACGTTTTTTAGGTTTATGTATATAAATATACCCCAAACATTCAGTTATCGGTTGGCAGTGAACTCTTTTAGATTCCGCCATTTTTAGAGATCTAAACGCCCATTTTCTGTTTAAATTTTCGGCAGCACTTGAGCAAAGTATGGCCCAAAAAGGGCTCAAAAATAACCAAATTCAGCTGAAAGGAATGATTAAGCGACAATTTCGCCGCAAGTTAAAAGCTGTGGATCTAGACAAAAGAAGCAATATGTACAAATAGATAATCTAGCACATGATCATACTGCACATATGTAGAAAAATTGTTTTTTATTGATTTTATATTTTTAATACACTATGTGCTCCATTGTGTTCATCACGAAGGGGGCTGGGAAACTCCCTTGGGCTAAGCCCTCTTGGAATTGAATGAATCTAGTGTGTTTTCAATTATCGAGTATTAGACCATTGTTTTAATTTTGGTATAAAAGCAATTTTTATTTAGCACAAATTAATACGGTTATCCGCAACAAATACTATAAATTTTGACAACAGAATAATGAATATTGTTTAATTGCAAACTTACAACGTGCGTCCCCTCCCCCTGAAAAATAGTCTGCCGACGCCCATGTGCTCCATATACATTAAATTTTATGCTACGCTCCTAAAGTTTTCCAGCATGTGCTCCATTTATGTGACTTTAACTTCAGTATTTGGTTTCAAACTCTGAAGATTAATTTAGTCTAAAAAAAAAATAAACACAAAAAGTTTTAAAACATATTTTCAACGTCAATCAAAGCAAAGAAGTTAAATACTTTAAAAGTAATTTTTACTGCCATACATTGATGGTTTTGTTGGGCAATTAGAGTTTACAAAACAATAAAACTGTTGTGATAGTTTAGTTTTTGATGCTCATGGATTTTTTTAATATTAACGTATTTTCGCATAATGAATAAATTGAATAATTAATTCCCTTATAAGTATAAGACAGATTGTGCTGGAACTTTGTACGGGAGTTTATAACTTAAACACCCTTAAGAGTACAAAGTATTGATTTCATACCTATAAAAATTCAAATGTCAGTTCCAGGCTCCCTTAATAAATGTATACAACACCAAAATTATTGGTAAAACTTACAATTCTGTAAAAAATTAAGGAAAATGGGTAAATAATTTCCGTACATTAAAATCAACGCGTAATATTATAAGTATGAATTACAGTCATTAGCTAGGCACTATAAATTTTGTCATGAGATCATTAGCAAGTTTCATGTTCAGGAAAGGCAATTAGCCTACGGGATTGTATAGAAGACAATACGCTCAAGGTATCTGGAACTGAAACACGTTAAAGGTTCAGGCCGCTGCTAAGTTCAAAGATACAATCTTGAAGATTCTCAGAATTTTAGTACGGCATAGTGACATATATGATTTAGCAGTTTTAAGATTTGGCAATGTCATGTAAAAAAGTTGGTAGGAATGGTCATGTAAACGGGACTAAAGTTAGTAAAAGAACCTGTATTTCTAAAATACACGTCTATTTCTTTGTGTTTTTAGAGAAGTGTGTGCTGTGATTGATTTTCGGCATATTAGATTGCCTGAAGACTGCACTCGAGTTGTGTGCATTTAGCAGTAACTTCAGCTTAGCACTTCGCACCAACTTAGACTTCGAATTATTGGTACAGAAACAATTATTTTCAAACCTTAAAATACTGATGCGACAGAAGCTTGCAAATATTTGCTGTTTAAATTTCGGGCGATAATGTTCAGAAGCAGTTTATTTCTTGAAAACACTGAGGCAGCATTTCTCAGTAAACCCCTTACAACAATTTATTTCTTTATATGTCCTCTATATTTAGAATACATAATTTAGGAACTATAGGCAGCCTCCTGTAATAATTTGTTATGTGGCTGGCCCATGCTGACTTTCTTTTGTCTTCTTACAATTAAATGAATGGTGGAAAGAAGTGTTTGAAACTGACTTTTGTCTTTAAATACGAATTAGTATATTTAAAAGTGGAATTATCAACGAATTAAGTGATATTTGTGAAGTTTGAAGTGCACTATGAACGTTCTGCATAGTATTTGAACATTAATCGGAAGGATTGATCAGATGTATAATAATTACGAATCCGCCATAATTTAGCGGATAATTTAGCGACATGAAAAGTGTGAAGATTACTGTTTGAGAAGTGTTTATTAATATCAATAAAGAGTAAGCAAAGCAACTTCTAACTTTATATAAAATGTTAGTTCATCCGTACCGCGCCCAGGATGGATAGAATTTAAAAAGAATCTGTGCACTCACCGACTGCAGCTAGGTTAGGGAATATAATGGAATGACATTACAACACCAACGAGTTAGTAAGAAATATTAATTGCTGTAGCACCAATGTGTGGCTAGTGGGTAGAATAATTAATTGCTATAACACAAAACACAAAATGTAAAATTCCTTCAAACAGATTATTAGACCCATTAAATTTGCTAGCGAACTTCTGCTGTCCATTCTCACCCATTGATACCTGAAAACAGATCTCCCAGCAGGAAATTGGAGAATGAGATTTTAGGCGACGTCAAAAGGTAACGCATTTCATCGCTATACGTTGTCATGATAATTATATTATAAAATATATAATAGTTATCTAATTGCAAGTTTTAAAGCTGAATTAAATTACCTACGAACTCCCCTAAAATAAAGGCATTTCTGAAAATGGTTATCTATAATAGCGTGTAGTAAATAAAGGAATGAGGATTACCGTGGCAATATTTCGTCACGACATTAACTTCTCCAACTAACTTACTGAACGTTTCAGTCTATTTGTACCTTTCCACATCAAAAGCATTTTTTTTTTGCATCATTTGTGTTTTCTGCGTCTCCTCGATAATATTTACACAAAAGGAAATTCAGAATTACAAGACGAATTTGGTCCCAAGGAAAACCGCATATGCCAATAACAATTTCGTGGTGGTAATAAGTTAATAACAAACAATGTACTACTCAGCCAGTATTAATGCATTCAGTGGGAAGAGGTTTTGAACCGCTACGAAACAAGTGGTAGGGGCATCGGAAGTGTAGTCACATTAAGGAAACATTCGCAGTTGCAAGTTGCTTTTACTGGTGAGCTGAGGCATGCAAATTATATAGTTTTCATTGTGCAAATGTACATTTCTACTATCGCTTGCCCCTAGCCCCCTCTCAGCCTAGTCTTGCCGATGTTACACATTGTCAACAAAACGGAGGCACCCTCCTCCAAGTGCACCCATATCGTGGTCGAGTAACCTCATTACTTGCAGTCGAATAACCGCAAGCAATGAGGCATGGAAAATTGAGCTGTGTTTTAATATCTGCATCTTCATAATCCATATCTCCAATTTCTAATACTTCTCAAAACACCGAGTCTCTATTATCGTCTATATTATTATTGTGACGTCGGCTGACGGTAGCGGCAACACAGCAAAGGCTCGGAGCCGAGCTGCCTCACACCACAGGCAGCACATGCATAAAAATGCTCAAGTTCAGGCTGCCTCGCGCGACTGTTTGTGAACACGTGACAACAATCAGAGCGGCAACACGAAGGGTTTTAGAGATTATTCGCGAAGTGTCCGGAGTCCGGCGATCGGCGTATTTGTAGAGGTTCCAGAAAAGGTAAACTTCGAGAAAGGTCCCTGTTACGTCATCCTGGCTATAATAAGGAGGCGAGGCAACGAGAGTGAGAGAGAGAGGACCACCTCCGTAGCGTAGTTGGTAGCGTGCTTGTCTCTGACGCGGAGGACTCGGGTTCGATCCCCGGTACCAGCATAGATATTTTTCCCCCGCTGGGAGGTCTGGTACGGGGTGCACTCAGCCTCGTTAGGCCCCGGGGGGACCAATTCAGGAGCTACTTGATGGAGAAGTAGTGACCCCAGGTCGAGAAGGCCATATAACAGCCCGGGAGGTCTTAGGGCACTGGCCACATCCCATCCTCCATTACTGCACTCCACCAATGACAGAAGTGTGCAGAGGTGGGGACGCAGCGGCTGGGCGACAAGCCTTGACCCTTCATGGGCTATTGCCCTGGGTTTAGGTTTTTAGACAAAGAGAAAGAAAGAGAACCGTCGCGCCAAAAGGAAGATAGCGAAGCAGTTAATGAGTGTTGAGTGATTATATCGTCAGATTCAGCTTGTTTGAGAGACAGAGAAACTGAAGGAAGAGTGAATTAAGGTTACGAGAAGAAAACAGTGGTGAGTTGTAATATCACGAAGGACTATGTTAACGCCAGTAAAAGAGAACTGTGTTGTGCATCCAGTTAGAAGAAAATATGACAAAAAAGTAATTGGACTGAACTTTTGTCATTTTGTCCATTACTTTAAAATAACGCACTTTGTGTCACGAATAAGATATCAAAAAACTTACTGAAGGTTCATAAATGAAAGTAACTTACTAAGCCATCCAGTTAGTTGTAACTGGGGAATTGGCAACATTGCACTGCCGAACATTATAAGCTACGACGGGTAAGCTGATTAGATCTTTCTTTATTAATTATTAATTCAAAATTACAAAACACAATCGTGCGAAAAAATACATGTGTGTGAAATGCATACCTATCACAATCTCAGAATCTCCAATTCGTCTCATCTTTCAAAATTATTCGATTGTGTTGGTTTTAAGTATATTAAAACAATAGATGTACTTGTTATGAATATGGAAATGAAAGTATAATATTAACCATAGAAAAAAATTGAGTTATTCTGTGCTAGTATTTTGTCTCCATAAAACTTACTTAAAATCCCATGTTGGTAGATTTAGCCAACTCTTAAGGAATTCTACATAAACACGTGACGTTATGCACAGACTAGGTACATTACTTATTAGCTCACTGTTTACAGCTCAATTTCTCATAATATCCAGAATCTCATTGGTGGCGTTTGAATCAGCGATAATTTTATTTGTTTAACCGTCATTTTTTCGTGTTGATTTTTTAGCTTCGACATGAAACCAACGTCAATTAGATTATAAACAATTATTTAAATGATGTGATTATTAAACAATGACATGAGAGAGTGGAAAAGAGACGAAAAGCCTTGCGAAAATAACATTAAAACGACCTCCATTACACGTTTACAACTCTATAATTTTAATATCACGGTAGCCTTAGCATTTTAATTACGGCCGTAAACGCGATTGATATTCGCATTTGCGAAACATATAATTACCCTATAAACGCTTAATCTACTATGCATATGTATTTTCTGTGATTTATAATCACTCCGCTACTAGTACCGAAATGTTATGTAAATATTTATGCAGTTTAAGCCATGTTTAAAATATCGAAACAGCAAATAAAGCTTTTCAACAAAAACACAATTCGGGATATTTTTATGTCAATTACACTATGTACTCTTTCGTCGCATATTTGGAGTCGACCGGAATTTGTCGCCATGTGCAAGAGGGAAAGGGGAATGGGAAATTAATAATGTCCCGCTTGTGTGAAATCCTACATTAATTACTTATTGATACTCTAGATTGCGCAAAATTACAGCAGCTTCGTTGCGATCAAGAGCGTGTTAAAGAACTTCATCACTTTCATTTCTCATTTATTATGTATGCATTCTATAGTGGGCATAGAACACTACTTATACCTCTAATTGGGAAGTGGCGTATAGAATCCAGCACATCAAAAATCTGATATGTTGCATTCTCTGCCCCCTCCTCGATAAACTATACTTAAAAACGAGCAATTCTTGTATATATATATATATATTTATTCCGCGCAACTGGAAACGGCTCTAACGATTTCCATCAAATTTTGTAATTTTGCTTTGCTTTTTAAGTTCATCTATATAGGCGTAATTCCCGAAAAACCGAGATTTTACTTAAAAAATAACATTTTTTATTCCCGCTTCTACAGTACAATTCTTGTATATAGGTATATTCCCGGTATTTCAGAAATGGCTCTTAAGATTTGGTTAAATTTTTGTATACATGCATATTATATTCATAGTGTTTTCTCTACTCACTTTTGGATAACACATTCACATCTCTTTCTCTACACACTCTTCTATAAACAATTTTCCATAAAAAACGTGAATTTACAAACAAAAAAAATGTTTATCCACAGTTTTAAAATAAGTCATGCTATTTTCTGTATGTTTGAAATAGAAGCACTATTACATTCACACTGTTTTCTCCTCGCACTTTTAGGTAACACATTCACATCTCTTTCTCTACTCACTCTTCTACAAATAAGTCATACAATTTTCTGTATGTTTGAAATAGATGCTGCATATTACATTCACAGTGGTTTCTCTACTTAAGTACTTTTAGGTAACACATTCACATCTCTTTCTCTAATCACTCTTCTATAAACAATTTTCCATAAAAAACATTGCTTACCCCAAAAACCATTTTTATCCCCACTTTTTAAGATAAGTCATACCATGTTCTCTATGTTTGAAATAGAAATGCTATTACATTCACACTGCTTTCTCCTCTCACTTTAAGGTAATACATTCACAACTCTTTCTCTACTCACTCTTCTACAAAGAAGTCATACAATATTCCGTATGTCTGAAATAGAAATGCTACACATTATATTCATAGTGTTTTCTCTGCTCACTTTTAGGTAACACATTCACATCTCTTTCTACTCACTCTTCTACAAATAAGTCATACAATTTTGTGCATGTTTGAAATAGAAATGCTACGTATTACATTCACACTACTTTCTCTACTTACTTTTGGGTAACGCATTCATAACTGTTTCTCTACTCACTGTTCTAGAAATAAGCCATGTTAATTTGTGTATGTTTGAAATAGAAATTCTGCACATTACATTCACAGTGTTTTCTCTACTTAAGTACTTTTTGACTCTTAACAATTGCGACAAAAATTATTATTTAGTTAACGTTTTTCCTTTCAGGTTTATGTATCTGCTTCCACAAAAAAGATTAAAAGATTTCTCAAAAACGGAGGCGAAAAACGCCGAGCGAAGCTCGGTCGCCCAGGTACTTTGCTGTTAATCCAGATAACTTTATCAATCACGTTTGCAATTTCGTTATAGCACACAGTAAGTAATCACGTTCTTGGAGAGCTGGTCATTATGTGATGGCTTTGAAATCCCACGTCCTCTGCATCAGCGTTTACGCTAGAAAACAAACCAATGTCACAAATCAAAATTTAAACTTTTGCAAATAAGTTTGTACAAAATTCTGCAAGCATAAAATTCTGTAAGCTATACTATAATGAGAATAAGATATAAATAATAATTTTATAAATATATTGGCACTGCTGTTGCTATTGAAACACTGTTTTAAACTCTTCAGCTCTCGCTTTTGTTGTGAATATCAATACTGCAGCTTACCTGATGATGACGTCAGTCCTTTCGTGTTATCGCATAAACTACACCAAAATAATGGAATTTCTCCGGAATACTGCATTTTGCGCATTTATATAGCATTTTCTATTTTTCCACTAATTGTTTGTTGGTATGTCCATTTTAGTATCAAGTATTTTTTATATCGACTGTTAGCTTTGTTCCCTTTTCTTCCTTAAAATGAATCTATCCACCAGTTCTTAAAAAGTGCGTACATACACACTGTACCTCTGAACATTACTGAACTACGCAGACCAGATCAGAAATGAGCTCCACCAGCTGAGAAGGAAAGTGGCATTTCGTTTGTTTCTGTGGCAGATTGCTGTCGCCTTTTTGCGAATGCTGTTTTAAAGTTTGTGCTATACTTTGACCTCAAGAGGTAAAAAGCGACTGCAGCTTAAACCCTACTTTGCATGACCACAAGAAAAAGCGAATAACGTCTTTCCAGGTGAGAAAAGTATAAGTATTTCAAAATTCATCCCAATAACAAGGGATAATTAGGAAAGGATTAATTCCACAGAAAATTATTTGATGTAAATTGTGTTTTAAGTATACCTATACATGTATAGTAAAATATCGTCCGTCAGTTTGCCAAATACACAAAATTCATTTACAATGACGAGGACTTCAAAACTATTCCAGAGAATTAAAGATAAGTATATATTTAATATTTATGCGGGTATCTAAGACAAAGTATTTTAATGACTATCGTAAGTTTTTAAAAATTCGCACCAATAACAAAGAATAGTTTGGAAAGGGGTAATTCTGCAAAAAAATTATTTGGCATAAAATGTGTAATTATTGTTTATTTATGCCAACAAACTTACTGCTGGTGTTTATAAACACACAAGCCGTGTGTGGGCAATGTTCAAGTTAATGTTTATACAGTGTGTGTTTTAAGTACAAGGCGTCTGACCCTAGACACAGGCTTGTAAGTTCCAGGGGGTGTTTGTCCTTCATATGGGGAGGGTGATCAGATAAAGAAGGTATTTATTTTTTTTTTCATTCAGGAAGCCCTAAAATGTGAAGTGAAGTAACGGTATCGAATCTTTTGGGTAGAATACAGTAGAGAAAGTAAAACGACTCGCTACCCTAGTTCTTATTTATTTTCAACATTTTGTAAAGAATTTCATAATCATGTAGGTATCTACTTTAGTATAGTTAATGCTTGGTTATACAGCTTTCAGTCATTTAATGGAGCCAGCTCAATCACGTGGATTTTGGCATACATAGAACATATGTTTTTACTTACAATCCATGACAAATAATACTGAAACATTGTAATATAATGTAATTGATAGCCTTAGGTTTTCTATAAAATTTGCTGCGTCTGAGTAGATATACAAAACACATACATTTTTCTAAAAATACTTTCCTTAGAACTTCAAAAGTGGTTTGTCTGTAGATATTCGTTTTAGGCATTTTCTTTTTTCTACAGATTTAATGCAATGCAGTACATCCCCTACCTTAAGTGAGAAAGCAAACAGAAAAGGTAAAAATAAGAAAGAGCTTTAAGAAACACCATTTAAAACTATTTACGAGAACAGACCTAGCTACACAATTTGCCAATTTACTAGATGCTAAGCCAGATTGATGCATACTACTTTTCGACGATAGTGAACAATAAGAATATTTAGGCAAATAAAATTAATTAATAAACCCGCCTAAGTTACTTGAGTTAAGAAGAAATGGATATGGTCGTTTTAGTAAATGGTAGTATACCTCTAGAGCAAAGAGTTTGAGAATTATAAGAATAGCTGAGTTAATAAAAGTTGCAGATAGTGTTACAATTTTGTATGCCCTGGAATAGAACCCGAGTAAATTCCGAGGCATATGAATTTTGTTAACGGTTTAATATAAACAAAACTGTATGCTATATAATGGATGTTTGGATGTTTCGTATTCTTAAGAAGTAATTGGATGTAATTGGATATGACTGGCAAAGAACCTCAATAGAATGCCTGGTCATAGTTTTAATTGTAATAACTTCACGCTGATAAATAAAGTAACTGGCTACCAGTTACTAACAGTGCTAACAATGGTAATAAGAATAATATTTGAAATATTAAATAACTTCCCAAAATAATAGAATGAGTGAGAAATGGGTAGAAAAAACATGGTTCTTAGACAGTAAATAGCAGTTCGCGACAGTGTTAAAAGTATAAGATTCTTCCGCTCAGGGCTCTAAAGCTTTAACACTCCCGTAATGCCAACTTTGGTTTCTTATGGAATGTGACCATGGCCTCATTCAAGTAGGCCACGAATCTCAGTTATACAATGCTTGTGCAAAATGGCGAGTCATTTGAATGTAAGTACAGAACTGTGCTGAACCTATTGAACTTTTAGAAGTAGCAGAGAGATTGAAATCCTAATTGTTACCCAAACAATCAAGAAACCGACACGATATTGCATACAACAGGTTCCTGGATTGGTGCAAGGAAAACTCATACAAAATAACTAGCAAACCAAAAACTGAAAATCGCAGCCCGATGACCATGACCATGAAAAAGGTAAAATAATGCCATGTGTTTATGTATAATCTGCAATATATTTATAGATATTCAGCAGTGCCTAAAACTTAGTGTATTATGCACGAGTTAAAAACATATTTTGTTCGTAAGTTTCCTCAACTCGACCTGCGGCCTCGTTTCGGAATCACACCTACTCAAAATAAAGCCTTCCCTATAACGCTTGTATCATAAATAACTATTCTGATAAGCTATCTTGAAGTTTTCAATGCCATTGACTGCAAGCACCTGTGCCATACAGTGAAAGTCTGGATCACATTTGATCCGCTTTGAAAGCATAATTCGATTTAACCCTTGAAGTTGATTGAGAGAAGCAAATATACTTTTGCAAGTCCCATTACTTTCAAGTGCTTGCAACTAAAAATGCCGTGTGGTTCACGTCACAGCAAAAACAAACGCTTGTGGTCCATTGTTTTATCAGGTTGTTCTTTTGGTTTGAGTCACGTTGTCATTAATGGAAATTTGCCGCATGAATCAAAGTTGCCGTTTGGAAGCCTTGTGTCTACATAATCGAACTCCCTGTGTTGAAAGCTTCTATTTTTTTGTTATTATGTTTTCAAGAGTTTCGTACTGCCTTCCCCTCGCCTCGCCTCGCCACGCTCTCCGTCTATATTGATACAGCAAACACAGCAAATGAAAACATTGACACTTTGGTAAAGAGACGATCTTTCTACCACGTTTAATGTTTGTTCCTTGTCGAAGCCAGCTATATTAAAACAAGTCATTTTTCTGCAAGCGCACGCTAAGAGTTCCCAATATTTGCAGTCTCAAGCTCGAGCACATAAAACCTACAATCGTTTAAAAACAATTAACTTCAGATTTTTGTAAAGGCTTTAAAGCATAAGAAATCATTAAAGACGACAGCTACATCCAAACGCTTTAGAGAATAAATAGTGAGTTGTCATTGTATTTATAAAGTAATTTAATTCATTAAAATGCCAAGTATACAAAAGCCTTAAACTAGTTTTAAAGTCACGGATAGGTAGAACTGAAAATATAAGATATAATTGTTATATCACATTGGAAAGATACAACAGACTGCAAAATAGCCTACATCTAAACCACGGAGCTCCCGGTCTCCAGCAGCTTGTTCTAAATAACTGAAGTACCATGGCAATATGCCGGCACGGCAAATTCTCCAGCTGACTCTCATTTTTCTCGGTAAATGACACGTCGTTCATTTTAGAAACATATCCCAAAACTTACAATGTACTTACAAGTAATTTAATTCCTCAGCTTCATAGTTTAATCTCATCCCATACACGGCTAATTATTTAATAATAATTTCCATAAGGTCACATAATCTACATTCTAACAAAATAGTTAAGTTAGATTAGTTGTACTTATTTTCTCAGCTGAAAATGTCTATTGTAATCTTTATCTTATATAAAAATTCTCCTATTTTGGATACCTGTATTTGATCTTGAAACATATATTTATGGTGAAACCTCGACATCGAATTTTTGGCTGGAATACAATACTTCCTTCTACTTATCAGTAGAGAAAATAAAAACACAAGTAGATCTTGTATATTATATTAAGAAATTAACATATTGAAATAAAATAAATAAGAAACAAACTAGCAATCAAATAAATTACAAAAAAGATTTATTTATACACTGACAACGCAATTATATGACAATACATGACCCATTGCCATAAGATGAATATATCGGCTAAAAAGAAGCCACAGTGCTTTTTATGAGCATTAAATAGGTAAGAACATAGGAGAGAAATTCTTGAAAAAGAAATAGCAAGAAAGAAGTATTAGTGGTTTTATATTGTAAGAGATAGAGCGACAACATAGTGGGGTCAATTTCTTTTCCCTTGTGGATGAACAGTATAAATAGCTGAATCTGAATCTAAGGATACCTACCTACTATGGACTACTGGGTCAAAGAGGCAGCTGAACATAGATCTTTCACGCACAGTAATTTAATTTAGCTGCTCAAAATATCCTATAATTTTGTATTATCAAAATTGTCATTTAGTTCAAAGTATTGTAATTAAAAAGTATTATAGTCACGATGTGATTACAGTATAATAGACAACAACAAATTAAAAATTTAAGGAAATTATAATACAATTTTAAATTCACAGCAAACACCTCTTAAGTGTCTCATATTGTTATTTAAATAATAATAATAATAATAATAATAATAATAATAATAGATAATAATAATAATAATAATAATAATAATAATAATAATAATAATAATAATAATAATAATAATAATAATAATAATAATAATAATAATAATAATAATAATAATAATAATAATAATAATAATAATAATAATAATAATAATAATAATAATAATAATAATAATAATAATAATAATAATAATAATAATAATAATAATAATAATAATAATAATAATAATAATAATAATAATAATAATAATAATAATAATAATAATAATAATAATAATCAACACTGATATAAACAAAAAACCAAGCAGATTTAGAATCTATTTGCTGAAAAATAAAACGTTATATCTGGTAAATAACCGAATAATGGAAACAATTCTTGGTAATAGCAAAGGAATACAAAAGAATAGAAGGTTGATTTAGTCCATTTTATTCGGAAGTTAAAGAACATTTGTCCGTATAGTCGAATTTAGTTGGAAGTGGTAAAAAATTGATGGTCGTTTAACAATTAACCTGATTATTTCTGATGTGATATATTGCTACTGTTGTTACCAGATTATTCTGCTTCAGAAATAAGAGTAAGAATAAGCTAAATAATAATCCGTTGAACGGCAAAACGCCTCCTCCAAACGGAAGATAAGCTGAAGAGTAGTAACCCACATCTAGATGCTTCTAGATTACGTATATTCACACTACTCTATTTAATTATTAATCAGTAAATATTTTCCTTGTCTATTTACTTTTCAGTTTAATTTTAACACTGGTATTGCGGTTCTTGTGTCTGGTCTTCCTCACTCCTCTTGAGTGACCCAAGTTGTCGACGGGCCCTTAAACCCAACACACTCACTCACTCACTCACTCACTCACTCTTGAGTGACTCGGGAGCAAATATTTCCATTGTTTCTCATGGGCCCATCTTCTCTCAATCTTCCTCGAAGTCTTCCTTGAATCTCATTGTGGTGATGTATTCCCATCAGTCCTGTGTGCCGTATTTTACTGATCTTGCTATAGACAAAGAAACTCATGCTTTGGTCGTTTGTTTTCTTTCTCTATTACGTAGAGTAGATGGTCAGAATACAAGCTAACATTTCTATTTAGGTATATATATTTCGAAAAGTTCTCTTCTTATCACTGTTATTTTAACAGAAGAACTAGTATACTTATTTAAAAGCACACTGAAGTCATCTGGAATGCCTATGAAGTATTCGCTATTTTGAGTACTATGTGCATAAAATTGAATTTTAAAGACAGGGTCCAAATACGGGCTGTCTACTTTATTTGTCTTATGAAGTGAAAAAAATGTAAATCTACCAATATAGTAGAATTTAGCCGTATTGAAATTTTAAAAAGTTTAAACACAAGGTTCTTTTAGAGCTATTGAAGTATATTATTTGCAGAAATCACACACATATTCACTTTTTTCTGCATCTGCACATTCAGAATATACCCACTGAAAACGAACAAGACACTGAATCCATAGTTCTCCTCTAGTATCTTCTGAAAAGCGCTCATCACAAAATAAATAGCAACAACCATTATTATCTGGGTTTACTTTTCCTACAGGAGTATCATGGTCACTAACTCCAGAGTTAATTTCAATTGCATTACATTCTGAGTCACAGCTTCCCATTTTGCTCTTCGATTTTTTTAACCGGTTTAAAATTTAATTTCTTCTTTGCATCCTTTCCTTTTGTGGTCTGTTTCTTCCTTTCAAGGACTCAGTGAGCTTATTCTTACAGGGTGATGATGTAATGTTTTTTTATTGTTGCGACTTCCGCTGCGGACCTTTCTTTCTGGTAATGGGTATTGGAGATACTTTATGAGGTGACACGCAGGTTCAGTACCCCCATACTTAATCAGATAGTTTTAAATGTGGTGGTCTAGCCCGTATTTGTACCACACACAGCAGCCCATATTCAATACAAAGCAGTAAAAGATTAAACTTATTTACCTCGTGTTTAATAACGGATGGAAACAATGCAAATATTTCACACGAAAGCCAAATGAGCGTATAACACAACAAAATTAACTTGAAATAGCTAGAAACATGCCGAGTTATTTAAAAAAATAGAACTTGCATACCTTTCAAAAGTTTTCAAATGATGATTCAGAAAAACACAAGTTCACACTCGCGCGAACATGGCTAATGGCGCAAAACCACGTGTTTTGCATTACTGCAGGAAGATGATATAGTATAAGCTATTTTCAATAGTCCGCAGCACCCTGAAGTTGAAATACACGTGTAGCCCGTTTTTAGATCCTAGCCCACAATTGGACCTTCTCCTCTATAGTAAGTAGAAGTATTGTATTCGATCCAAAAATTCTATGTCGAGATTTCACCGAAAATATGTTTTGAGGCCCCCCTTAGTCACAAAAAAAAAAAAAAAAAATCTTAGAAAAAGCTCCGTGTGTCCATCTGTGACGAAACGTTGGTTGAAATCCAAAGTTGGTATATAAATTTAATATCTTTCAAGGATGCAATACAAAGATTTTGAAGAAAATCCCCCCAATCCCAAACTACCCTTTATGTGGAAAACTTTTCGAAAATTTATTTTCTCAAAAATGACTAACGATTTTGATTAAAATGCAATATGTTTAAGATACTTTAATGCAAATGAAATGTACGTATATTTTGAATTTTCGGGCTATAGCTTATATAGTCCTGTTTACTCCTAATGACTTGCATAACTGGTGAACCACAAGAGATAGAAAAAAAAATATAAATTTCGTTAAAACACACAACTTACATCTAATGCATTCCTTTGCGGAGTAAAATGTTTTAGAGAAATTCCTTGTTATTTTTTTAATATTCAAATACTCACACTTTTCTCGTCTGGGAGGTCGTTATTTATTTCTTTATCTCTTGGCCATTCAAAGAGAACGGCATTTCCAAGCCATCACATAGCGACTAGGTTTAAAAATATTTGACTGTCGCTACAAATGTTTATCTCATTAGCATGAATTAGATACAACAGTAATTGTGCGTAAGAGTAGTTTGCACAAGAGCACAGATTTTTTGTTTCTGTGTTTCTTATGCGTCTTTTATTGATATGTTTAATATTTTCTTTCCATTTTCATCTGTGTCACTTATATTAGAGATTCACTCAGAAATAATGCACTGCAATACAGGCACACTGCATGCATTTACGGTCTTATTAACGCATTAACTAGTGCACTACAAACATAGTGCAAACAATAAGCAATGGCAGAGTGACTACAATAGGCATGCGCTCCAAAGTTCAAGTTATATTGCACTTGAGAACATATTTCGTTAATGCACTCTGACATGTCGTGACGTCACCAGACATATGGACAGTTAAGAGCTGTTTTACCTTTCAACATGTTCCCCATGGTATTCATTTGTAATGCTTTAAAATATCGTCCACAATTAGCATCACCATTACATTGTTGGTGGTTTGCACTGTGCTGACGCATGTCGCCTGGAGACCTAACGGGAACAAGTATGGACAAACGCTTGTGTTTTGTTCACCCCATCCTACAGCGTGCAGTGGCGTAACCAGAGATCGCCATTGCCATGAGCAGGGCTACGGAAAATCAATTTAGGTATAAGTAGGCAATTATTTATACAACTGCTGAATAAAGATGCATTTTCGAAGCAGTAGCTAGGTGCAACTAAATCAAAGTGAAATCGGAATTTGCATGTGGAAAAGGAAATTACACATTTTACTAAATGAAGTATTGCATTTCGTCCAAAAATTTGATAATGATATTTTATTGGAATTATAGTTGCTACTTCCTGAATTAAACACTGAAATATGTTCTGAATGTTTGAAAATTATATATTTAGGATAAAAAACCATTCGTTTCACATAAAAACAAAATTAGATACCTACTATAAAACAAGCAGAAGTTAAAGGTATAAAAAGAGAAATTTTCTATAAAACGAATATCTTGGGAAATTTTTACATTATGAATTATTATACCTATATACCTTTCTGTGAACAACATAAATTAAATATCAAACATCATCATAAAACGAAACTGATTAAATACCAAACTTGGTCTTTACATTACCTTAAACAATGACACGCGAGCATTTTCAAGAAAGTCTTCCACTCCAAACTATGGTTATATGAAAAAAAAGTTAACTTTTATTTTCTCAAAATTTACCAACAATTTTGATTTAAGGTTCTGCTTCACATATAGAATTTATATGTTAGTTTTCTACTATTAGCATAATGAAGTCTTTATTGAAATGTCTTTCCTGTACCCACTTGTTATAGGTATCGTGAAAGATACCTAGGTAAAATTTTGGTCTACAAAAATGTATTTCTCGTTGAAAGAACAAATTATGCGTTTAACGTTTCCGAGATATTCTTTATTAATTATTTCAATTTTTATACCTACATATAGGTACATTTTCAAATGGTAAGTCTCTATTCATTTCTGGTAGTCATACAAAGAGCACGAAATTTCAAGTTATCACATGGCAATTCGCCCTTTAAAAATCTAGCTATCGCTTTAGCCTACTTTATCTTTCTCATACCTCCAAAATAATGTCTAATGAAAGTTTATCGCGATTAACAAGAATAATAATCTTTCGTAAGAATAACTATTTGAATAACTAAGTTGTAGAAGGAAAAGTAGAGAAAGTCATGTGAGTGTAATACATCGGATATTGTATCCATTGTTAATACGATTCTGTGTGCTTTACATGACATGTCAATATTATACACGTTATTTTGATTACACACACACACACACACACACACACACACACACACACACACACACACACACACACACACACACACACACACGAGTTGTAGACAAACAAACCGGTCTTATACTACATGATAATACAGCATCCGAATGTAACTTGGGGGTTTGGCCTTCGAAAGCCTTGCAGTATAGAGCGTCCCATGAAGAACGCAATTTATAATTTAATAATAAAACACATAATTTATTTGAAAATTGCTAGTAATATTATATCAACATGAAGCATAAAGACTGCGGTTAAACATGAGACAAAATAACACACCAATGTGCTCCACGGCTTCCTCTGCACACATCCACTCTGTGGACAAAATTTCGACGTTCCGCTTTAATTTGATCCAGGACGTGTCTATTTCTGCCTTGAGTTGGGGAAGGTTTTTCACATAAACACAAAATGTGACACATTCTAACGAGAAGGCTCACATGCTGCAAATCACACGATCTCGGTGGCCAGCTCTGATCCCCATTGCGAGAGATGAGACGAGAATCTTTGTCACAGCAACCTTGTTTCAACAGCTGTGTTGCAGGTTGCCCTATCCTATTGGAACTAAAAGTCTTCCTCATTAATTTCTTCCATTTGCGACATAAAAACTGAACGGACGAGAGCGACATTCTCTCACGACACAGGACCTACAGGTGATTGGATTTTCACTGTCGATTCTGTATATTCAAATTCCTTACCTATTTCTGTACTGTTGACACATTAAGTGCATTTGGCTTACCATAATAACACGAATTCTTCGAACGGTCTCTGTATAGCGTTCACCGTATTTGAAATGCACTTTCAAAATCTGGATGCGTTGATCGTTCGTTGCTCTATTTTAACCGATGACAGTACGCACAAATGACAATTGACAATGACAATCGGTAATCGCAATATAAATAGATGACAGTCGCTTAGATTTTAGGTACGGCAAACTAACAAACTGAAAGAAGTGCTTAATTTAAAAATAGCGTTCTTTATGGGACACCCATTAGCATGTAGTAAGATTTTCTGGAGAATTAGTTAAAGAAAAAGAAAAGAAAAAAAAACACTGGTGTGACTTAGAATAAGACAGATGTCATCCAAGGTATGTGTTTAGTTATTGAATAATTTGGTTTTGTTGTAATCTGAAATAAACCACTCAGTGCATGTTATGATATGCAAATCCCGTCGTATTACTTAGAGCTGCGTAAATGCAGCTTAAGTCTCAAAACAAGTGTTTGTTAATCCATATAGTATAATATAAACAATAAATATAAACAAAAGACTTCCTTGTTCTCCTCTTAAAAATATGACTTTATAAGACTTAACAGGAAATAAAACTACTCCCTGTAATTCAAGTATGGGAATTAAATTGAGGAAAAGTATTCGGTTTTTCATTTTCTACCTCTCTTTAACAATCTTTAAAGTTTTGGGAATACTGTATATCACGCACCTATTTGCGATGAATAAATTATCCAAATCATCCCGTAATTTTAGGAAATTTAACAGTTTAAGTTTTAAAACTTTGTACGTTCTATTTGGCCCTGTATGTAATTATTTTTTAATAATAAAGATTCGATTATTTTTACTTTCACACACTAAGTTATTTTTGTAAATATCTTTTATGACGATTGCAACATATCATTCTAGAATTTAGACAGTGTATGTCCTATTCAGCATCTTATTTTTCAGCTATTGTTGTAAGTTGCAAAACACACTGAAAGTTTTCCAATTAGAAGTTATCTGTGTGGTTTCATTTAATTATACTAATATAACGTGAGCGTAAATAAATATGAAAACCTATTGCTTTATAAGAAGGAATGCTAATTTCAAGATTTTTACATTAGATACTTAGCATTATGATTTTAACAATTAGGTATTGCTTTGCCATTTAATGTTTTGTATAGTTTTTGAGGACAGAGTGAAATGTGAAGTAAATTGATTGATTCATTTTAAATTTCACCTAAATAAGTAAAAGTGGAAGGTCGTTTCCACCACGCAAATTAGGGGCAGGGGTAGAAAACATGTTTTACGGATAGAAACGCCGGAAGTCCATCGACAGTTACCTGTTTAGTCTAGAATTTGCCTAGATGAAGGGAGTCGATGCTTCTCCCACCTTTACCATAACAATGGAGACAGACTCGTGCGCCGTTGTTTGGGTTATTTCGTTCGACGTATCGTGATTCGAAAACAACGAAGCAGTTGATACTGTTAGTGTTTGGAGAGTATCAACGTAATGGCAGAAAAGTTCGAGCAATTAATTATTACTTAGAACATTTTCTTGAGTTTTCAATACATCTCATTAGAAACCCCTTCAGCGGCCAGGGAGTAGGCCACCCAACCTACTGTTCAATATCTAGCCGAGCTATCCAGTACAATGGAGTAAATAGAGGCAGTGTTCGTAGATCATGTTAACGGAATGATAAAAAATAAATTACCAGAAAAGAGATTGGAAAGAGATCTGGGTGGACCTCGTAAGAATGACGGAGACTGGAAAACGTGATCATATCACCTAATCCTTGAAAGAGAACATTAACCTTTTATTCAGGAGTCCTCAAGACACGTATTTCCAGCGAAACCTCGACTTCAAGCTTTTGGGTGAAATACAATACTTTCTCTGCCTACTAGGTAGCAATAGGGAAAATGGAATGGTTTTATTTGAAGAAATTGTATATTAGAGATCTATGTTTTCTTGCATGTTAAGCTGTTGTCTCTCTTTTTCTCTCTCTCATGTATATCACATACACAATTCATAATAATAAAAATGGTGCACCACCAAATATTTCCTTGCTTACCAATATCTCAAATATGCAATACTCTAATAATTCAATTCATTAAGAGCCATTTTATAAAACAAGAATGGCCAACGTTTTTGCATGTTCAGACGTTTTAGCCTGCCTCTATGGTGTAGTGGCAGCGTGTCTGCCTCGCATTAAAGAGGTCGCGACTTCGATTCTCGGATAGGGCGAGTTAAGGTTTTTCTTTTTTCCGAAGTTTTTTCTTATCCTGAGAAGACGAACGTCGGGTAACTTGGACTTCGGGATCAATTTCACTAGTTAGATTCTTTCATCGTCCGATATGAAATCTGAAATCATGTTGGAGCAAAAAAAGAAAACAAAGTTTTGTGGATGTTCAACGCCTTCTATGAAAATTTTGCCCTAGCAGACTTATGTGACGTCTAACTTAAATGTAATATTTACCTAGCGGAGTTTTCGTTTCCAATTAGTTCCCCCCCCCCCCCAACCTTATCTCACACACAAAGCCTGCGCCTAAATTCTTTTCACTGAATCGGAGGACAGGAAAACGTGCATTTACAGTGATGCCTCGACACCAATTACTTTTCACTCGAACAGAATACTTCCTCTAACAGTTATTCTATAAGAAGTGTAATATTAGCACATGTACTCAAATAGCACAAAAAGCAATAAAATAAAACGTCTGTTATTGCCTTCTTTCACACAGATATATAAGTTAATTTGGCATTTTAAAATGCATATTTCATTGGGAACATCTCACATAAAGGACAAATGTCAAACAAGTATGCATATTTTCATGATTAATAATTTCTTATTTTCATTCATTAATTCATTCTTTCTTTCTTGTTCTTGATCGGACTTGGTCTCGCATAACTGTTTTGCATATACATTTTTAATTAGCATCAAACAGAATCGGAATAATCTACTCAGTGTGGATCGGAAGCCGGCAGTGAAAAGAGAAGCACCAAATAAATTCTAAATAATTATTGCATAATTATTCTAGTTTATGCTTCAACAACTATCAAATTAAAAACTCAAACAAATGAGATACAGTGGAATATGAAATCAAAACATACATAAACAAACAAATGGAAAATTGGCGAGGTTTTTACGCTCGTTAATTGCTACGGGTATTATCTTGCTCAAGCTTTTCTCTCTAATAACCACAACGTTTGTATTTGTACGAAACTGTTTGTACAACAATTTACACTTCATGTATCTTAAATCTAATACAATTGCTGTTCCTTGTAGCTTTTGATCAAAACGGTAATTGGATAGGAGTGTTTCGCTATTTCTGTAAAAATCTGGATATATCAGGTGTAAAAGGCTGATAGTGCGTTTTTTTCTGAACTGAAATAGATTCTAAATGTGGTCGTTTTGCATCATATTCACTCTTTCTCAACACATGTTTAAAGTTTAGAGCGATATTACGGCAGAGACTAGGTAAAACCTATAAAGTTTACTCCTTTTCCAACTCTGTAAATGGTTTAAAATGGAAGATTCAACTAATAAAAACTAAATGACGTATACATCTAAGTATTCATTAAATGTAAACTAGAAATTAATGGAAAAATTGATGAATTTAAATATCTAGGCACAAACATACCGTATAAGTGAAGAAAGAACTGATAAAGAAGTTACCCACTGTGTCACAATTTTGATACCGTCTCTAATATCTCCGGCTTTGATGAATATACTGCCGGCTGCTACAGTGGTTAACTACAGGATGTTTTCCTCAGAGTATGCATGAGTGGGCATAGGGTAAACAACACCAAATAAGTTTATTGATAAAGTTAATGGGAGATTAATAAATGGGATACTTGAAGCTAGGTGCCACTAGCTGAAACTATTATATTGTGACGCCGGCCGACGACAGCGGCGGTAGCAGCAATAGCAAAGGTTCGGGGTAGAACTACCTCACAACACAGGTGGTGCGTGCAAAAAGGCGCTCAAGGTCAAGCTACCCCAGACCACACACGCGAACAAACGTGTGACAACAATCAGTGCTGCATTACAAAAAGGTTTTCGAGATTATTCGAGAGGTGTCCGGCTCTAACAATTTTGATTAAATAATGTCATATATTTAATATATGACAGGCAAACGAAATTAATATTTTGAGTTTTCTGTCTATAGCCCATGTAGTCCTGTATACTCTTTTTGATTTTTGCACAACTGGTAAGACCAAATCTTACTATACAAAAGTGTAGATCTCGTAATAAGACAATTTATCTCCAAATGCATTTTTTGTGGATTGAACTATTTGAGCAATACTTACACGTTTCTCAAATGGAAAGTCGTTATTCACTTTAGTATCTCTTGGCCGTACAAATTTCAAAGTCTGCATATAGCAACCAGCTTTAGAAGATTTGACTATCGCTCAAAGCCTACTGTATTCCCATATTTCCCTTGCATCTACAAGGAAATTAGCATTACAATAATTTCTGCAAATGTTTATATCGACTAACATGAAGAAGATATAGGAATAAGAGTTTGTAAGAACAGTTAATACAAGAGTAGATAATATCATGTGAGTGCAACATATCAGATTTTTCCTTTCAGTATCTTCTTTCTTGCCATGAGTTAATAAGGGATCTAGGTATGAAATATGGAATTACATTAGTATATAAGTTAATCAAAATCAGATACATACTTTTTCCCCTATAGCTACAGTCTATAGCTGCCTATATGTAGACGTTTAAACTTTGCATAGAAGGATGAACCTTAGAATTGTTCACGTCTGATACACAGACATACAATCGAATGGTTTTGTGTGGGGTTCCAAAGGGTCGCACAATCGATCCGATTGTAACGCCACTGACAATTGCAGAAAGCGATCCCCTGACGAAGAGGGGTTGCGAGCGCGTGGCGCACAATAAAAATAAAACGTAGGTCTGATTGACAGGAGATGCATTTAATAATTGTGGCCAGGGCAGGGGAATATGCACTTGCCGCGCCCCACCTGCCATCTGTCGGCCGCCTGTCAATCAGACTACCAATCGTACAGTGAAGTACCATAGCTTCATCCACGTCTTAAGTACCGATCAAAGATTTCTGCGCGCGTGCGCATGTCCACATTCAACTGTCAGCTTTTATTGTTTGCTTTCTATGAATCCTATGAGTTAAGTGATCAAATTCATAGGATGATTGGTTTAATGTACAAAGCATTTGTTTTCTGTGACTGAATGGACTATTGTAATGACTATTGTAGTTGCTTTATGAAATCGATAGGTCTCGGTAAACTATGAACAAGTCGCGCACATAACTCTATTCCCATTATGACTTATTTTAATAGCCATTTTACGCTGATTTTCTATATAATTTTAATCATGATAAATGATATTGTGACAAAGTGACGAAATCAATCCGGTTACTTTATTGTCCTCTAAAATGTAATCACAAATTCATAATTTTCCTCTCGTCGTTAACACATCTATCACAACTCACAATTTTAATTTTTGTAACCTTGCCCAGTCATTTCACTATTTTCTTCACTTTGTTTCTCATAAGCTATGACGTTACGACTACTTGACGCTCGTTAGATCTTCTTTACGACGACCGGCGTATCTATCGCGACGATACACATTCTCACAGCTGTCTCTTACTCACTGACTCGCTGACCGATTCATATCTGTAACCATAAACTCACTCAGTGCTGTTTTCTGGCCCCCTTATATAGTGGAGATGCCGTTACACGGATCTTTCGCGAACTCCTTCAATCACGCCGGTAGTGACGTAAACAGATCTTCCTCAAAGGCACCAGAGAAAACCCCTTTTATGTAGCAATTTCGATTGTTGTTAGTCACGCGAGAGTGTGTGAGAAAACTTGACCTTGTACCTTTATTGTACCTGACCTTCGTTATGCGCCGAGCCCGGCGTCACAATACCATTAGCACTACGGTAATGCACATTTATTCATAACTATTCAAAAATTACTGCCTAATTATTGCCATATTATCGTGGTAATGAATTAATGTACTTACATATAAACATTAAAAATAACTGAGGTAATTAGTATTATTTTTACTAATACTTATTACATTACTATTGTTATTATTATTGTTATTATTATTATTATTATTATTATTATTATTATTATTATTATTATTATTATTATTATTATTATTATTATTATTATTATTATTATTATTATTATTATTATTATTATTATTATTATTATTATTATTATTATTAGGAGTAACATTTACAACAAATTTATTGCATTAAAATAATAAATACCAGAATTTCATTATAGTATTCATTACGTACATTAATATCATGTTGAAGAATTGAATGAGACAAGTGCTGAATAGAATTTTCCTAACAACGCCAAATTCTTACATTAACTTTCTGACCAAAAATATTCCAGTTTCCTCTTTGCTTCCCAAGATCCCTTTAACAACAACAGCAACAATAACAATAATCCGGAAACAACAGCTCCGTATTCTAGCACATTGTCCACGACGAAGGACCCAATTCTCTTTATACAACGATAAAAAGCTTTCACTTAACACAGGAAAACAATACATTTTACTTTTCGTATACATATTTTAGAACACATGCCTTGATATTAAATAATTAGCAGTTTTTTATTTATTTCAAATATTATTATATCGTTATCATAAACAAATGAGTATTATTACAGTACTTCTTTTGTTTCTAGACCAACTTTATTATCCAACGGAGTAACATTAACTAGGTTTCAGTTTATATCGAATTACAGAATATCAACGTTTACTGGATGGTGGCGATGTTATAAACCAAGGCGATATTGTGAACACAGATACGGTAAGTAGCCATGATCGCCTATAAAATATTGTATCTGCTACGCTACAAGAGGAAAGGAAAGAAGAAGAGAGGACAGAAAATAAGGTACAGATAAATTCTTGGCGGCATACAGGCTGTTGGAGTATAAGTGCAGATAATTTTATTGGTAACCTAAGACAATGTAGCAATATTGCATGAGCATTTGCTTCATTTTCGTACTTATGATTTTACTTTTCAGGAGAAATATGTTTTCAGGTTGGTTACTACCTCAAATAGATGTGGAATTGACAAGCCATATGTGTTTTTCTTCCCTCGAGATCGTGAAGAGAAACTGGGTAGGCCTCGTGGTAACGAATGTTGTATCAGACCTGCATTAAAATGTGTTTTCTGTAAGGTCAATGACGTGTGAATACATGGAAGCAAAACGGATAGACTATACTAAGAAACAAGCCATTCTTAATTACGTTGTTCAGCAAGTTTGACACTATCGGAAACTTTTAGATGGCATTCTAAATATCTTTTGCGTATGAACAAGAACAAAGATTGCACACGCTATCAATTTTTACTTTTGTGGCTCCTGAATCCAAAAAAGAGCATTTTTAGAAAAAAAAGTCCTTGTGTGTGGCATTTTATCCCCTCTAGGAGGTCTGACACGGGGTGCACTCAGCCTCGTTAGGTCCCGGGGGAACCAATTGAGGAGCTACTTGATAGAAAAGTAGCGGGCACAGGTTCTGAAGACCGCATAACTGGCCGGGACCCTCCAATACTGCACCCCACCAATGACGCCTGTAGTGGGTCGAGGTGGGGGACGCAGCGGCTGAGTGGTAAGGCTTGGCTCTTCATAGGCTGTTGTACCAGGGCTTAGTTTGAGCTATCGAAGGTGCAGAGGTTACGGCTTGCTTATCAGTGAAATAGATACATGCAATAGAAACACCTTGTACCAAAGAAAGCAAACAATGCCAAAAGTCCATTTAAATCAGAGTGGGAATCATCATGCTTTTTTTTTAAATCATCACAATAGAGGACAAATACCTCATGTGCGGTACAATAATTACGTGTGTGAGAAAATCATTCGTTGAAATATGCTATAACAGAGTACACCCAGAAATACCTATATTGTGAAATCATAGGGCACACTAGAGAAGAAGAATTAAAGAAGTGTTATATCTTGCAGAAAAGCATCCTTTATAAATAACATGAGGTTTATGCCAGTGCTTTCTACATCATTAAAACAAACGACCAGATTTGATATTAATAACCAAGTTAAGCAGTTTAACATTGTGAACCGCACGTAAACTTTACGCAGTAAAGGCAGTAACAGTGCTGAAGATGAGACATGCTGAGACGGCAAAGTGAGAGACAAACTTAAGGAAGGTTTCCACCGAGGTAAATTTTGCACTTTGTGCCTTGCACCGAGCGATGCACCCGGTGCATGCACCCTGAGAGGCTCTGATCTATATGTTAGCAGTAGCAAAGGGAGCTTGCGTTTTGGAGGGTTTATTATTTACAATAAACCACACAAAAAAACTCATGAAACTGAGATACAAAATATTTGATGCTAGAACGTAGCAATTGTGCGAACAACATGCCACAATAAATAACCTAAAGATCAAAAGGAGCTAAAATCTGCTGTAAATAAAAGTGTTAGGGCGGAAAAAGTGCGGTGGAAAGCTTTCCCTAGAGCGAGAACAAAAGCAAAGGGATGATTATTGTACAGGTTCTGCTGATATTTCTCTCTGCCAACCAACGCAGCCTGCTAATGGCTCCCTCCGGTTGCGTATGGAATTCGATGTTCTAAAATCGTAATTTTTTTCAATGCTGAGATTTAGCCGCTGTAATTCTGTTACGGAGATTCAATTGTTCTTGTTGATTTTTTGCGTTTTTCTGGAATTCAGATGCTAACCGAGTAATTGCAAACTTAGTTTAGCTTCCCCAATAAAGCTGTTTTTTAGTCATTACCTGTGAATATTCATCCTGGGTCATCGGGGGTTCGTTCTTCTTGGTTTATAATAATAATAATAATAATAATAATAATAATAATAATAATAATAATAATAATAATAATAATAATAATAATAATAATAATAATAATAATAATAATAATAATAATAATAATAATAATAATAATAATAATAATAATAATAATAATAATAATAATAATAATAATAATAATAATAATAATAATAATAATAATAATAATAATAATAATAATAATAATAATAATAATAATAATAATAATAATAATAATAATAATAATAATAATAATAATAATAATAATAATAATAATAATAATAATAATAATAAAATAATAATAATAATAATAATAATCATTATTATCATTATTATCATCTTTATATCACCTTATAACAAAACAATAAGTTGCATAAAACTTCAACTTCATGTTTTCTGTATTAAACTTCTACTGTGTAATAACAGCAATACTGAACATGTAGTTTGAACTTCCCTTTTATTTTCTCTACCGCATATTTATAATAAGTAGAGGAAGTAGGAATTATATTCAAGCCAAAAAATTTGGTATCAATATTTTACCAAAGATATACGCTTTGACACTCCTTGAGTCCAAAACTACGACATTTAAAAGATGTGTGTGGTGTGTTTGTGTGTGTGTGTGTGTATGTGTGTGTGTGTGTGTGTGTATGTGTGTGTGTAACTTAAAACCGAAAAGCGGGGCAAACCTGATATTTTCCAGGTATGCGACACGAAAATTTTCAAGAAAGTCTCCCACACAAAATACCCATTACATGGAATATTTTTCCAAAACATTTTTATTGTATGAAAAAATAAATAGGTACAACGATCTTAAGTTTTATGGAAACTAAAGCGTATCGAGTTGTGTTCCTAGATGTTTGCCCTTTATATAAGGGGAAATAAGTCGAAATGTATATTATTTTTCAGCGTAAAGAAACAATGGAGAGAATGGAGAGTTTAAAAAGTAACAGGAAAGAGATTAAAAAGTATCTTTTTAATGTTTCATTTAACTTTGGGTTTCTATTACACACTTACACTTCCATTCGTAGTTCCAAACTCTAGGAAAGATGAGGAATAATCCTAGTGAAAGAAAAATTTCCAACCTCCCAACCGGAAACTGAACCGGAGACCCCTTACACAGCAGGTAGGAGCTCTATCGACTGAGCCACGGACCAGCCTATAATAAGTGTTTGAAATATTTTTGAAAAGTTTGAGAAATATTTCATGGAAGCTGAAGAAGAGATCGACATGTTCAGTAGAAGGTAGAAAGTTTATGGCACTGTTTAGAACATGAATTACTTAATGTGATGTAATGAGTTAGATTTGCTAATTTTGTTATTATGGTAGTCCTAGTCAAATATCTAGGACTCATGACCAAGCCATTACATATACCTACCGAAATTGTATATTCAGAAAATTAATCACTTAAAAAGAATTAGAAAACGATTAGAATAATAATTATCAACAAACAATGGATAGAGAAAACGAACGTAAATACGAGGTAGTACCCTCGCGAATTTCAAAAGCTGAGAGTGGCAGATTTATGTTACACTGATACATATTTCAGGTGTTTATACGGGCACAGTTGTTTGACTGGTGAATTGTTTTATTATCTAAATTAGTCGACAACGTCTTAATGTACATATTCGAAACATTAAAAGACGTTATCACCATAATTAGTTTCGTTCTTCCTAAACAAAACCCATGCCCGCCCTGGGAGGGGAATCTCAGTGTTGACAGTGGGGGGGGGGGGGGCACAACTTACACATTGTTAGGTGGCGTGAAGTATTGTAGCTTCAAACTGTTTTATCAATGCATGACCTACAAAACGCTAATTCGCCTCAAAATTGCCTCATCGACGCCTGGCGAATTTGGCTTCAAGTGTTTGTACTTGTTACTGAAAGAAAGAAATAACTGAAAAAGTATAGGGATCTCTAGAGAATAACCCGTCACAAATACTTTTATGGATATACCGCGAAAGTATCAGTTTAAGGCCGGAAATTCTCTACAAAATGAGACAAGCCAATGCAAACTGAAAGGATAATAGCAAGATGGTGGAAAGGAGTGAAGAAGAAAATACTGTCGCCGTTTCTCCGAACTAATTAGCATATAGCAATGCGGAGGACTTCTAGAAAAGTCTTGTCACAACCAGAGCCTCACGACATGTTTATTGAACCTAAAAAGGAAAAAGGCCATCGCGAACAGAGTACGTCATCCTTACAAAACTGTCTTCGCTTCTCTCGAATGACAGGTAAATAAGCTATTCTGGGAATTTTTACTTGCCCTTCTTCTATCGCACTTTCTGTCATTTTCTTTGATGTCCAGAGGTACAAGACGAATAGAGAAGGTTTCTTTCTCTCTCTTTATGATACAAATGATAGCAATTTATACTGTACAATCACAAAAAACTAAACACAGAGCATACTTCATACCATATTATGAAAGGTATTGTATTGAAAGAAATCCAAAACTCCAATGTTTTCTTGTGATTTCTTTGGCTTTTTTTAGTATCACTGTAATTACAACACAAAACATTATAGTACTCAACGAATTTTAATAAGCTGCGTCATTATTAATAATCTCTAGAGCTTCTCCCTTCACGTGCAGCCGCTGCGTCCTCCAGCCACAGCCAAAGCCATGGAGGAGTGCAGGATTGGGTGGTGGGTGTCAGTGCGCCGACTTCCCCGACAGTAAAGCGACTTCTTGACCTTTAAAGGAGGCCATCTTTCTGCCAGGATAGCTACTCGATTGGAATAACGGGCCTCAGTGCACCCGGTACGGTACCGGGGATCAAACCCAGGTCCCCCACGCCAGAGGCAGCTGCGCTACCATTGCGCTATGGGGGCGGTCCAAATCAGTATTAAACTATTCATGTTTCTATTTATAATTAATCACTCTTTGCTTTGATAACATAAAGCGTTCCTTGGAATCAGGATTTCTCACAGCTCCCAAATTTAATTTCACTTTAGTATATAAACTTGAAGGACCTTAATGCAGGTTTGTATATATGTCATTGACCTTTTTAACTTTTTCAATGTTGATCAGTTATCAGTTATTAACTTTAACTGAAGTATTTTATACATAAGCATACAGCACATAACAAATTTTAAACCGATAATTCGTGAAGCTCTCTTAAAAATTTCAAGTTCATAAGTTATAAAGTGCGGACCAAGAAGCATTTTGAATAGTGAAAAGTCCTGAAAGGAAGAAATTTAGAAAAATGGAGTTTAATGTGTAGGTTGCCTAAATGGTATACGGATTAAATTGCCATTTACAGGTTTAAAATTGCTAATATTAAAACATCAATTATGTAGTATGAAAATGCAAGTTTGGAGAATACTAAAAATAAAAAAACGTTAGACATGGAAAAATTACACATTTTGTTTTACCAAATGCTACAGTTGAATTTGCAGATGTCACTTCAAGTCAAGCTAAAAGTTCTTGTTCCTATCTAAACCCAAGTCAAAACTATGACAACCCACATTGCAATTAGGCTCCGATAGTGCATTGAACATCTTAAAGACAACAATAAACTCCTATTAATTTTTGGCATTTAAAAAAGTTGCAAAAATCAGATGTACCTATTGCATTCACATGAATCTCCATGCCATTTTTCTATACCCATTCTTCTATAAACTATTCTAACGAAAGCTTATTCTTTTGACAAAATGGCAAAGGTCCAGTCTAGTTACTTTTTCTGCCACTCCATTTTCCTCCAAAACTGAATGCACAACAATACAGTTTTCTTTTACTGACGTGAACACAGTTCACAGTCTATTACAACTCACAACTGTCTTCTTGTAACCTCAACATACAATTTTCTATCTTTCATTTCTCTCTCTGTCTCACAAAAACTGACGATACGACCACCCAACACTCATTAAAACTGCTGTACTGTTGCGCACACACACATACACACACAACACTTCTAGCTTTTATACCGGCAATGACGTGGCCAGAGTTTTCTGGGAATGCCCTTTTTCTCGAACTTGCCGAGAACCAAAACATTCACGAAGGTTCTAGCAAATCCTTCGTTCTGCCGTTCTGATTGTTGTCACGTGTTTGCTCACCGCGAGTGGTGTGGGGCAGCTTGACCTAGAGCGTCTTTGAGATTTGAGTATATAAGTTTGCAGATATCTTCTGGGCTTTGTATTATTATTTTCCAACCTCCCTTCATTAATCCTAGCCTTGTTCCAGAGCTTTGATAACCAAGGGTGGGAGGGTACTTTGTGACCACCGCTGGAAACAAAATGTCTGAGCAATTTTAAAGCCAGTTTATTGTAAAATTGGGCATTATATCTTGTGATGTAAGGTATGTGATGTAAGGTAGTTTGACCCTGACCAACCTTTGAATTATACCGCGGCCAACATCAGACTGTTTGTTAGTGAAATATACATTCATTATACTATTTTCGTTATGGTTATAAGAAGGATACAGTAGGCTAACGCGATAGTCAAAATTGTTTAAGAGCGTGTCGTTAAGTGATGTCTTTGAAACTCCAATCTCCTTACATGTTCACGATAAGAAACGGACAACGACTTCTTTAAAACAAGTGAAAAGTCAAATAATACAGAATACAATGGTGAACGTCACAAAACGTTTTAAAGTTTTAACATGCTTTAACCAGTTCGGTCACATCAGGCGATGAATTAAATGGATAAAATGATGTCCAAATGAGCCCTGGGTCCATAGAGCATAGTCACCCGATATTCATCTTTGAGGATAAGTGTAAACCCCGGAAGAAACCCTACCGATCGGGATCTCTTGAATGTGAGGCACAAGGTTACCCTCACACCACAGAGATGGGTACAAAACATATTTGACATGTACGTGTTTTTGAGTAGTACTTTGGTCTATCAGTTACGATTTCCAGTTATACCACTGTCATTCAGAATGACAGGATTTTCAGGCTATTCGCAGAATATTCAAGATATACGTTTGTTTGCCATGCAAATATTTTATACATTTTATACATGTGGTATTTTAATGAAAACAGAGCGATTTTTGAGATAATCAAATATAACGAACAATGTTGTATTGATTCTCATGCCTTTCAGACCCTGAATGCACAACAGAACCTAAGCGACTTGACAACCGCATATCCTTCTGCTAAGAGTACATTGAGAGGGCCCTCTCTATTGTGTACAGGCCATTAGCAGTGGAATAAGGTTTACAAATTCTTGGGATGGATACTACTATAATAGAAGATAGATCCAGAATCTAAAAGTCTTACTTTAACATATTAACCAGTAGCCGGGCGAGATGAATCTTCTTCTGCACTCCAGGGATTAGTAATGCTGCTTTTCCCGGCTTTAAATCATGTCTGACCATTCTCTTGGTTCTTCCCTTAATCTTATAGCACAATAGGATCCTTTCTATCGTCATCCTATCAACGTACCGTCTCCAGTCATTAGCTACTAGATGAGTTGTAACTTCAGCGACCTTTATATTTTTTTGTGCAGAAAGCTTTGTTTATCTCTTACGGTTTGCCACTTGTACGATATTATACAACCTTCCTTCTAAATGAGAAAGACTAAAGATTAGACACCAGGGTATGGTATTTTATCAAAATAATTAGAGTCATTTTGGGAACATAATAACGAAAAATCCTTCTTACAAATGTAGTTTTGGCAAGGGAATTTTTTAATATCTTCGTATTGCATCCTTGCAAGATTTTGAACTTAAAAGATATACAGATAAGATATATGTACCGGTGTAAAATACTAATGTTATAATACAAATGCTTAGTGCATAGGTCACTTGGTCCTATATCCACATTTATAGGGAAGAGGGATATATTCAAAGTAAATGTTGGAAGGCGCACCCATTGCGATTAACACAAAGAGTGCATCGGCGTGCCCTATTCTGCCGTACTCTCGCAAAGGCACCAGACATTTCTCTGGTTTAAAAGTTTGTTGCTCTAATTTTGAATAGCAAAACTGCTATTAACTGAAAACAATGTGAAGCTTGTGTTTTGTTTATGTGTTATGTGTTTGTTTCTTGGATTGAAATTGTGTGCCTTACTAAGATAAATGCAATACTAATTTGCATTGTTGATTTTGCCGTAAATACTTAAACTGGGTGAGAGGCAGTAATCTATGACATTAAATTATCTAGCGCTTAAACGAAGCACCGCAGCAAAACAACTTTCCTTAAAAAAAGTATCTAAAATGATGTTATCTATCAGCTCCAAAAGTTTGTCGGTCTATTTTTGGGACATTCTCTATATCCTGTAATTAGCTAAACAAGTTTTATCTGGCTTCGCGCATTTTAACTAGGAAATGGTTCATGTTATGCCAGTTTTTATGGTCATCCAGTAGACCCCAACATGCCCATTTGCTTCTTGCTGGACTTGTCTCTTTTCTGTGAATTTAATCTTTAGCTATTTCTCCTATGAAGCTATTTTCTCCACCAAAATGTGTACCCAGTCTTCATACCCAGCATAAAAAGGGATAGGTACGCTTACAATTTATTGGATCCCAAAACGTATTTGTGCTGAACCCTTGATAACGAAGTTTTTGATGGAGTATAGTAATTCCTCTATCATCTATAGGGAAGTTGTAGCGTGTACAAACAGGCCAAAACAAAAGTTTATGGATGAATTGATTTGTATCGTTTTAAAGGACAAGTTAAAAGGAAGCAGAAGTAATCCAACTAATGGAAATAGTAACAATGAACTAACTACTTCTCCCTACGGCAAGTAGTACACATGTCCCTGGAACTTTGTTTCACACTGACGCGGCTCCTTTGTTTAAATTGGAAAGCGGGACAGTTATAAAACAGATGTACATGGTATTAGGCAGAACGGTTGAGCGGACTGAGTGAGTATATTGGATTGAATAATTGAATGGAACTGACTGCCCCGCCCCGCCCCAAGCCACCCCTGCTACAATTATCGACTGGAAGATGCTACGGTAGCCCTGACAGGTGCGCCCTGGACGTCACGTGCCCGCCTCCCTCTCACTTCTTATTCTTCAACGTAAACATGGGGTGGAGTAGTAATTTGACGTAATTTGAAGAGCAATGTGGCCGAATCCCGCGTTGAAGTTTGCACTAAAATACGCATACTCATAAAGCCATGTCACTGCCATCTGGATACAGGATTCCCCTCCCACGGTCATTACTGGTCCAATTAAGGGCACTAGCAGATAATGATGTTCACAAAGGATGATGGAAATATGCTCACCTTAATCTAACTTGTCATATAGCTTACATGTATCTTCCTCACTTCATCATGAAGCAATGCGTCAAGTGTGAAATTTATTACGTCACAGAACTAACAAACGAAATGTATAAACACAATGCTGTACATAGTAAAGGATAAACAGCAATAGAGAATGGAATATAAGTACGAGCTAGAATAACTAATAGATAAGCAAGATATTGTGAGGCTTATAACGGCACAAAGAATAAGATGGCTAGGAGAGAATGACAGAAGATTGAATATTGAAAGATACGCTATGTGCTAGAAGAAAACAATCTAATGTGTGGCACTCACATGACTTTCTCTACTCTTGTACTAACTATTCTTAGACTCTTATTCCTCTGTCTTCTTCAAGATAAACATTTGTGGAAATATCTTACTGCGAATTTTCTTGTAGGTGCCAGGGAAAATGGGAATACAGTAAGTTTTGAGTGACAGTCAAATCTTTTAAAGCTGGTCGCTATATTAAGGTTTTGAAAATCCTTTCTCTTTAACGGCGAGATAAAAAATGAATACTTTTGGAAAAGTGGAACTCACACAAATAACAAGGAATATCCCCAAAATGGATCACAACACAAATAAGTCATTCGAACCTAAATTATGTGTTCTAACGAGATATATATTTTTATATAGTAAGATTTGGTCTCTCCCTTACGGTTTACCAGATACGCAAAAGGCAAGAGTAAACAGGACTACATGGGCTACAGCTACAAAAATGAAAATATACATTTCATTTGCTATAAAAACATAACATATGGCATTTTATTCAAAATAGTTAGAGCCTTTTTCGAGAAAATAAAAATATTCGAAAAATTTTCCATGTAAAGGGCATTTTAAGGTGGATGAATTTTCTTCAAAATCTTCGAAGGATATTAAACTTATAGACCAACTTTGGTTCTTGACCGACTTTTCGTTTTTGAGTTATGCTTTCACAGACACAGAACAGAAGACACATGCACGCACACACACATACACACAGACCTTACTCCAAAAATGTTTTTTTTGGATTCAGAGGAGCTCAAGACGTGTATTTCCGGTGAAATCTGGACATCGAATTTTTGAATGGAATACAACACTGCCCCTACTTACTACACGTAGTAGAGAAAGCAAACAGGAAGGCCAAAAGCTAGTTGGTTAGATGATGTAACAGAAGATTTAAGGAAGAGTGGAAAAGTAAAGTGGAAGATAGATTTGTGGAAGAGGATTGTGCACGAGGCCAAAGTTCATCAAAGGCTGTAGAGCCAGAAGAGAGGCAGATAGTATATATAAGGCACCCAGATACTTGGGTCTAAATGGCTCAGTTGGTTAGACGCCAGCCTACTGATACCTAGGTCGTGGATTCAAATACGACACTTACCGATGGTTTTTAAGTGTGCTTAAAAACGACAGCTCCATGTCAGTAGATTTATTGGTATGTAAAATAACAAAATTCCGGCACACCGGCGACATTGATGTGATCCTGGTGATTGACAGTATGGCTTATATATATTTGCACCCAGATACGAACGCTGGCAAGAACATTTCGTAAGGAAATGACTCCCACGTAACTGTCAAACGACTTCATTACCTATTGTTATTTATTTTCATGTAGGTATACTCTACATTCGTCTACAAAAGGTAGCTTTCCACCTATTATTTCTACTTGCATAGAAAGTAATATAGTAATATAATCAAATAGAACTTAACCTATAGGAAAATGAACTTCCAGGAACTAACTCAGCCTGCGAGTATCCTACCTTGATAGGAAGCTCTTGACCCAATCTTTATCTTTATAGTAAGTAGAGTAAGTACTGCATTGCACATAAAATCAATTTTAGAGGAATATCAGAGAGTGCGCGCGCGTGTATGCATATGAATAGCGTATCTCAAACAGCAAATGTCTATACTCGTATGTGACAGTATGCAACACGAAGATTTAAGAAAATTCTCCACCCAAACACTTAATATGCAGAAAAGTTCCAAAGTTGCTTTTCTCAGAAATGGTGTGTTTCAAATATTTTCATGGCAAATGAAATGGAAGAAATGAAATAGGAAGAGTTAAAATTGGTAATAGATTAAGTTATCCTTTTAAATTTAACGTAAAGTACTCATTATGAATCATTTTTGCATCACGTGTACCTAAGCCGTAAGAGACAGTAAAAAAATTATTAGGAACATGTGGATTTTTTAAAACATACAATTTATATGAAATTAAATTTCTGTAGCGCTAATCTCTCGTGAGATATTCTTTATTGTTTAAATTGTCAAATGTTATACTTTTTCTCAACTCTTTTCGCAATTCGTATTTTTTTTCTAATGACCATACAAAGAAACAATTTCAAAGCCACCACATTGCGGCCCACTTTAAAAAGATTTTACTATCGCGTAAGCTTACCTACTGTATCCCCATTGTACCTGCAGGAAAATACGTATTAACATTTGTGCAATGGTATTTCAAAGGAAAAATGATGCAAGATGGTTAATTGAATTAGAAGGAAGGATAATAGAACAAGTATCTTCTTTTAATTATTTGAGCTGCACCATTACATACTTTGTTTACATAGAATTTAAAATTAATAAATTTCAGAGGATGTGCACAACAATGTGACGAACACCAAAAAATATAACATTGCAAGACACACAAATGAAATTTTACAAAACAATGGTTATTCCACTTCTAACTTATGTTTGTGAAAATTGATCCTTAAGTAGGAAAGAAAAAATCTGATGTGTTGCACTCACATGACTTTCTCTACTCTTGTACTAACCATTCTTACAAACTCTTATTCCTATATCTTCTTTGTGTTAGTTGAGATAAACATTTGTACAAATTATCTAATTGCTTATTTCCTTGTAGGTGCAAAGGGAATGTGGGAATACAGTAGGCTTTGAGCGATAGTCAAATCTTTCAAAGCTCTCTTTGCATGGTTAACATATAAAAAATGAACAACGACGTTGCATTCGACAAAAGTTTTCTGAAACTGACACAAATAAATATCTCCGAAATGGTTCACTGTACAACAAAATTTACTGGGAAATAAATTGTGTGCTTTAGCAAGATCTGCATTTTTTGTACATTTTTTGTTCTACGGTTCACGAGTTATTCAAAAGTCATCCAGAGTAAACAGGACTACAGGGACTATAGCCAGAAAATTCAAAATATACATTTCATTTGTCATAAAATATCTTACACACGTGTCACTTTAATCGAAATCATTAGGTACAGCCATTTTCAACAAAATCAACATTTTTGAAAAAAAAATTCATGTAAAGGGTAGTTTAGGTTGGAGCAATTTTCTTCGAAATCTTTGTGCATATCCTTAAAAGACAATCTTAAATACCAACTTTGGTTTTTAACCATTTTTGAGCTATGCTGTTCACAAACTGACACACACACACACACACACACACACACACACACACACACACACACACACACACACACACAAACACAAACAGACACACACTGACCTTTTTCTAAGAATGCTTTTTTTTTTATTCAGGAGGCCTCAAAACATGTTTCCGGTGAAATCTCGACATCGAATTTTTGGGTACACTACAATACTTCCTCTACTTTAATATACGTAGTACAGAAAGTAAAAATGGTACTCTCACATTATCAGAACTGAAGAAAATATAGTACCCAGATTACTCGTAAATTACCAAACAAGAGGCCAAAGAAGTGTAGAAGACCAATTACTAGATGGACTGAGAGATTGTCCCTGTAGTCGGTACAGGCAAAATGGCCTAAACTCGTCCTTGAACATTCTGCAAATTTTCTTTTCAACTCCACGTTTCAGTGGCTGCCTTCACAATTCCCCAACACATGTCCTGCCGCTGCCATTTCTCTGCATAGTTTTACTTATTCCATCTATCCCACACTGGTTCTACAAGGAATTGAGCATTTGACAATACTCGGGTCATTTTTCATCCTTCATTCCCGTAGCATTTGTTGTTGTTCGTACCCAATCAATGGCAATTTCTTAGCGTCCTTTTCCAGTCTTATAATCATTCCGATTACGCAGAATTATGCATATTGTCATAAACCTTCTGGATCAATCCATTTCTGTCGCCAACATTTTTCTGTGAATTTTTTCACTTACATGCAACTCCGTCGTCTGCTAAGTATGTTAGGTATAAATACTCTCTACTGTTGTTCTTATTACACTTAATTTTCCTTTACTTGTGAAATATCTAAGTGGAAAGGATACATTTAATGGTCTAGTTGCCTTTGTTGTAAGATTAATTACCCTGGATATATATTTTTCTATCGTTGCAGATATTTAAACGCTTCAAGTTTTTGAATTCTTGTGTATTTGAAGAGTGGGGTTTACGGGTGTATTTGAAGATTCTTTCCAGGTCCTTCAATGAGCATACAGTACATCTTTTCAAAACTTATTTTTAGCCCACCTTATTGAAAAGAATCAATAAGTTTGAGCGTCACAAATTCAATATATTCATGTATTTGTTCTATAACGACATGACCAACAGTAAATAATAGATTGTTGATCCCTACTCATTAACACATTGCCATTTTGTGACTTTCATTGTTCCATTTTCTAGAAACATGTTCCAATTAGATCTTGAATAATGTTGTAATATTCTGCTAGCCTGTTTCAGACCTTTAGTAATGCAGAACTCTTTACTCGTTTGTTTCCAACGTTTACACAGACACTGCAGTTATGCAATTGCTTTATCACTTGAATAAAGTGATGTAGACATTTTAAATCCATAAAAGTTCGAAGGCTTATTTATGGGAATGAATCTATAACTTTTGAGGTTCATAAATACAAAGTGTACTTCTTTTCCTTTAACTGATATTTCTCAATAACTTTTCTGATAGTGCTTATATATTCAAGGCACGATTTATCTTTTTTAAAACCAGCTTACTCATCAAATATTGTATTCGGAATTAATTCCTTTATTACGATCTTAACTTAAGTGCTGCGAGTTCTTTTACAGATACCACAAACTAATTCCCTGTAATTCATTGGATCATTCTTATCTTTGTTTCTATATATTGTAATAATATAATATTTTCCCATCTACTGGAATAGGCTCTACGTTAAACGCGTAATAAAATAATCGGGTTTCTGTTCTTACAGCATTTTTCTCCTATAGTTCATTAATTCCATAATCATTCCTTTAGAGGCTTAAGAGTTTGAATTTTGTGTACTTTTTGAAACTGTAAATAGGTATCTCATCTTGTGTGATAGGATGTAGATTGTCTTAAATATTATACCGAGAGTCAAAAAATTGAAAATCGCCTGCACGGTATTTTGCCACCTGCGTCCTCGGCGCTCGATGTCGTCTGCCGCTATCTTAGAAAGACGCGGATGAAACCACAAGACATTTTTAAAACTACTTTTCAAGGTATTCTCTCAAGCTTCCACGGCCATCGTTTAAAATATCTTGGCTATCCGGTTATTGCCGCGTCAAATTTTTTATTTATTTATTTTTTTTTATATTTTTTATTTTTTTATTTTTTTTTTTTTTTTTTTTAACTTTTCAAGGCTTTAGTTGCAAGTATATAAAAATGGGTTCACTTTTGGATTTCTGAGAAGCCTATTGTTCATGAAGTACCCCTTCTCGGGAAGGGGGCCCTATAACAGCTACCGAGTGTGTCTTACGGGTGGCAAATAGAGGTTACCATAAGGTATTATGGGATGGTCCGAATATATTGAATAAGGACCCGCTGACCAACAGAGAGCCCAGTTCGTGGAGGCTTCCTTCCTGGGGATATAAATTAGGAGGGAAGGAGAAGGCAAACTTCGAATTAAAACTCGAGGAGATTCGTTAGTCGAAAAGAAGACACCTACCTAAGGGAAGGTAACCCTGACAGAAAAACCCTGCTCAATCAAAGCTGAGGTGTCAGCCCCACCAGTTGGTCTTACTTTATGCAGCACTCGTAATGCTGCTAGAAGACATTTTCAATTACTGGCAAGCCTCCTAATTCATGATGACATGATGACGACGATGATGACGACGATGTTGAAGAAGTACCCCTTCATGATGACAAAATTGGTGTATGGTGCGCCATCAGCACATAGGGCCCAATTTTTTTGAATCAACAGTTGACACCCTTGCATAGATGAATACAATGTTGTCCCTGTTTTGTTTTGTTTTCTTTTTAGTTTAGAGAATTAACCGTGAGCGTGATTTTGCCTTTTTTCAACAAGGCTTACAACAGCTCATATGGCGCCAATCTTTCGATGAGAACAACTGAAAGTGTGTTTCAGGACAGAATTATTAGTTAAGATTTGTGGCCCTCTTAATATTCCACGTAATCCCCTGCATTTTCTATCTCTGGAATAAGTTAGAACATAAAATGCACAAGACAAACCCACACACCCTGGAGGAATTAAAACAAAATATCCGCCAGGAGATTGCCAGCATTTCTCAACGTGAGCTACGGCGAGTGATGGATAGTTTATTAAAGAGGTGTCAAAAATGTATGTATGGACAAGGACAGTGGCCAATTTCAGCAGCTCCTTTCATAAAGTAGTTTGAAAATGTAGTTGGTATCATCCGTGCATTTATATGCGGCAGACGGCAACGAGCGCCGAGGACACGCACAGGTAAAACACCGCGCAACCGGTTGGGAGATTTTTCACTCTCTTGGCATCTTCTAATATAACATGTGTTTTAATATAAAATTTGTTAACAGTGATTTAAAATGTTTATCTGAATTAACATGAAACAGATATAAGAACAGATATAATTTGTCAATTATACACCCAAAATTGGCTTAGAAGTTTCCTTGCTTTAGTGAACGTCCGTCCACGTAAGCCAGACCGTTGCACTTCCCTTTAAATGTCAAATATTGTGACTATTAACTTTTTGTCAGAGTTCTCTGTTTTGATAATCATATTCGTATTTGCAATATTTTCTTTAGCTTTTAGCGCTGTTCTTGCCGCAAAATTGAACCACTCGTCCGCTTGGCCTATGGCAACTACAATCCTACAATTTTCATAAAAGTCCGAATGAAACATTGTAAGGAGCATTGGTGTGTACTGTATTTTAAAGTGGTGATGGCAGTAGGCTGGTTGTATCGGCTGCCATCATTGCCCATTATCGCACAACGCTGGCTATCCATCATAGGGCGCTAATAACCTTTCATGCCACTGTCAACACACATGGGAAATGTGTCATTTCCTTTCGGAATGAGCGAACGAGCTAGCGAGCGAACGCACACTAATAAAATCATCATCCCGGTCTGTTTTTCTTTTCCAGGATTGCGGAAACCTGCACAGCTGAATAAGCGCGAAGCAATTTATCAGGGTACGTACTGTGAATGGGGCTGAACAAGAGACAGTAAAACAATTTACAGAACGTCGCTGGGGTGCAATAGACACACACTTGCAACAAAGGAGGCTGTTGTTTGTATTAGTTCATGGCGACCTCTAGGGCAATCATTTCCAGCCATTGTGACTTGGCGGAACGACGCTTGCCCCTAAGCGTAAAATGTCAATATCACTCGTTTTCACGCATTTCCTGATTATACTTTGATGTTGGAATTATGCTGCCAAAGAAACGATTGACAGATAGATAATTGAGGAATAAACTATGTTAAAATGAATGTTTAATATGCAAAGTATGAGTTAACATTTTATCAAGGAGTAACGTGACATTAGTTAGCCAAGTTTCGTGTTAAGGAAAAGCAGCTGATTTGTGAAGCCAATGTAACGAGGAACTCGGCCGACAAGGTTAGCAAGGTTCTGGTTATGTTCAGAAATACGAGTCCTTGCAGAAACATGTCTACACAAAATTTTGAAAATTAGAAAAGGTTTCTGAGAATTTAGCAAGCACAGAGTGAAAGCAAACCCGCAAACACAGACACAGAGCTTCCAAAAATGCTTCTTTGTACTCGTGGGACCTCAAAACATGTATTTCAGGTGAAATTCCGATATCAAATTTTAGGGTGGAATGAATACATGTTCTTCCATGTATGTACCTGATAGATGAAGTCAATTTCCATTCTTTGTTTATGAGAAAGTATCCATCAGTTTTTCAAAGTTCTGTCCTAAATGTGCAAAAATATAAATACGAGGAATTAACAAGGAATGTGCGAGAGTTAAAATTCTCCTCAAGCAAAGTTTTTCTATCTGCTATATTTCCCCGTTACTGCATAAAACTCAAAGATTAAAGAAGACAACATTCTATTCACAGACAATTCAAGATGTACCTACATGCTATTTTTTATGTGAATATCTAAAACTTATGTTTTTAGCACCATTGTCAGAGCAACTTTTGAACGGAAGTAAAAAAATTGCTGAATATTTTTCGGCAATATTTCCTGAGAATGGGGAGAATTTCTTGAATAATGCGAGTCTTATGTCCTTAAAAGTTTTCTAATATTAGCAAGAAATATTTTTTATAGTGTTTAACGCACACTTTTACTACATACGGCGCCGCAGGCGGTACAAGAAATTTAGTATACATTTGTCTGATGTGTAGCATACTTTTCTTTTTCTGCTTTGGTATAGTATTCTTATCTCATGTCGACAACATGCGTGAAGCAGTTATTTATTTACTCGTATGCTGTTGGTGTTTTTAAGCACACAAGCCGTGTGTGGGCAATGGTTAGAACACCCGCCTGGCAAGTAGAGGGTCTGTGGTTCAGATTCCAGATGTAACATTGAATTTTTCAGTTCCAATTATTCTACTCTCAAGGCAAGCGTACTTGATCTCCAGTGCCACAATTGAATAGAATGAATTGAAAGAACAAGATTACCAAGAAAAGAGAATGCTTTTTTCCTCAGCAGTCCTGTATTATATTCAATCACTCTGAAAAGCTTTAACGGTTCTACGGCAAAAGAAACAAACACGATGTCTTTGTGCATTAGCATTTCGCAGGGATTCTGTTCATGACTCATATCAAATGTTATTTTGTTAATCACGTCCTAACGATCGCAAGCACTAACTGCGTTGGAATAACTATTTTCATATAATACTGTTAGTTGTGAAGCATACTGTGAAAACAGACATTTGTTAATAATGTTCAGAGTTCCTAAGAAACAAACGAATAGTCACTCAACATAAAAAAATCTTGTGTGCATTCACACAACTTTCTCTGCCCACTCTTGTATAGACCATTCTTACAAATGCTTATTCTTCTATCTACTTCATGTTAATCGAGGTACACGTTTATTACCCATTTCCTTGTAGGTACAATGGCGATAGGGGAATGCAGTAGGCTTTAGCAAAATCAAATATTTTAAGAGCTGGTCGCTCTGTGATGGATTTGAAATTCTGTTCTGTTTTCATTACCAGGAGGAAACAAAAACAAGTAATAAGGACTTCCATATTTGAAAATTCAAGCCAATAGCAAATTACATTTTGGAAATGGTTAATTCTGCAAACTAATGTATTTGACAAATTGTGTGCTTTAACCAGATCTAAACTTCATGTGTGCTAAGATTTTGTTCATAACGTACGGTTTACCAGTTGTGCAAAATGCATCCAGAATGAATAGGATTTCAGAGGCTATTCACAGAAAATTCAAAATAAATATTTCCTTTGCTATGAAATATTTTTAAACCTATGGTATATTAACATGTATTTCTGGTGAAATTTCGGTATTCAAATTCAGGTTGGAAAACAATACTTTCGCTGGTTACTGGAAATATGTCTACACGAGAGTGTGTTTTATGATTAGCTTGAAGTAGAAAAAAGACGAGTTTTAATGAACAGTTTTGGAAATATATATTAGATATAAATAAATAGATAAATAAGTAAATTAATAAGCATAGTTATATATGTAATAGTATATTTTATAACATAATTTAATATTTTGAATTATATCTATTATAAATAAATTTTATAATTTAATCTATATTTTGGGTGGGGGTGGGGTACAAATATAAAGTCAAGGAAGTTGCTGAATGCACCCAAACTACTGCAGGTTTTGTGAAGAGTAGCCTTTTATATTAAATTAAAACTAAATTGTTCCACTTGAAATGCCATTATTTCAGAATATAAACTTCTTTTCCCAAGTTGCAATTTAAGTGTTTTGGTTTGGTTTAAATACACCTCCAGTCAAACCATGTATACACCACGGACCTAAAGGTATTAGAAAGTGTTAATAAGTTGCCAAATAAAGAAATTCTGCTCAAATACTTGGCTTTGTCTTGATCTATTGTTCAACCAAATGAATTAGGATAACTTACTTTTTGACTTACCCTCGTGATATAGTAAGGTTAAGCTTGTGCTAATTTTAAGGCCATCAAATGCAGGTGTTAATAGCAATATTTCAGAGGAAAGCGTTTTGTAGGTAATGACTATACCGGTGGTGGGCTAGGTGTAACAGCACTTATCTCGCGGTGCGGTACAGATAAGAGAACCTTGCAGGTATGGGTGGGTGGGAGTGCCGGCTCCAGATAACGGCAGTCGCCACAAAGATAAGGACAGGAGTGGCTTGGGAAACTGCCGCCCGAGAAATTTATAGCGGAACTACATCCAGCTTGCTAAGAGAAGGCAAAAACTCTCCTTCAACAAGACTCTCTCCAAAACAATGTACCATAGCAACAAAGAACATGCTTAAAATTATAGGTATACTGTTCTTGAACTTATCCTCTATCGTAAGATTTCTCTAGAGTGATTCATATAAATATAACTGTTCCATCTTCTTCTTCTCCTTCTTCAACTACGCTGTTTTACCACTATCGTGGTGTCGTCAGGGGTTTACCTCGTAACGAGGTTCACATTTTCCTTCTGAATCAGACTTTATGGTGCCTGTTTTATCCCCAGGGTACTCGGGTAGATCCTCAGTGGTTGAGATAGGGATTGGAAATTTTCCTCCCAACCCCGAAAGGTTTTGGGGAAACTTTTCTATCGACTATGGTTAAATACAAGAAGGTACCTCAGTTGAAAATACTTTAAAGAATCAATATTGAATGAATATCTCAAGTTTTCTGTTTTAAACCATATGATCCATGTCGTAGCAATTAAAATAAAATATAAAAGATAGCAAAAAATATAAAGGTACACTCACAAGACTTCCTCTGCCCATGAAACATTCACCGATGTCTGCCAGATTTACATATACTATAGTACTGTATAAAAAGTATTTTTTCTGTTAAACATGCAATATTTTAAAACGGTTAACTCTATGAATAAACCCAATTAACTGTTTTAATGAGACCTACATTTTTATTATGGTCAGAATTGTAATCCCCTTTATTTCCCAAGATTAGAGAAATGTTTAAAATTCAATCGTCTGAAGAGTACTTCAGAAGCTATTGACATATACATTTAATTTGCCACAATAATGTATCAAATTTAACACTTATTTAAAACCGATAGCCATTTTGACAGTTAACAGAAATGAAGAAACGTTCTACCCAATGGGTGGTTTGGGTGTGGCAATTTTTTCCAAAATCTTCGCCTGATATGGTTAAATAATGTCTCGCGCAAATATGAAATTTGCTATTTTTTGACTTTTCGGGGTAATTAACCTTTTCAGACTCACAATATTTTTTAAAGATTTTTTTACCAAGTGAGGTGGAGTCACGGTAACCTGTGCAACTCGCATTCGGGAGGTCCCGGGTTCGATCCCCGTTGACCGATCAGTCTGACATGGGTTTTCCCGTCATTTTCCCTTGTCACTAATGCTGGGGTGGATTCCCTTCTCCACTGATTCCTTTCCCTATATTTCTCTTCCTTGTCATTTTACACGTTTGGTTGGTGGCGCGGTACGTTCCGGCAGATGTGGACAGATGGCACAGGCGCTTGCACTCTTTTAACCCTTCCCTGCTCCCTCCTGGAAGGTGTCACCCGGGACGCAAGGATTGCCTCGTCGTCCTTTCCTGTGTGGGGAAAGAACTTCGATTGTGCGCCAGGTGTCAATATCTGTAACTTAGGGATTACTGTGCGTCTCTGGGCTTCACTGTCTCCGTTCTCTGACAAGGCCTCGGTCTTACTTCGTCTCATCCCTTCTTCCTGGGGGGTTGGTAACTCGAAAAACACCCATGTCGGGTTTGCGGTGGGCCGAGGTGTCCCCTTTCGTTACTACAATATACAAAGCTTTTTTTTATTAAGTAGACCTTAAAGCAATTATTTCTATTGAAATCTCAATAAACAATTCTTTTTTCTTCTTTACCTGATTACCCTCTCCTTATGTAGGACTAGGACTTACAACTCACTGCCTAGGATCAGACGCCTCTCGGGGAGCACAGGAACTTATGGACTGGACAGAGTATTCCTGCCTACTCTTCTATTACAATTAAGGGAATAAATAAATAAATGAGTGAGTAAGTGAGTTGAATGAATGAATAAATAAGAAAAATAAAAAATGTATTTATTTTTGTGAATGTCTAAAAATCCTAGATATGAATCGTCTGAAAATACCTGACATAAGAGCCAAACGTTGCATTTATGACATGTGACTTTTCGTTTTTGAGTCATACCATCAGCAGACGAACACGGGCATACACACTCGAAATATATACTGACTACCTAACAACCTTCCCCCATAATTAAGGTGGCAATTTATGTGCTTTGTGGGACTTGATCTAGCGGTTCTCGAATGGTAAAGAAAATTAAGCATCTTATCTCGATGAACTTATAGGAAGAGTCGAAACCATCTACGATAACATTTATGATTGTAGTTTATGATTGTTCTACCGTAAATCAAGACGGCCGAGGCGGTTATTGTACATTTCTGTTTATAATCGTCTCACAGCCAAAATGTTTCTTGGTACTGAAATTATTTACCGCCATTGCTGCTGTTTTGAGCAGTTTAGAAAATGTCCCCCCTAAAAAAAGTAGGAGTGAATACTTAATGGAGACTTATTTCTTGGACTTTTGTTTACGATAGTATTGTATTATGTATTTCTAATCAATTCCTTTGGTATACAGTTTTAAATAATCATTTTCAGTCACTATATGTCTTCATGCGGAGAACGACCTTAAGGAAGTTTTTCAATCAGTTCTGAGTGGGCTCTAACCCATTCGTGGATCTATCATTACTGGTCAGCATATTCTGTATTCTGTAATGGTCATTTTACTGAGCTAAAGGGCTCAACGGTAACATGAGAGACTCCCAGTCCACACTCCGTTTCGATTACGGCTGGATCGGCCATCCTTACCATAGGTTTTTCTTCTGTTTTTTCCAGTTCAATATGCCAATGTGGGATATTTCCTCAACTATCTATACCAACTTCCTGTCTTATCATTTCCTTTTATGTTTCACCTTTAAATGTTTCAAGAGTTGCAGATGTGGCCCTGCGATTGGTGTCTCATAGCGGGACAGTGGAGTTGCATTGTGCACCGTAAGCTTGGGTGGCTGGCCTATGCCCTTCGTTTGCAGGAGCTCTCGGTTTCAGATGGTGCCAGGGTGAGGATTGGTATCTATGGAACCGTCAGGGACCACGTCCTGACAGGCACATCGTCATCCAGACCCAGTCGCATTCCTGGTCACCCCTTCACTCCTTTCATTACGGGGGGCCCTTAAGATATAATGGACCTATTGAGATGCCTTAAGTGTGGTGGCGTGGGCCTCCCTCGTCTGACTGTCCTGTATTAAGGGCTGATTTTGAAGAGAAGTTTCCAATGTGAGCTCCAAATATCACACTTGTTACTTTGTCTACTACGTATAGTGTGTAGCGGAAGTATCGTATTACACCCAAAATGTTGATGTCGAGATTTCACGAAAAATATATGTTTGGACGCCTCCTGAAATATTAAAAAAATAAATAAAAATAAAAATAAAAAAAAAATCAGTTTTATAAAAAGGCCCGTGTGTGTGTGTGTGTGTGTGTGTGTGTGTGTGTGTGTGTGTGTGTGTGTGTGTGTGTGTGTGTGTGTGTGTGTGTACAGCACAATTTAACATCGAAAACTCGGTTAAAAGTCAGCTTAACTACCTTTCACGTGGAACATTTTTCAGAAATTCTTATTTTCTCAAAAATGGCTGCAAAGATTTTGATTAAAATGACATGTGTTTAAGATATTTTAATGACAAATGAAATGTATATTTTGAATTTTCTGACCATAGCCTATGTAATCCTGCTTACTATTGATGACTTTTGCATAACTGGTAAACCGTAAGAGATGAATCAAATCGTACTGCACAAAAATGCAGATATCGTTAAAATACACAAGTTATGTCCACATACCTTTTTCGTGGAGTAAACCATTTTGAAGATGTTCCTTATTATTTCTGCGAGTTTTGCAGTACTTTCAGTTTTTCAAATACAAGATCGTTATTCAGTTTTATGTCTTGGCCGTGCAAAGAGAACGGATTTTCAAAGTTTTCGTATCGCGATGAGCTTTAAAAAATTTGACTGTCACTCAAAGTCTGCTGTATTCCCATATTCCCCTTGCACCTACAATAAAATTAACAATACGATAATTTATGCAAATGTTATCTGGACTACTGGACTAACATGAAGAAGATGAGGGAATAAGAGTTTATAAGAACACTTAGTACAAGAGTAGAGAAAGTTATGAGAGTGTAACTCATCAGAATTTTTGCCCTAGTCCTAAAGTGAGGATGTCTAATATAAACCAAGATTCATGCCGTTTCCTGGGTATTTTTATAACGACCCTTAGAAATATTATAAAAGGAGAGATAAAATGTTATGAGCAACAAAGATGATGGTTACCACTTGCAATACGCTACTTCTACTGGTTTATTTATGGGTGTAAACATTAAAGTAAGCTAAGACAAATTCCCCATTCTTATTGCTTATTAATGACTGATGTTAGAAAAAGGGATTCGTAAGTAGTTCCTAGATATACTTTTTGATTGCTGAACAACTAATATTTATTTTATCAAGGAATCTGGACGCTCTATGTAAATGCTGATTATGTAATACAATTTTAACAAGCATGCAATAAAATGCACTTGTATTATTTACCAAAGCTCTGGAAGTAGTATACTCAGCTATTACATTAAGGCAATAAATTGTGCCAATTTCCCTCTGTGTTAACCTCTGTATATAATTAATTCATGACCCCAATATGTCTCACTGCAGCTCAGCATTTGACATCATTATCATACTTATTGATTTCCCATTCGACAGCATGAGATTTGTTATCTGTTTGTCGCCGCCTCGTCGCTTGAAAGGGTAGGTATTTTGCTACACATACACATTATGAGTCTTGAAAGGTTTGGACGCATGCTGCAGGAGGGGTGTGAACCTAAGTAGGGGACAATGAGGAAGAGGGTGGCCGGCTTTATTGCAGCTCGGGGTGAGACTGTGGGATTTGCTGCGTCTTGCCAGTGGTTTAGAACTGCAATAGCAAGCTAATGGAGGAGCAGGAGGTGGAGGGATTGTGTTTGGATTAGAGGGCGTGTTGCTGGGCTGTAAACGACACCAGCTGTTTAGCACCCACACACAAGGGTTCCCAAACTGCGTCTACCGCCCTAAATCAAAGCCGACATACGTTCCACGACTAATTGTTTCACATGCGTTCTCTGATTTACCACCTTACTGTCAAAGGTAATCTCCTAAACTACTGGAGTTTGTAGACAGGACCTCCGTTATCTCATACGGGAGTTGTTTGTTCCACGTGTAAAGTGTCCGCATTAATACTAAACTTGAGTTACTCCAACACGCAGGCGCTCATTTAAAGTTCGTCTCCAGAGGTTAAGGAACATGAAGGAAGGATGGAATCAGACTGAAAGATCCAGTGCCATAGGCCACATTTTCAACCACGCATCTTCGGGTTTCTTTAATATTGTCCTAACCCAGGGGTTGGCAAATCTGTACCGACTGATGGGCTGATGAAATATCACTGCCAGTAGCAATACGTTGCTCTGTTTCAACCCTCCTTCCTTCATTCAACAGGCGTTCAAATGAAAACCAGCAGTGGTGGACATCGCATCGATAGACATGGCCCTTTCGAAACCACGAAAACGCGAAGGAAACTTCCTATTCCAAGAGGAGTGAAAGAAGAATAATTTTGCTGCGATATTGGCGAAAATGTGAAATGTGTGACATGTCTGAAAGTTTTGTTTCGTATTTACAGATCAAACATTAAACGAAATTACGAACGTTGTCACAAGGACGAAATCTTACGGTGTAAATGTAACAATAAACTTTAAATATTCAACGAAGCTTCCTAGTCTAGTTAAGAAGTGAATTACAAGTTTAGAAAACCTTAAAGGTCGTGTGTAAAACCACAGTTACAGTTACAAATTGAGGTTGCTAATTTAGAAACAAACACAATTTTAAAATTACTACTACAAAAGAAGGCTAGTTTACTTTTATGCAAGGAACTTGATCACTTTTCCCTTTCTTTGTTCAGTTGCTGAGCATATTGGTGCTATATTGAGTAATTTTGTTCTAAACTGGAGATTGTAAAATTCAAAAGCAGATCGCGATTGACACATGAAAACCTACATGTTCTGTTCTATGTCAGAAACCGTAAAGTCCTCTCATCTGTGTGTATATATTAAGCATGTATAAACTCAAACGTATATTAAAGAAGTTCTTTTACGACTTTCAAACCCCTTCTTTGAACCGTGCATCATGTGCATGCCGCGTTGCGTTCTCTGACGTGCAATAGCGATGACCAATTTTCCGCCTTCTGCTCTAACCAGTTGAGTTACCATGCTAACATGTTGGTACGACATTAAATTCACCAGCTGTTTACCATTTTCGGTAAACCACAAGGTATTCTCAAATTCACATTTTTACTCCGACAATTTCTAATCTTATTAAAATTAAGATAATTCTATTTCCTTCCGAATGTCTTCCCAGTACATACCCACGAAGTATGTTTTTGTACACCTAAAGCTGTATTCATTACTTCCCTAGCCAGTACTTGCCCTAACGGTCGTGGTCGTAATGGTAATTGTGGTCGTCGTTATGGTAGTGGTAGTGGAAGTGGTAATCGTCAAATAGGGTTGTGATGGCGCACGCACATGAAAGTTGGGCAGTTGGCCTTAGAGCGTTTGAGGTTCTTGATTTCTTTTCCAATTCCTTCCTTGAATTTTCGTCTTACTGAACTCGATCTCTTGCGAAATTATTATTCAAACAGCGTGACATCGATAAAGGGAGGGTGAAAAGAAAAGTTTGGTTGTTAATGCCAGTGCAGAACTCTTCAGTTTCATGCAAATTAGTGAAGAACAAGAAGGGCAAGTCATTTCGTTAATTGCGTTACTAAACGTTGTTCAAGTCATTAAACATGATAAAAATCTGATCTGTTGGAGTAATTCTCTTTCATGCACTTTGTTCATCAGGCGATCTTAAGCGAATTAAAGCAGATGCCAAGTGAATTAGTGGCGAAGTCAGGCGATCGAGGAGCTACGCCGATAAGTTGACAGTATTGGCTTTATGCAAAGCACCTCTCCGCACACAGAATTTTTCTTGTTTAATTTCTGCTTCGATTTCAGTCATTCGTGTGGAATGCTATCAATTGTATATAGGGAAAGTTTCCTTTCCTGTTGATTGTTTTAAGAGAGAAAAGTTACATTCATTTCTTTAATTTTTCAACGAATGCTCACTTGTCAGATGAGCGAAACTACAATCGCTCCAATCTTAGGTCAACCAATGACGTCATTTAGACCGCCACGTACGGCAAACCACAGCAACCGCGCAAATATGTGATACCGTCTCCCTTGTGCGGCGCTTTTTGACGCGGTCTACAACTCCGATGAATCTGCTGGCATCTGCTTCAGTGGTGAACTATAATATCTATTTCCTCAGGGTATGCTGGGCGGTATGAGGGTAAACAGCACCAGTGAAGTTGACCAATAACTTTAATGGAGACTAATGAAGAACTGCTTGAAGAGAACTGCAGAGTGTTGATTGTTCCTGAATGATAGCACAGGAAACTGTAACTTCCGATAAATATTTTAATAATAGTAATAATAATAATAATAATAATAATAATAATAATAATAATAATAATAATAATAATAATAATAATAATAATAATAATAATAATAATGATGATGATGATGATGATGATGATGGTGATGATGATGAGAAGAAGAAGAAGAAGAAGAAGAAGAAGAAGAAGAAGAAGAAGAAGAAGAAGAAGAAGAAGAAGAAACTTACTAGAATGTGATAAGTTATGAATATGACAATGGCATCTCCAATAGACTAATGGATGATATGTGGTACGATAAACAGAACATTAGCAAGCAAAATCAGGAATGATGCATAGATTAAACTCTATAACGTAATGGCAACAGAGTCCAAAGAAATGAAATTTCTAAAGAAAGTAAAAGGATGTAGGTACTTTTAGAGACCAAATAAAGAATTTGAAAATAACAAGAAATTAAAGATATAATGTGAATAAAAGAATAGAGGCAGAAAAGCGAGGAGGAGGGAGCATGTAGGAACAATGGGAACAGAATTGGGAACAATGGTTAGACATTTAATAGGCTATAGACCTAAACGAGGGAGAGATATAGGGAGACCAAGGAAAAGATGGGTATTGTGAAGTCGGAGCAGGCTACAAGGCTACTGCTTGAAGTGAAGAACCTAAATTTCCGTAATTCGCTGAAATGCTAATCAGGAATTCCCCTGGCGGCACAGCTTAGTATGTGTATGTATAACCCGAGTATGGTCTTCAGGTGGTAACAATAATGGTACTCCAAGTTTTAATAAAAGGTAATTTAGCCTGTAAGCTTTTCTCATTGCATGTATTCACTGCAACTGCAATACTTGCTGCTTCATTCACATCCAAAGCTTCCAGCACCTTCTTCACGTCTTCTAGGTGTTCACAATAATACAATGCTGGCTCTGGAGGAAGACGAGCATCTGGCACCATTTGAGAAAATAATTTCACTCTTGATGGAGCATTCACGAAAACTTTTCACAGAAGAAATTAAGGCATTTACTTCTGGAAATCTTGTTCTGATCTCTTCTGCCAATCTATGAAGGCCATGAGCTAGACACTGCCTTCGGATAAAATACTTTTAAGGCTTTAGCTGCCTTAAATCATATATACTGCCGCATCTGACTATCAACTGAAGTTTTTATTTTCCTGAACAGGTCATAGAATACATAATGCATCACGACCACACACGCAATGGTGGAGTGATTTGTTTCCTCTAGTACTCTGGAGGCAATAAAGTGGGGTGTTCCTGGTTCATATTCCACAAGGTAACATTGGCAATGTATCTTCCACACGAATTGGTACAGACAACCATATGTTTGAATCACCAATGTTAGCTCTGATCTCTTGGAGCACATAAAATAAAACATACAATATTAAATATATTTTAAATATTACAATACAATTCCTAAAGTTCTTAATTTAATTATACCTAAAACATTACAAGGAGATTTATTTTTCCATGAAGTAAAATAGCATATTTTGTGTTAAACATAACGCCATTTCTTATACGAGTTTTTAACTCTAGATAAGAGGAATAGTAACAAACGTTACATAAGTAATTTTCAAAAATAATTACATAATCTTAAATTATATTAAAAAGAAAATTGGTTAACAGAATACTCATAAAGTGGAGAAGAATTTGGGACAGTATTTATTTAGAATTAGAAAGAAATGGAAACGGACGGTGAGCAGACAAAAATAAAATGTATACAAATAAAAGTATAATAAATTTTGTATATGGGGTGATGTACCCAGAACAAGTGACTATGGTCAAATTCAGTACGCAATCTTCTTACGTCATGCATTTGACACTTCTGTCTGTAGCAATCTTGTTCCTGCCAATCTTTTTCCTACCGGTTTGTAATTATTAAAATGGAATATTAATCACTCTCTATTCATTCTCTTACCATGACTTATCCACTTGGTTTTATACTCTTTAATTTTTTCATTCAGAATGTATATATCTAATTCTTTCCTTACATCTCATTTCTTTTGTGGTCTGTTCTATATTCTGCCATTGTTCTAAAAATTTTCATTTCGTTTACTTGGAGTATCCTTTAGTTTTCCTCTAATCCATGTTTCACTCCCATACAGTAATTTCGGCACTGATAGCGCTTTTTAAAATTTTAATATTGTATCCTTTCTTACTTTGTTTTTCAAAAATCTTGCTAACTTAAAATAGTTAAAAACTTCCATTTTTGAATACATCAATTTATTTTTATGATATATTACATCCTAAATACTTAAATTCGACCCTGGTCTACTGCTAACATTAGAGTTAATTGGTATGCTTTTTTATCAAAATTATTTGAATAAAAAGGTATATTATTAATCCATTGTCTAGCTATTAGGTAATCCTAAGTACTGTAAATTTCTTACCATGAAATAAATTAAATAAAGGTTATTATATAAAGATTAAAAAATAAATACAATGGAAGACTAATTCACGTATTAAAACAATTTATTGAGCTTATCGTATAAACTGTTTTTCCCTCTCTTCTGGTATCGTACTGTGTTGGTGTAACTAACTTTGAATGTCTATGAGGAAAACAATTGACGACCGCAAACAAATTAAAAGATGCTAGGCAGATAAGACCACAAAAATGATACGGAGGTGACCAAAATGTGGGATAAGCAAACAATATTGGCTGAAACACGTCATTTCATAGCTTCATATTCGTCAAAGGTGTATCATAGTAAAAGTGCAAGCGTGGTGTAAGGGTAATGCACATGTCTTCCAACCTGTGGGACCCGAGGTTGAATCTCAGTTGAGACGAGTTGCCTAGTTAAGACGTTTTTCGAACTTTCCTCTTATCCTCATATGTTGGAAGTGGATTGGGGGAGAGTGAAAGATTTTGAAGAACAAGAATAGTTTCAATCGCCATGTACTCAGTGTGAATGTTGGCTTTGCTAGGATCGTTAAGCTGATCTCTCTACGGAGGATTATGGAGAAGGTGTCGACTCTTGTCACACGCTCTACACAAACACCAATATATTGTGCTAAACACTTTTTGTAAACAGTTTGGTTAGCTCTCATTACCGCACCTGCTAGCACACCCAACATTCAGGCCAACTGACTGCTGGACCATACTCTCTGGATACCTACTTCATCGCATACCACCTCTCTACTCAGGGAAGTGGTCGACTTTTCAACAAGGAAAAGTTCTTTGTTGAAACCTTACATTCACTACACTCTTTTCTAGACACTCTAATAAAAACTTGTCCTTATATCAACTTGTTAATGCAGATAAACCTTCATAACTCATTTGCATATTTTGCTCTAGGTATTAGAGAAGTTTATCAATTGGTTTAAAGACAACCCCATTTTTGTGCAGTGAGATTTTGACTATCCTTTGGAGTTTACCGGTTATGGAAAATTCACTCAGAATGAAAAGGTCTTCAGAGACTACTCCCAGAAAATTCAAGATATACATTTGTCATGAAAATATCTTAAACGTACCGCACTATAATCAAAGTTTTCAGTCATTTTTGGGAAATTCAAAATTTCGAAAGATGTTCCATGGAAAGGGTAGTTTGGGATGAAGGCATTTGCTTAAAAAATCATTTTTTGACAAAGAATTTTTCTACAAGATACAGCAAACTATTTAGTTCTTCCTCTTTTGCTTCCCCTATGATTTCACCATATGTTTTTGCATGCACTAGGTTATAGTGTCTTCAACAGATGATTTTCTCACACGTGTAATTATTGTATCACACATGAGGCATCTGGCCTCTGTCGTGGCGACTTTCAAAGAGGTATTTCTATTGCACGTATCTATTTCGCTGATAAGCAAGACGCTACCAACACAGGTTTCCTCGAGTTTTCGGTTCTTTGTTTTGCAGTGCGCGGGTTGGGCCGAGCTTAACCGGGTTGTCGTGATGCACGGTGCAAGTAACCCGTACACCCTGATTGCACCCGGTGCATTTCTCAACCTTTGAGAGGCCCTGATGTACAGCAAGGAGAAGTGGCGTGTACCTGTTTATATTTTCGCGCACGCAGTGATGTCGAATTTCACATGAACAGCTCTAGAATATTCAACTACGAGTATATAAGTCTGAGCAATGTCTTTTAATACCAAATTACTTCTGCAATATCTGCATACAGCGCGTCAGTTACAGTTAAGGGATTCCGGCACTCAACTTTTTAAGTTTTTTTTTTTTTTTTAATTTTATAGATATTTACTTGAAAATTGTCGCTCTTATGTGAGTAAAATAAAGAAATTACTGTGCGAAAGCTCAAAGCTGTAGCGCAAATAGTTTCTCAGATAATACAATTAACTTTTTACCTAACTATCGAAAAAATACATTTTAATTGCTTTGTGTAATCGCATTTTTCAGGACTATAACAGTGGGAGTTTCCGATACATAAGTAAAATAAAAATAAATGGAAATACTTGATTGAAGCTGATTTTATTACTTGCAGAGGAATACATTTTGGTTTTATGAAGTGTAAAGATTTTCCTTGTCTTCCAAATAAATTAACGTTTTGTGACGCAATGAATAAACCAGTCATAAAATGCGTATTTGAATCTTTAGATAGTTCGTTTGAGGTAATGCATGCAAATGTACACAGAAATCAGAGGAAAACTGAATTAGTTTTACACACAACTATGCAAAACCGAGCAAAATAGAGAACGGAGAAACGGGTGGATCCAGTGGGGTTAAAATGGAGCGAATGGGTGACTTAAACATGTCACTGTTTTTAAAAATGTTAAGGGAGAATGGGACGCTGTGAACCATTGCCGTTAAAGAGCGTACATAAAAAAGGAGGCTATCAAATTTCAACCTGGCAACCTCATTTGAATTTAATGGCTTTACCTGAACTTTCTGCTTGAAATGCTAACTTAATTTCTTGTGTCTTGCCTAACGTCTGTTGTTAATAAAGATATTACAAACTGCAAATAGCTCATGTTATAGCATTTTCTTGGCTATGAAGTCAAAATAGTTCTCTTAACCGCAACGCACAGCAATAATATTGAACTTTATAAAAGTGGTTGCTGAAAAAAACGAAAAAGGAATTTTTCCGTTCAAAAATTGAAGAAGTTATTTAGTAATGGGATGTGCTAGTTTACTGCCGATGTCTTGCAGTTTGCTATTAACTAATGGTTTAGTAACTTTTTCTCACATTAGTTAAATGTTGCAATCTGTTGTTGCTTTTATATATTTAGCCATTAAAAGTTAACTGAACAAAGAAAGCAAACAATACATGTATTAGTTTACTATATGGTATTTTACATAAAACTAAATATTGATGTTTAGTCATGGTAGGATATCATTTTGGTATAATTTGTACACTATTTTAGAATGCAAATCAATTACTCGCAGAAGTGTTTTGCAAGACAACAGACGATGTTTTACAGTTGAAAATTTGTTCAAAGTGTTGGTTGTGAACTGCAATTTAGCATTTAATACTAGCGGGACCACTTCTGCTTCAACCTCTAAGGAATAAGGTAACTATTTATTATTTATACTAATTCGTCTTATCTGCTGCAAAGGGACATTGTTTTAATTAAATACTGCATATTTCTTGGCATGTTTTCATGTTTGCATGCATATTTCAGTGTTTTTTCGGGCATGAACTTCCGAGCCCTAATAATAATAATAATAATAATAATAATAATAATAATAATAATAATAATAATAATAATAATAATAATAATAATAATAATAATAATAATAATAATAATAATAATAATAATAATAATAATAATAATAATAATAATGATAATGATAATGATTAATAATAATAATAATAATAATAATAATAATAATAATAATAATAATAATAATAATAATAATAATAATAATAATAATAATAATAATAATAATAATAATAATAATAGGCCCAATAATAGTGCCAAGGTCTAATTTTTAAAAACCTTCCATTTCAGATATGCACGCCTCAGATGGTTTCCTATGACTATTGTAGCCAACATATACGAGTAGTTATGTGAGCAGTTTTTTCCAAATTAAAAGGAGTAAAATCAAATGTAAGGTCTCATAATCCTGATGAACAATTTTCTTCCCAATCAAAATAGCTGAATGTGATTTCTGTAGATCTTGCTAGTTTAGTAAAATTAATGGTATTCTGTAACTTATCATTTTACCGTAAAGTGCTGCACTACATACCAAAACCACTCCATCTACCCCCCCCCCCCTGCTCCTCTGAACCCACCTATTGTTATGTGGTACAGTATTCCTATTCTGTGGGCCTCTGTTCTATTAGGTTAGAGTGGGCTGAGACGAGTCCAACTGCACTCTTTGGGCAATATATCTGCCTATCAAGACCCAAATATCAACGGTTTTCTTCGAATGCTTTGCGCTTTTTACTCGGAATACAAAACTATATATAGTGCACAAACATGTTAAGGAACTTTATCAAAGATAAGATATCTAAGATATCTTACAAGATATACCTTGCATCTTTCTGTACCACATATAGTTGAGGAAGTATTGCATAACACCCAAACATTTGATGTTGAGATTGCATCTGAAATAGACATTTTCAGGTCCTCTGAATAAAAATAAAGGACGTTTAAAAAAGGTCCGTGAGAGAGAGAGAGAGAGTGTGTGTGTGTGTCTGTGTGCGCGCGTGCGCGTGTGTGTGTATGTGTGTGAACAGCATAACTAAAAAATGAATAGTCAGTTACATGTCAAAATTGGTATTTACTTTAATATCTTTCAAAAATGTGACAAGAAGATTTCAAGAAAACTCCCCCACTCTAGACTGCCCTTTATATGGAATATTTCCCAAAAATATTGATTCTCAAAAATGGCTTTAACGAATTTGATTCCTCAGAAGTCCTCTTGTTTCTGGGGGACTATTGCATATAGTAAGCCGTAAGAAGGATGAAAGCTTACTACACAAAGACTTTAATTCTTGTCAAACCACACAATTTATATCTACTATTTTTTTTTGGGGGGGGGGGGGGGAGGAACGAAACCATTTCATAGATATTTCTCGTTATTTATTTTAATTTTGCAACTCATATACTTTTCTCAAATGGGAACTCATTCATTCTTTTCATCTCGTAGCCATGCAAGGAGAAGAATTTCAAAATTACTTCTTAGTGACTGCCTCTTAATAGATTTGACTATCATTTAAACCCTACTATTTTGCATATTCCCTTTGCACTTACAAAAAAATTCGCAATAAGATAATTTCTGAAAATGTTTATCTCGATTAACATGAAGAGCAGGTAAAGGAATAGGCGTTTGTAAGAAGTTTGTACAAGTATAGAGAAAGCTCTGTAACGGCAACACATCAGACATTTTAATTCATAATTCATCACTTTGTCAACGGTGATATATTCTCCTTAAATCTCAACGTAGAGTTCACTCCAACATTTTGAATTTTGACTTAGTATATCAACATTATAAAATGTTCTGCAAGCATTTCTAAATTTTATTACCTTTAGAGGAGAAAAATTGTATAAATATTATTGTATGTTTCAAAATTTCAATGAGTTATAGAAATTAGTTAATTCCAGCAGTACTACGTAAAACTTCTTGAAATTAGCACATAATCTTTAATCCCACAATTCCTGAAACTAGAACATTTTCAAGCTAAAAGTGGTCCAAGGAGCACATTTTTTATCCATTTATATCCAAACTTTAACAGCAATAACTGTTTTGGTGGACTTCGGCACAAAGTTGTCAAATAAAGGTTTACAAGTAAGAGCCTTTCCCCCAAGTTACCTTACACACGGAACATATTTCGAGAGTGTTTATTTCCCCAAGAATAGCTTAACGATTTTGATTAAAATACAATATAAAGCAAAGCCATTTATGTGACAAATAAAATGTGTATCTTGCATTTTCTGGAAAAGTCTAAGAAGTCCTCTCATTTGGAAGAGATTTCGAATAATATTGTATAATTAGTAAACGTTTCCGGTTTCTTTTCTATCGCTTTATTATCTACTAAACTTTTACCACAGATACACCGTTTTCTTCTCGTCTTAAACACAATCCATGGTCTTTGAGACTATCACAACTCACAATTCTTCTTTCTCATAACCTTGCTCAGTCCTTTTAATGTTTGTTCACTTCCTCTGTCTCTCACACCCTAATTACGACGTTAAAATCACCCGCGACTCTCAAATCTTCACACACGCACGCACAGCTGTCTCACACCCACTTACATACTGACCAACTTATATCCGCAATTCAACTCTAAAATTCACTGCTCTGTTCTTCTCTGGTCTCCGTAAAAATTGGGGATGACGTCACACCGATCCTTTCCGATTTACACACACGCGCGCACGCACTGGAAATGATGGAGCTAGAAGTCTCGCGAAAATTCTCGACACCTCTCTTGTTTCTGCTGCCCCTCAATTGTTGACAGTCACATAAACACAGCAGTCTTTGCCGCTCACCTTCGCAGCATGTGGTGTGAAGTAGTTTGGTTCCGTCCATCTCTTTGTTAAGCGCCGAGCTCGAAGTCACACTATAAGGGAAAAGGCTTTGAGGGCTAGTCAAATCTTTTAAAGGTGGTCACTGTATGAAGGCTTTGAAATTTCATTTTCTTTGCGCAGCCAAGAGATGAAAAAACGAATAACGACCTTCCATTTGAGAAAAACATAGGTAGTTGCAAAACTCACACAAATAACAAGCAATGTCTCCGAAATGGTTCACTTCACAAAAAATGCATTTGGGCATAACGTGTGTTTTTACGAGATCTAGATTTTTGTATAGTAAGATATGGTCTCTCTCTCTCTCACTCTCTCACTCTTACGGTTTATCATTTATGCAAGTCATCAAGAGTGAGCAGGATTACATAGGCTATACCCAGAAGATTCAAAATATAAATTTCATTTGCCATAAAAGTAGCTTGAACATATGGCATTTTAATCAAAATCGTCATAGCCATTTTAAGAAAACAGATTTTTCGAAAAAAGTTCCATATAAGGGGTAGTTTAAGATGAAGGAATATTCTTCAAAATCTTCGTGTTGCATGCTTGAAAGATATTAAACTTAAATGTCAACTTTGGTTTTTGCCCGACTATTTGTTTTGGTTATGATATTGACACACACATGCACACGCGCGCGCGCACACACACACACACGCACACACACACACACGCAGACCTTTTTCTAAAAATGCTTTTTTGGGGAGCGGGGTTTAGGGATCCTCAAAATGTGCTTCGGTGAAATCTGGTCATCGAAATTTTGGGTCCAATACAATACTTTCTCTACTTACTATACACAGAGAAAGTAAAAAGTCGTGTGAATATAATACATCAGGTTTTTCTGCCCTAGGATTGTCAGCAGTAATTTTTGGGACACACTGTATTAAAATCCATAATGTGCTTATTACTTGTAAAATGATTTAGGATTACGTACTCCGCAATACACTTGCGTTGTGACTAAGGAAGTGAGTATTCAATATAAATTAATTTCAATGGAGCCGGGATTGTAAAGACGCGAGTGAAATAAGCCGGTACTTATCTGTGTTAAAGCCCGCCGCATTGAGTTGGTAATGTTACGCCAACAGAACTAAACTTTTCTTCAACGAAGTGGGGTCAAGGTATTCCGGTATATTTGCTCTCGGGCTAGGCGGCAACACACAAAGACGACTTGAGCATGGAGGGGTGGGATCTGCTGCAATTGCGTACTTTGTGCGTCACCCACCTTATGCAATGCAAATTTCGTGCACCTCTGAGGTAAGAAATTCTGAGAATGACACTAAGTAAATCAAGCTGCTTTCGGAATAACACATAAGGTGGAAGAAATAAAAATATATGGTATTTTTTCGCCCTTCTTGTTTACACTTCTAGGACTATGTAAAGTTGTATGGTGAGGTCTGAGAAAATTTAAATTATACTCTAAAACGCATCGTAAATATCTTGTTTTCCACCACAGTACTTTTCATCCACTACCTGTTCATACTGTTATGGTGGAAAGTTGAATTTTGTGCATCCAGTACTGATAACCTCACCTACCTGAGTATTTTGCATCTTTCATCACACGTATCAACAACAGCCAGAGACGGAGTTCAATTCGGAAAACATCGGAAGAATTCGTTGAAGCTGCATTCATAATACTCTATTTAATATCATCTGCGCCCATTTCAAACCTATGCAATAAATAGGAAGACGCATTTCATTTTTATTGTGCGCAAGGTAGACGGGTGTTAAAAATGGATGTAATTGGAACAAACAAGCTTCCAAATTTAGGTGTAGGTATGTTTTTTTTATTATTGTTATTATTTAAATTTTAATTTATTAAATATGCGGCAATGATATGTGGTATGGATCCATGCATAAACATAGTCAAGTTATGCGTTTCTTTTTCAAACTATGTTATATCTATTAGTAAGAATTTTGGAGTGAAAAACTAAACCAACTAAAATATGATTTGAAGCTTTCCTGGCGACGAACATATTCAAGATGTTCTCGGGCTCCAAGCAAGGTGTAGTGATGAAGAGCCATCGACGTTTTGGGAATGTACATCTCTCCCATCATCAGGATGATGAATGACTAGTAAGAGTGAAGGATACTGGTCCTTTGCCTTTGTCACTCGGCAAGAGAATGTGGAGTGAGACAAGTTGAATCGCTATCTGTCCTCTCGTGCCCATGCCTGCTAATAAATGATGAGACCTGGCAGTGAAAGTTAAAACCAAAGTTTGTACTTTTACATACACATTAGTCTTATAAGTGCACGGAAGGTTTCATTTTGTTTCTGAATTATCCCTTCTATGTTTTTGTTTTCTCATATTGCCTGTACGTGTGTTTTTTTTTATGTTCAAATATAATGTTTAGGTATAAATGCATTATATCTTACATTTTTCTGTCATCTTGATGCTCATGAGCCTTTATCGCTACCTATGAACTCACTGAATGCAATCCAGTCCAATCCAATCCAAGATAACCAATCTGTCCACAAAACTCAGCAAGTTCAAACTGGTTTTCGTAAAGACAAGGTATCACAGTGATTGATTGGCATCCTTGCTCACCAGATTTGAATCCTATTGAAGATGTGTGGGCAGATGAGAAGAAAACTTTGGAGTTAAATTGGGGGTTCGGCACTGTAGGTATCTATACCCCAAGGGGACACTCCTGGGAGGATGGATGAAGTGAAAAGAGAGACCGGAGGGCCAGATCCAGACTAGTGGCACAGACGTTGACAGAGGTCCCTAAAATTTGCCAAGTTTGACTGCTCCTCGAGGTCTTCCGTGTCCTCCTCAAGGGAGCTCCTCGGGGTTGAGCACCCACAGAATTCCATGGGTCAGGAAGGGAATCGAAGCAATGACCTGCCGAATGCGTGTCTCGCACGTTAGCCTGGGGCTATCTCGTTCGGTTGTGATTAACAACTTTGGGGTAAATACCATCAGTCACCTAGCTATAGGTATTCAATTTGATATCTAAGACAATAGTGTCTCAAGTTGTTAGTGTCAACTATTTGGAGCAATTCGACATATATTAAAGATTTGAACGGTTTGGTTATACAGTATTAGATCAAATAAAGCAAAGCATTCAAAACCTCAAAGAAGAGTTATGAAACAAAAGCAAGATTGATACAGGAACATAGCTGACATGAGAGGAAGATAACAGGCTAACTATGAAATGTGAACTATTAAGAAGAAGGAATGTTAGAAGACCTAGATTAACGAGAATAGATATGTCGGTATTAGTCATTAGGCCTATTCCTCTAGAAGAAGGAGGAGACGGCGACGACGACCATGATGTGCGATTAATAAAGCATTTCACTTGTCTAAGCCACAAATCGGTGGCCATGTTCAGCACTTACAGCAAAATATTCGCCATTTCGTCAGTTTTGAACACCCTGTGTTACGTGCAAATGATTAATTTATTATTAATATTTATTATTATTCACACACATGCACTAATGAATAAGTGCTTGCAAACATGAATGATTTAAATATGCTTAGTATCAATCAGCCATACCTGGAATCATCGGCTGTAAAAAAGATCGACACAATTGCTAATGATTTAGTTACGCTATTAATTTTTCTCGAGAGTATATGATGTCACTATATAACACACTGGTGTGCACGTGCATTAAAACACTATTTTACCGGCAAAACCACCTACGGCAAATAACGAACAAATAAGGAAAAACTCTCTGTCTGTCTGTCAACACTAAGTACATGCTAATATGTGGTGAAGGTAACGCTTACGACAGCCTTAAGTATTTCAGCTTGTTTCTTTAAAACAGTTCTAACCAGAAAAGCTTCATGTCACAGTTGAGGAAAATTTATTTAAAGATTACTAAGCTAGCAAATATATAAACATAAACATCCATTCTTATGTAAAGAAAATATTTGTAGAACCGATCTCCAGGCCACTATTTGACAAACTCCCCGTTAAAAGTATAACATTATTAATGAAACTGCAATTACTGCTAATACCTTACTATATTTAAATATATGTTATTTTCTGTTGCTGTAAAATTAATCAGTTAGTTGTCTAACTCCAAGTGAAATAAAGATCTGGAGAAATCTTTAACATCACGGTTCCTAAACCTATTATGATTATTGATCTAATAAAAACAGAATTCAACTTTCAAATCCAAGGTTTTCTTCACAAGATTTTCTTGCATTTACTCAACGTCTTCTAACGTCCAAAGCTTGTCATGACGGTTGGGAATAGGTATTGCAAACAGATGGCCTTAGTTGTGCAGGCGTTTTTCCATAACATTTCTGTCGTGGTTGTGCGAATGCCCTCCTGTGCCATCTAGCTTCCTGTTGTTGATTTAATCGAAAGATGTCATCCTATAGATATAGTTCCGTGAGCGAATGTGGCATGATGTAAACAAATATAAGGTCGCCGACTGGGGTTACTTGGAAAGTATACTTGAAACAGTATACTACCACTTCTCTAGTCCTGAAAATCTACGGCATCCGAACCGGAAAACTGCAGAATGTGAGCCAAAAATGCCATCTTGTTCTACACTCTTCATGTTTGTTTACGCCGGTAGTTTTAATATTCATGGTTCGTAAAAATATAGAATGAAGTGCTTACTTTTAATGAGTGCTCAAAAGAGGTCGAAATCTAAAATCCTAGAGTTAAACGAGTTGTCTTTTAATTCTTAAGATGTATAAATAGTGATTAAAGAATAAAAAGTAAGTTTGACCATATATCGTAAATGTCGTATAAACCACATGCATCTTCAGGAGAGTTTTCGAATGTTTGTAAATAACAGATGTTACAGCGCATATGTTTTCCTTCAAATCTTCTAAATATTACAGCCCAGGACACCGTACCGAGCATGATTTGTGTACTATCCATATAAGACTTGTTAATTGCCTAGTTTGGCTCTCTGAAATATTCAACATGAGTTCACCTCTCCTCTCTCTCTCTCTCTCTCTCTCTCTCTCTCTCTCTCTCTCTCTCTCTCTCTCTCTCTCTCTCTCTCTCTCCTACACGCCTAAAGATACAGAGGAAGTGTTGCGTTCCACTCAAAAATTCGACATCAAGATTCCCTGAATATGTTAAAATGTCCTGAATCAAATGCATCTTTTTGATCGCGCGCGTGTGTATGTGTTTGTATGTAACAGAATAACTCATAACGGAAAGTCGGTTCAATAACAAACTTGATATTCAAGTTCGACATCTTTCAAGGACGGGATACACAGATATTAAATAATTCCTCAACCCAAAACTATTCCTTACAAGGGAAGTTGTTATTTTTTATTTTCTCAAAAATAGTTCTAACGATTTAGATTTAACCATTATACCTATCTAAGATATTTGCAAGAAAAATAAAACTTATATTTTGAATTTTATGTGAGTTGCATAAGAAGGTCTCAAGCTGAAGGACTTTTGATAATTCGTAAGTTGTAAAACACAGAAATATGTAAATCTTGATAAAGAAAATAATTTGGTAAATAAATATATTTTTGGTGTTAATGATTGAGTTATTTGTTGTCATTTACTTGCATTTTAAAATATTTAGTACTTTTAAGCTGTAAGTTGCCCTTTGGTTTTCATCCGATCATGCTACTTCAAAGACATCACAGAGCAAACCGCTTTTTAAAAACCTGATTATGTGTTTAGTTTACTGAATCCTTCACCTGTAGAAACACAAGGACATGTGTTATTTACATTAACAAAAGTGGATAGCAGAATGTGCTTTGTTAAGAATGGTTTGTAGAAGAGGGAGTAGAGAAAATAATGTAAATGCAATACATGAGAATTTCAGGACTATTTTGCTCATAAGTACAAATTCCTCCGAGGTGTACTGTGCAAACATTTTAGTGAGAAACATCTATAGCCCCAGGATTTTTCTCAATCCTCTTTTGGTTTTGAATAATACAGAGGTCCGATGCATGTGCTAAAAGCTGAAATGACCGGGTGGCAGAGATCGATTGCTCGACAAATTTATCCGGAAATACGTCTCTCTCTCTCTCTTTATTTTATTTTTTTCTGCGAGCGTGTGTAGATGCTTTAAACGTGCTAACAGATTCGATTAGTTGGTAGCTGAGGAGTCGCTGTGGCATGTGTGTGTCTGTGTGTGTGTGTGTGTGTGTGTGTGTCTGTGTGTGTGTCTGTGTGTGTGTGTATTGAATCCGTTATGAACACACACATACACTCACACACACGGCACCAATTTACTGCTCGTTAGCACAAACTCTGCAATGGTGCAATACTCTCAGCACCTGCAATACACTGGCTGTACAGTCTATGTCAACAGAAATGCCTCAAGTCACCTGCTTGCTAACTTCCCTGTGATAATGTTCATTTCATAGCTCCATATTTGCAAATAAGATTTACAGGGTGACGAATCAAAGGATGTGTTTCAACTGGTACCCTCTTTGCTTGTTAGTCTCGCAACCAATTTACAAAATCCATAGTTTTCTTAGTCTTTTTTGCCATATACTCAGAACAAAACATACTTATAGTGCAGAAAAGGTCTAACAAGTTATTTTAAACCGTTGTTATAGCTTTATTCAGAATTAAACACTTTTAATGCATTAATATGAAATACATTACCGTATCGTTCCCAAAGCTATAATAGCTTAGTGCACAAAACATTAAAATATAGTTGAGTAGACATTTTAATCAGTTTAAGAGAAACAGCAATTTTATATACCTCTCTTTGAATTATTCAGGCATGCACTTTACAGATGGATATACACATGCTAGTAATACATTTTGTTCTACTGGCAAAATTCCGATATCCAACTCTGCTATGGAATACCATATCTGCTCTACCCTAGGTTCACGTTTCTACAACAAACTTTTAACATAGAAAACAATAAAATATATAACATAAACATCTATGAGACCAATTTCTTTGAGAGGGAGAAATAGGTAGTGGTGTCACCTATGATAGTGATGATGTGTTCTCTATTTGGATGTAGCCATTGAGTAGAATATTTTAATACATATATTACATTAAAGCTCGTGACAAAAACTTCAACACCAACCTTATTTTAGAAATACAGTCAAAACCGGTTATAGCGACATCGCTTATAATGACGTATTGGCTACAACAGCGAAATCTAACGGTCCGTCCAAATTTTATGTGAATGCTGTATTTAAAAATACCCCTATAACGCTTATTCTCAAACTCTTGTTTTCTGTTGATGTCGATTTCAAATTATTAGAAGTCACACATAATATGGCGATTAGAAAATGGGGAAACAGACACCAGCAGCGCGAAAGAATTAAGTATCTCACACTCAACGATTTTTGCGTTTAAAAATCAAGATCATCTGAACACATAGATTGAAGAAGCTTTACTTTTGTGGCTTAAGCGACAAAGAGTAGAAGTGGAATAATAGTGTATTCTCATTGATGTTGTGGGATTGTGTGTGTTGGATATTTTCAATGTGTTGAGCACAGTGCCTCACATGTTTATAACATTTTAAAGAGAAACATGTGTCGTTCATGACTATAATACTGTACTATATTATAGTACTTTTTAAGCATGCTCAACATTGTATCTCATTCATTATTCAACACCGTGTTTGACATTTTGCTACTTCTTTCCTCACTTATATGCTCTAATATTTTTGGCATGTTATTGCTGTACGTACTGCATAAACATAAGAAAAATTCCTCTGCAGTTCTTCTGCGCAAATACTGAATTGTAAATAATGTAGGTGTGCTGTATTTCCGCTATTTTTTGACGTTTTAACTGCATGGTAGGCTAAAGTTTACATATACGGCCATAACGACCACAAACCGGCAGGCCCTTTGGCGTCGTTATAACCAGTTTTGACTGCATTTATACTTCAAATTTTAAAATCATCTGGAAGGACATAAACATTTCTAAGTCAGTATACACAAAATCAAAGTTTTGCTTAATCCAGATAATGAAATAACAAAGTTGTTGATTCTCGTAGCACACCGATTGTGAACTTCGTGCCTTAAGAGTATATAAGGCTAGAGTGGCTTTGATAAACAGTGCTTAAAATTAAAATACAAAAGATTCACGACTGTCATAACAGAGAACTCGTTAAAACAGGTCAACAATGAGCAACAGTGTGCTAATATGCTTAAAAATCTTTCCTCAGAAAAAGAAAACCGCACACAACATTGGAACACTTACCTCACACAATAATTATATAATATGTGACACTATGAAAATATGAATTTCTAATACACTGAGCGTAAAACCAAGTTTTAAATATCTTAGAAAACAAATTACTGCGTTAAGGGGAGTCAAAATTGTTGTTGTTGTTAGCTAATGCTGGATTTCTGACAATGAAGTCAATAATCCTCTTGCTCTCCAATATTTTTCACATTGAAGAGACTTAGCAGTAAATGTAACCGCTTTTTAGAGAGCACCATATGTTTACGTTTTGGCGGTCACATCGCTCTCTCACAACCCCCAGAATGTCTGGAGGACCACACCTGTCGTTGGTTTACGGGTCTCACCGACCTGATCGGGAGAATTATCAAAATAAATTCACCGACCATATTCTCTGATTACCAATCAGAGGACGTATTACATGCCATGACAGGTCAGCATGTTAAGGGTTAAGAGGCTATAGAGAAATGGAGAGGTTGGAAAAATAAAGACTCTCTAGCCCTTAGGAACCCTAATAGCATCGGGGTCGGAAGAGAACAAGAGATGACCAAGGTAAGGTCAGATAGAAAAGTTACAGTGAGGAGCAAAACACCAGTAAGTGGAAGTAATGTTCTGCTCAGCTTGAGTACCTTGTGGTTGCCATTCACATATCCCCTAGAAGGAGACCCCTGTGATTTTCTTCCAAAGTCAGGTTTTACTCTCATATGAATATTTCAGATGTTTCACTCATTTTGATATGTTTCATAGAAGTAGGTTAATTTTAAATATATTAAAATTATTATTGAGTTCAAAGCTGCGTATAGGTTTTAGACTCTCTCATCTTAGCTGCAATTTCTGAAGAACTAATAACTTTCTACGAATAGATAATGTTTTGAAACATTTATCACACTTTTGAAACTAAATAAGCTTTATTTTAATGAAATTGTTTATGCATCAGGCATACTAGTTACTTTTTTAATTTGAAACCCCTTACATTTCAATAACAATCTAGGCATCGCATTAAAAACCCATAACTTTGCTTCTGATGAAGAAAATGGGTTTCTATTTCTTCAGTGAACATGTCCAGCTAATTATCTCAAATAGTTTTCTAGATAATAGTTTATCTATTAACATTGAAGAGATAGGACATTTCGATTTCCCCAAGTTCATATGGTGTATTGCTGTCCCAATATAACTCTGCATCAACAAAAAAGATTTTGTGTCCATAACAGTAGTTTAAATATTTGGTTTTGACTAACGCATATTTCGCAGTTTTCATTAAGCACGTTAATGATGAAGAAGATCATGTAATATTTTTTTGTGTTTTATCTAAGATCAAATGAAATTGAATTATGCTTAACTAAAGCCCATAAAATTAAGTATTTTACTTTCAATGACCGATTCCAAACCACGACGAGCGGTTCCACAGATAGCTGTTTTAGAAATATTAAAGAGAACTGTACCCGAACATCTTGGCCTAAAATGTCGATTGCTCGATGATAATGTTTGCTTACTTCTGTCGTCACAGCAACATGAGCGAAAGGCTTTCACTTTTGCCAGGCCATGTTTTGGGATGGTAAGCGGTCATCTTCGCATGCTGAACACGAATAACAGAACAACATACAGAAGTACGGTACAACGGGTATTAAAAGTGTAAGAATAGGCAGGCATTGGGCAATGAGCAAGCATTACTCGCAGCAGAAAGGAAAATAAAGCACTTCAGGAGGCACAGCAAGAGAAAATGGTACAATAGAAATAAATAATTTCATATGTTGGTTTCCACGACTTTTTAGGTGCAGTATTATTTTTTAATGACACTTACCCTTCACATAGTGTAATTATGATGTTGCTATCTTCTGTGTCACTTACCAAAGGCGGAGGAGAAGTAAAATTCTACCTAAAAGTTATATGTAGCTATTTTGCCAGCCATGAAAGTTTCTCTCCAGCGTAGCATTTTCTACCACCTACGTAAGGACAAAATGTTACATTTCATCCCTTAATCAAAAATCAAAATTTAATGATAAGTACACTTTTGGACCATTAAACTCCGTCCAAAAATTATGAAGAAATATGGAAAATGTGATGTTAGTGCTGTACATGTTTATATAACAGGAATTTTATAGATCATCCCTGGCTATAAAAGTTGCTTTTGTAACGATAAATATAGTTGATAATAAATTAAGTATGAAGAGTGACAAGGGTGTGAAGACAAATTTATTTAATGGAGGTTTCTGTAGCTCAAGTGGATTTTATACCCTGGATTGTGACATTTCCGGAAAGGTGTATGACTAGTAATACTGTTGCTGCTGTGTTATTGGGCTAAGAATTCACAAAATTATTTCAGTATATTAAAACTTCAACGTTTAAATGTCTTGCTAGTGATGTCTGGATATATTTGCTTGCAAAGTTATAGGCCATATGAATCACAGGTGAACATGCAGCGAATCGTAAAACTGAGCGTCTGGGTCAGAGGCTACACCGTGTTACAAGTGGCAACATATTTACATTTTTATTTACTCGCAAATATTTTGAGACAAACTTGTACACAAGCGAAACAAGTAATGGTTGTCTCTTGCTAATAAAACTGTCTCACAGTAACAGTCTGATAATCTGCAGCTGGCGAGAAATTATTGTGGAAACATTTCTGGCGCTTAACGACCCTCAACTCCTCGTAATTTCTGTTTGTTCATGATGAGAAGGGCTGTGCTGATTTTCACTCTAGTCCTACATATTACAGGCCGACTAACGTACGTATGGCAGCCAGGCATGCATCCCATGGCAAGAAATGTTCAGCCACTATGTGGGCAGAGTAGCGACTTTCCTCAGCTTCCTGGGACTGCTCTAAACAGGTATATGCTGCATGCCTCGCATAAGCATTGATCTCATATTGTTTCAGGTTCCAGAATTAGGAATAAACATGACAAAAATGTTCACGTGGAAATCCTTTGGCCATGCAGCACGGTTTCACATGCCAAGATTTCTTCAACAGGTAGACACCAAGGATAATTTGAGGTGACCAATCAGCAAATTTGCATATTCACACTTTGTTGTAGAAGTAAAATAAGGACAATACGCGTCAAAAAGTGAACAATAAACTGCATTATTATTTAACAAAATAAATTACGGACGAAGCCCAAACTGTTATGGGTACCCTAGGAATATCTGATATCCTCTTTGTTCGGAAGGAATTTGGCACTATCATTTTGTATAACTGGTAAACGTTAAGGGATAGACAAAATGTACTATAGAAAAGATAGGTCTCTTTAAAAACACAACATATTTTAAATAACTCCTTTGGTCCTCAACCATCTCCTTTATAATAATTATTGTGATACGAGGTTTTCATTATATCACGAGAAACAGCTATTCAGTGTTTCTCACAATACTTGTTTAATGTACGAAGTATAAGCATATAGTCACAACCTTACTATTGATTTGGGTTCCTCTATCCCCTCGTAGCTACAACAAAATCTGTAATGAAACTATTTTTTCTAAAGATTTATCTCGATTACGTTGAAGTAGATAGAAAAATAAGCTATTGCAAGAACGGTTTGTAGAAACTACATAAAAAATAAACGAGAATGAATAGATAAGATCAAGTCATCGTAACACATTAAAATTTGTTTTCATTCTTAATTTGCTTTCATATCTGCAATGAAGACTAAGAGGCTTTGCTACAACTATCAGCCTGCTAATAATAGTCTATAGATGTGCAAGTGTTCCAGGTTTGCAACTATCTCAGCTTATCAGGAAATACAAACAGACTTTCCCACTTATCATACCTGATTTTTTCACGAGGTTTTTCCTTGGGTGCTGTTTTATGTATTTGTATACATTGTTAAGAAACATACATTAAGAGGTGCACGGGTTTATGTCCACACCACACTCGGCACGAAGTTCAAAGTATAGTATCTTGAAAAGCTATTTTCAGAATGTGGTTCAGTTTAACTTTAATATTATTTGAGCTGGAAAAAATAAATGCGTCGTTGAGTTGGAAAAGTAACGGAGTTTTGAATTTCACATACCTATAGGTATTCGTTTTCTGTGTATTAACATCTGATTATGAAAAGTTTGTGATTTTGTTGCTTAAGCTACAATGTTTCTATAACAAATACTAAAAGGTGTATTCTGAAATACTAGTGCTATTATAAAGCAAATTAATTTTTATCGCTTTAACAAACTTACATCATATAGGAATTTAGCAGAACACAGCTACTCTCTCATATATGGGCAAAACGGTCATTGTCGAATTAAAATTGGTTTATTATTGCTAAAAGCGACATCTAATTTATTTTCAGTTTTGATTAGTCAATTGACATATTGTATCCGCTGTGGTACCTATTTACAATATTTGCATTACTATCCAACCCTTCTCCCAAAGAATTGTTACATACCTTGAAGAGTTTAATCTGACTATTCCTTCTTTCATTTCCCGTACCTTCAACATAAATGATATACCATGGAGAATAAAATTACCTGTCATCAACACCACTTTGACAAAATATGTGAAGGCTCATACTCAAAAATCTTGTTTTAACATGCTGTTCAAAGAATTATGTGACACGTATGCCAATTTTGAGCCAATTTATACCGATGGTTCCCGGTGTGACAACAATAATGGCTGTGCGGTGGTTGCTCCTAACCACACCATGATGTATAGTCTACCAAACACTCTCACCTTTTTCTCTAGAGAACTGTTTGCTATACGTTTCGCCATGGACTATATATCAAAGAATGGAGACACATTCATTATATACACAGATTCCCTTAGTGCATTAATGGCTATACAACAACGATCTCCTTGCCACACCTTGGTAAGCGAGATACGTGAATTATACAGTGAGCTTATTTCATCAGGTAAACAACTAATCTTGGCATGGATACCATCTCACTGTAACATACCAGGAAATGATCTTGCTGACACTGCCGTAAAAGAAGCTACCAAGCATCCTCCAAGCTTACCAGATCTTAAGCTACCTCATGAAGACTATTTACGGCATCTTAAAAGAACTATCCTACACCGATGGAAGACAGATTGGACAACTACAACAGCAAACTGCATGATATCTGTCCAATACCTAACCTGTCTACAACAATTAGAACACTAACCCGGCGAGATCAGGTGCTAATAACCCGATTATGCATTGGCCACACTGCGCTTACTTATTCCTATATTCTGTCCCGTGAACTTCCTCCTAAATGTACTCTGTGTGATTCTACTCTTACCATTCAGCATCTGCTCACTGTTTGCCCAAGATACACTCACCAGCGACTTCAGTATGGAGTTCCTGAGAACCTTCAGCTAGCTTTGAGTGATCAACAATATCACAAGAAAATCAAGTTCTTCAAATCATGCAAAGTTAATGTTGAAATTCATTGTAAACTTCATGATATGTTTCCTCCGTTTTTTCCTCAATGTTTAGTCGCGATATGACTTTTATGTTGAAGCGACTTCAAATAATAAATAAATTTTAAAAAAAATTTGCATTAATTGCGAGTGTGCTTATAGAATTTGGTTAGCTCTGTGCCAAGTTTTAATGATGAATGTTTCGCGCTAACGCCAGGTGAAGTCTCAGTGCGGGATATGAGCGCAGCCTACCCTTCATTTGTTTGTCTTGCCATATGGATTCTGAATGTAGCTGCTACCTAGCTAAGGAACTCCTTCCCGGATCTTGGTCTGCGTGAACCTTGCTACCTGACGGTGACAGTTCTTTCTAAAGACATCTAACCGTTTCTAGGGTAAGAGCCTGCAGTGTTGGTCATCCTGGATGTTTCAATTTTTCGGTGTTCATCTTAGATTTCAGTGGTCAAAATGAATAAAGAGATTTTGTGTCAATTTTTTTCTATCGGGGTCAGGCTTTAAGGGAAAATGTTCTATTTTTTAATGTTTTGTAGTTCTGATTTAATTAATTTTATTTCTTGGTCAGCTTGTGAAGTAATTTCTTTTCTGGATTTCGATTAACTCTAAGTTGTTTAAATATTTCAGGTAACAAAGCGTAGAAGTTGATTTTCTGTTGGTTTGTTGTTGTTATTGAGGAATAGATTATTAGGGAAATTTTCTGTTTCTTCCTTATTTTTAATGTGTCTTCTTGTGCTGCTTTTCTCTTGGTTGTGTAGGGCCATTCTTAAATTTGATAGGTAACGATAGTTTGATTAAGGATGATTTAATTAATGACTGTGTGTGATTGGTGACTGGCATGTTTAGGGTAGGTACTTAAACATTAATACGTATGTATGGGACATATAAGCACATGTTGAGAAACCACTTTGTATCAGCTTATCGGTTCCTTAGTTGCATGTAAATTGCATATGTAATATTCATAGATTGAGCATTTTAGAATGCCAGAGGATAGTTAATCATATTTTACAGGATGCGTCAAGAGAAAGTTGTAATGTAACAAATTTAACAGATTATTTAATTTGGAGATTCATCTGTCAGAAGTAATAAAATAAGCAACAAGCACATCATGGTATAGCTCACTGTTCATTGGTATGAAATTGTTCTCTTGATTAGGCAGTGGACGAAGTTTTATGTGATATTCCAACAATTCATCATTATACAGGGTGGAAGGGAAGTCATTACATTCTTTCCAATATGTGCTTCAAAGAAGCATTACAAACAAAAATGTCTAATGGCATTTTGCTCTTTGATCAGCCGATTTCGAAAAAAATAAGTGGTTTTTGTTCCAACTTGGATGCGTAATTTCACAAGAATGCACGAAGATAACAGTTTGTTACTTGTAAGATGCGTAGAGTAACTTATTTCTGACATAACTTCGGTAGTAATTATGGGACATCACACAGGGTTTCGCAATAATTAATCACTTAAAAGAGGTGACGGAATGCTCCGAGCGCCTTTTTGAGACGCGAGGCATTTCGACAACGTTGCGTTGAGGTTGGTCAAGGAATTGACCTGATTTACGCATGTAAACAGGTCGAGCACTTTCCCTTTCCTTAATGTTTTAGCAGGTAACGGTTGTGATTGGACTACGTTCATACAGTAAACATAGAAGGAGACATTCGCGAGACGCGTGGTAGCAGTAGTGTTTATGTACTGAACCAGTGAAAACGACACGCACACAATCGGTAGAGTCGGCAGCTTGTTTTCGACAAAATGATCTCCGTAGGAAATGGTCAGAGACATACAAAATATGTTCCAAATACCGAGATCTACCACTAGTTTAAATTAATGTAGTAACTTCCCTTCCACACGGTATGAATCCTCTGGATTTTTTCTTATGGGAAGACGTGAAAAGCAGGATCTACAAAACAGCAACTACTGTCCTCCAACCTTTGAGAGAATGCATCTATCTGGCTGCGGAAGAAATACGCAACAATGAGGGTGTTTTTGTTAGAGTGCGACGTAATTGGTTAAAAAAGTGTGATGCTTGCAGGTGCGCAAATGGTGGACATTTTCAACAATACCCGTGAAGTGGGTGAACCGTTTGATTCATTGCTTATTCTTTGCTGTCACTTTAAAAATATAATTTGGTACACTTTGTAAGAACCTACAAATGTACCTTTGCGTTTATAAATCAGAGAGACGGTTTAGTTTATTAAATTATAGCAGTATCAGCTACGAAACGATTTAAGTTTGATGTTGAAGGAAATGATAAACAATATCCTTAGATTCTGGTTAGGTTACAGTATGCGTTACTAAAGGATTCAGATGTACTTATTTAGCTTACATAGCAGACACGGCATGGCTCCGTGACGCGTGTTTGTTCATGCACTGACCTAGTGAAAGTGAAACCTGCAGTGTTGCCAGCTTGTTTTCGATAAAACTAAAATATCTCCGTACGAAATGGTCACAGACAAAAACGTAAGCTACAAAATGTGTTTAAATTAATGTAGTGATTTCCCTTCCATTCTGCATGTAACAAAGCACGCTATTTATATCTTCCCAGACCGACTTATTTGAAAGCAAGACGATAATAGAACATACAATTATAAAATTAGTACTTGATTCCATTATTTCTTTATTAGTATTTCAACTGATTTCTCTCTGTCGGACAAAAATTAAAAATTATGTTTTTGGTGTTTGGCTTACTAATATCGGGTATGTCTACCCAATGTTCTGTTATTATTTAAATTCAGAACTTAGTATTGTAAAGCGCAATACAATGATTATTTTTTTCCAAAATTCTCTTATAAGCATTTTACTTAATAAACTGCTCTTCAATTGTCAATATTTGTAATGTATTAATCTATACCCTACGGTACAACTTCTAGAATGATTACTAAAGTGACTCAATGTCCGTATTTGAAATTTACTAACTACTTTGTTATATATAAAATATTTTTACTGCTTGATATTCGTAGAATTAAAACTTACAGAAATGGAAAATGTTTATACGTTTTCCTGCATAGCTTCATTTATATTTTATTTATTATGCCCTTTTAAAGCCAACATTAAATTATAGATAGGTTGTAATAAAACGTTTGCCTCACAGGAATTTTAATCAACTTATAAATATTAATTAAATCAAGATCAAAGAGTGAATATATCCGAAACAAATGAAAATAGTAAATTGAAATGTTATATACACTTATTGTTTATTTATGCCAACAAGCTTACTGCTGGTGTTTTAAACACACAAGCCGTGTGTGGGCAATGTTTAATAGGTGGGATCAGAAACTGAAAAGTTCAATGCCATAGCCGACATTTAACCACGGATTTTCATCATCGAGCGGCTGCTTTAGCCACTAAGCTACCATGGCCAACTTGCCAGTACGACATAGTTTTATATGTTTCTTTATTCCTATAATTGGATTAGAAGATTACAGTAGGCTTAAGCGATAGTTGAATCTTTTAAGAAATTATTGTTATGAAGATGAGAACTTAATAACCAAGTTTGGTGTTTAGCTGACTTAAATTTTGAGTTGTGCATGTGTCTCAAAACATGTAATTCTGGTGAGATCTCAGAGTCAGATGTTTGGGTGAAATGTAGTACTAGCTCTGCTTCTATAACTATGTGGTTGGAGGAGTAAAAATCCTGTCAGGGTGGCCAACAGGACGGGATTCGAACCCAGGAGCTCCCGATTGCGAGCTCATTTGCTGGATCGATAAATGTGTCTTAGTTCTTCCTAGGAATTGAATTATACTTTAACATACTGTACTAAACTATGTTGAATAGAACAGAATAACACAGGATTTCTCGTATTAGTCGTGGTCTAATACTTCTCCGTGTTGATCTACTGATTTTTTTTTCCAGCAGATTTTCAAAATAAATTAGTGTGATAATACATGCGTGATTTTGTAAATTGGATTAGAAAACTGATATATCTCCAAGGATTGGTAACATTTTGATTTTGACTTCACTTCAGAATATCAATACTCCAAAGCGACTTTTTCGCTAAATGTTGAAGTTCGTTTATCCTCATGCATAAACGAGTCACTAGTTGATGAATAACATCAAAAGTAAACCTGTCATTCATCAGGATATTCAAAAACCAATTGGTGTAGTAGATTCATCTGGTGTTTACAGTGAAAATGAAAGAGACAAAGGATAAGAATTCATCAACAGGACGGATTATTTCATAAGCTTCATACAGATTTCAGGAAATGCAGTAGAAATATATGATTTAGTACACTCTATACCATTCTCATCGCGTAGAAACTATACTTGTGCATATTACCGCGTAGGTACTAGGGTTATAAACAGGGAGCGGGGTTTTAGTAAGAAATCCATCAAGTTAACCGTGCACCTACAACGGGAAGTAGAAGCGCCGGTGACCTTGCAGTGCTCTTGTAAACAAGTAGACTGGAAGACAGCACAAAGTACACCCTGCTTCAAAGGTAGTGGAGTACCAGGGTTAAGGGGCGTTACTAGGCAGCAAATAATAAATGTTTACACATTTAAAGCGCGCAATTAACTTCACTTTTATTGAGATTTTAATGTCTAGAATTTTAGCATCATCGTGAGCGGTTATACCAATGTGCAATAATGTATTTCCTAAATTTATGGAAAGTAAGTCGCATCCGATTTGCTCGCAGAAAGTTTTTGTTTTTTGAAAAACTACGTTCCAGACGTAACAGGAGCGTACAAAAACATGCCTATATGTCTCTGAAACTTGTTCTATTGTCTTAATAGTCTCATGCATTTTTGATGCACGTGACTTAATATTTTATTGCGGTTACTGAAATTATTCTCAATGTATGAAAGACCTTCAAACAAGGCTGGTGTAATTATTTGCTTCACTGCACGTATTACGACATTTTTCTGCACGTCACAGACTTTTAACAATTCTGTGGTATATACTGCAGCCTGCAGCCATGCCCCCCACCGAGTTACATTTGGTTGTGGAGGCAAGGGAATTCCAGGTGCCATCAGTTTAAGTATCTTGATTTTGGAGGGTGTTTTGCGAAATATCTTTTTCGGTTGGTTATAAAAGCATTTAGCTACATCTGGAAAAGAGGATATAATTTCTTCCGCAACTCCATGGAGACTATGTGCTAGACAAGTTTTAGTTTTGGAAATGCTTACTGTATTGCTGTGGCAGCTTTCTTCATATAGGAAATCCCGTCCGTAACAAGTAGTAAATCATTTCGTGTTATTGGACAGACACAATAGAGAGAAGAAAAAAAGAAAACAGCCAAATATAACATACGACAGTCGCAAGAAACAGGCTGTTGTGTAGGGGTGGCCGTGTCTTTTCCTCAACCCTCACGCTAGCTGCCGGCTCTATACTCCGTGCTGTTAATTTCATTCCTATGTTTATCTACTAAAACCCCGCTCCCTGCTTATAAACAATACAATATTTCAAGGAAATATCAAGTCCTTTAAGAGCTGGTCGCTATGTCATGTATTTGACATTCCATTCATTCCCTTTGCATGATCAGGGATAAAGAAATGAATAACAACTTCCTAATTTAGATAAGTTTTCGAAAATTCAAACAAATAATAAGGAATATCTTGAAAACTGTCTCCACAAAAAAAGACACATTTGGCCAGATCTACTTTTTTTCTTTGTTAAGATTTTGCCTATCTCTCGAGGTTTACAGTTATGAAAAATACATATAGTTTTAAGAGAACTTCAAAGATTATTCCCAGAAAATTCAAGATACACATTTCATTTTTCATGGGTATTTTAATAAAAATTGTTAGAGCCATTTTTCACGAAATCAAAATATTTTACAATTTTTCTATGTAAAGTGTAGGTTGGAGTGAGGATGTTTTTTGAAAATCTTCTAGTCACATCATTGGAAGATGTTCAACTTAAGTATAAAGTTTGGAATTTAACCGACATTTCGACACACAGACCTTTTCTAATAAAAGCTTTAAATTCAGGAAGCCACGAAACATGTATTTGCGACGAAATTTCGATATCGAATTTTTGGGTGCAATGCAATACTCTTAGTTTCCCTACTTACTACTAGAGAAAGTAAAAATGCTAGAGGTCAGTTACAATTAGTATAAAAATGTAAATAAAGTGAACAAAATGCAGAGCTATGAGTCCCATTCGACAACTTTTCATTTTAACACGAGTCACATCTGTGAAGCAAAACAACTCTAACAGAGGTTCAGTTTGTAGACATGTGTTTCTTTCAGAAGAGTCTAATTACCTCTATCTAACAATGCTTAATAGTCTTGGCGCGTTAATTGTCCCGCACTGTAAGTAAATGGAATAGTGTTAAGTGCATAGGCAGGCGTAATTAAGGGACAAGAACAATAATATTGCTGTGTTTGTTCGTTTGTTTGTAGGCACTTGTCGTGCATTCAACTGCCAAAGCTCTTTCCAGGTGGTGTAGAAGTCATTGTTGTAAAATCAAGAGTGACATTTGCTAACAAGAAAGTTGTTTAGCCACATACACTCAGAAAATCATGAAATTCAGGAAATATTGCTAACGGTGTAAACAGCGGAATTTCAGTCACTCCAATGAAGGGAAATTAGCAAGAGAAGTTTGATGAAACCCTCTGGTAGTTCGGCAGAATCCTAAAGTAGCGTTATTTCCAGTTGAATGAAAAGTTATTAGGAGTATGTTGTGGACATATTTTGATGTTCTGAGTGAATGGTCTTAAACAGTGGAAATGTATGACACTAAGGTCTGACTATTACCTAAGTTTATATCTTCTGGGCTCAGAACTTTGACCAGCGCAGACAACGGATCATCTTACCCAGAAGATGCCAGGCGCTGTACTTGGCGAAACATCGGTATCTTCGACGCCTTCTAGACCACGGCTTATAAGCCCGGGAGAGATAAACTTAGCTAATAGTCAGAACGTCGGCCATGAAAGCCTAAGTTTATACACACTGTGGCCCGGTTGCATAAAAGTTAATCTGAGTTCAACCACCTAAAAGTGGTCTTCAGTCATCGTGAACTTAGAATTTTGGTTACATAAACTTCCATCTAAGTTCATGGCATCTTGATCTAAGATCAAATCTGACTGGTGAATATTCTCCAGTTAACTTGATTGAACTTAGATCAGCAGAACTGTAGAAGCTACGTAATAGTCATTTACTTTTTTTTAAATAAGAAAAAAATGAATCGTAGACCTTTAAATAAAATATTAAAATGATAAACAATCCAGTTTGGTAGTTATTTGGAGAATAGGAGCATTGTTTTAAAACACGTTGCGTCCAGAAAACAATTTTACAATTGTATTGATTACATTACTGGAATATTTTGACAAATTGTAAAATATGAAGTTATTGTGACTGACTAGATAATTTGCTACAAAACAGTAATGATATGAACTATCACACTAGACAAAGATAATTTGTATGCAGCTACATTTTTTAGAATCAAGATAACAAAACATGTCTTAATCGTCATTTCTAACACACAGGGATGTTTTACTGAGACAAGTTTAACCTTTATACGTGCGATTGCCTTCCATGCAGTCTCATTTCAAAAAACAAACTGCGTTGAGTTTTTTTTTTTTTTTTTTTTTTTTTTTTTTTTTTTCCCTTCCTTGCATATGTTTGCACTTTTCTATCACAATATCTACTAATGTGTTTTTTCTCCGTTTGTAAAACTTAATGCTCGCTCTTGTTTGATGTTTTCCGGTATTTTTATCTCATACTGGAATGCGTCCGAATCTGAAAAATTAAGTTATTGCTGCTGTCTGAAAGCAGCGATTTTCGGCTGTTTTACATTGCTAAACTTATGTTACGAACTACGATCAAGGTTGAGCTGAACCTAGTTGATCTTAGATTAGTTTTGTACAATGTGATTGCAGTCTAATCTCAGTTCATGTTCTGAGCTAACTTCTAGAATTGTGACATTGACTGCCAATCCAACGATGTGATACCTTTGCGCGCAAAAAATACAATCTGAACTGTTTCACATGTTTTTTTTTTTTTTCAAAGAGAGCAATAATAGTGCTTATTTTATATTTAGGATATTTATAACTATGGCTAATATCTTTTCAAAGTGAACTAATGTATTATATAGTCAGAGCAGGTAAGTAGTTGCACATATCTTCGACTTCATGAATCAAAAGACAGATGAAGGAATGAATGAAGATGTAGTGCAGTGTATAATCAGTGTCATTGATTTTGCCACGCACTCTCCAGCACGCAATCCACTGATCTAGTAACTAACTCGCTTCGCAGCGGTCACTAAGATGCTCATGTGTGTAAATCTGTTGAACCAATTATACGCTAATATCTAGACATTATTATAAGTTCACATCGTACGTAATGTACCATTCGATTATCCATAAATTGTTACCGTTCTCGTTTATTTACGTCAATTTCATACACAAACCACTGCAAAATGCTACACGAGGCACATGACTGGAAAAGCAACACAAGAAGTTAAAATGATGTACGATAGTAGGGTATATATAGCGACTCTGGCTCAAGAAGTGGCATAAGTGACATGTATGTTCTGGCTCAAGAAGTGGCATAAGGGACATATCAGTCACGCCCCCCCCTCCCCACCTCCCCCTCCCCTCCCCCCCTTAAGTGACATGGGTATTTCTTTGGACACGTGGGAATTCCGAAAAAAGAGGGTGGATGGTCTGTCGCGATCAGGATGACAAAGGAAGTGTAATTTATGACCCCCCGTCCCCCCTGACCCTCCTATTCTAGTGTCTGCATGTGTTTTCGAATGTGACAGTTGGAAATGTTCCCCTCTGACAGTTTTGAAAAGAACACGATACAACTTGCAAGGGGGCGAGCATAGAGGATGACAAAGGAAGGATAATTAATGACCCCCCGTCCCCCCTGACCCTCCTATTCTAGTGTCTGCAGGTGTTTTCGAAAGAAGAACGCGAGGGTAAGAAACCCTACAATGAATGGCCCCCTTTCAGATCTTGATATATTTATGTGACAGTTGGAAATGTTTCCCTCTGACAGTTTTGAAAAGAACAAGGCTTCATCTTGCAAGGGGGCGAGCATAGACATACACATTTTTCCTGTCTGAACAGGCTTAGTGTTTTTCTCTTAACAAAGCAGCCAAAGATCGCCCACCTGCAGGAAGAAACCTTTTCAATAGCGAAAGAATACTTCTGTATTGACACGAGGACCACCCATGTGGTTCCCCACTGAGAGGGTTCCCTGCCTTCCCTCACAATGACCGTATTGTGCGGAAATGGGGTGCGGTGGTCTTGGGCACACTTGAATGCGTTCTTGCTACAAGCGGATGTATTTAATCATCATTTATCTTGACAAGACAAGCGACTGTCTTTAACCCTCACCCCTACCTACAAAGGGGACCTTCGGTGGCATGTAGGCGTTCTTGCTAACGTATATAAAGGCATCGCTAAGAGACCTTTCCGTCAGTTTGACTTGAGACGTCTAGGAGTGTATTTTTTGAAGCTTATACACAGCCAGTGAGGAAATTACACTTGTGCTACAGTCACCATTATCTTCATTGAAGGTAAGTCTAGTGTTTTTCAATTTTCTATACATTTTTTAAATGTATTTATTTTAAGAAGTGAGATTAGATGGTTTTAAAGGGAAAAGAGAAAACATTATATACACATTGTCTATATGATTTACAAATTATTTTATCACAGTTTTTTTTTTCCTTTATATGTTGTTTCGTGTCTATCGCCGCAGTGTTTATATTTAAGATGATAAATATTCCCGTATAAGGCTTAAAACATATTAATTAAACAAGTTTAAAACTAATTTTAATGCTGAGAAAGAAAGTATGAGAGAAAGTATGTTCTGGAAATATTCTATCTAAATGATGGATCTAATACGCAACAATAATAAAAAAATCAATGAAAAAGAACATTGCTAATGATTAAAAACCTAAATATGGTCCTAATATATGTCTAAATTAAACACTTTTATGTCATTTCAGTGAGTCACATCGTTTTTATAGATAGCATTACAATGTGTTCCTACCGTGGAAATTATAGTTATTATCAGGTTTATGTATTTAACATACATACCAACATTGAAATTTATCATATCATTAAACAAAAACAAAGGAAAGGCTAAATATTTTATATATTCAGTCAATTTATGTCCTTGAAATTATCATTTCAGTCAGAATGAGAACTTATAATCAGGGCAACAAGCTGACCCTGGCTGGACGAGCTCGAAGGGCAGCTGTTTCTGAAGGGTCTGCCAGAGGTGTTGCAGAGCCTGAAGCAGACACCTCCCCCATTCAGGAAGATATTATTCCACCACCCCCTGGTTTTGAAGACTCGCCATCGCAGCAGCAAATTGGTGATTGGAGAGACATCCCTGTGGAGGGGTTATGTATTTGCACCAATTGTGGTTACAAGACGGCCCTAATTCAACTACTACAGTCCTTGCAGGGTAAGTTTTCCTTACTAAAAATATATTCTAGCAATATTCTATAACTTTTTCATCATGACTTTTCACATCTTAGCTAACAACACGCTTTGTATACTACTACTACTACTACTACTACTACTACTACTACTACTACTACTACTACTACTACTACTACTACTACTACTACTACTACTACTACTACTACTACAACTACAACTAGTACTACAACTACTACTACTGCTACTACTACTACTACTACTACTGCTACTACTACTACTGCTACTCCTACTCCTGCTATTATTATTATTATCATCATCATCATTATTAGTATTACTATTATTGTTATTGTTGCAGTTCTGTTTGAGCTGTTATTTTCTTATAAATAAAACATGGCTTATATAATATATCCTGTATTTAACATTATCTTTCACTTTATTTAATGAGAAATTTTTTCTAACTTTGAAGATACTGAACCTGTGCCTCTTCAGCCTGAAGCAGACACACACGCATCTACTGCTTTGGGTCGAGGCTGTAAGAGACCGCACAGCGATGACAGTGAAGCCCAGGGACTCAGTAATGAACATCTCTCCAACACCGCTCAGATGTCGCAAACGAGTTCTCTGAACCAGGGGGCTGTTTCAACAAACAGCGCTGCAGACAGCAGAAATGTGCCGGGCCCATCATCCGCATCCTCACCATCACCGGCAAAAAGGGTATGTCGGAATGATTATAATGACCTAGAATGTAGGGTTATAGAGTCTGCATTCAAAGGCCGTATATTCAATAGCAAAGTTGAAAATACAGCTGAAATAATGGACCCAAGCGAGTTCCTTAATGCATGCAAGGATCTTGTGATTAAAGAAATGGAATCCACGCTTAAGAAGAGCATGTCTGGGTTAAAGATGAGTTGTTCAATGAACGTCTCATATTTAATCCAGACACCTGATAATGAGAAAGTGGAATCGATATACTTTAATTCCAAGACAAAGGAGATTCAGCGATCATCTAACCTTGATGCAATCTTTCATGCAATGAAAAACGAAATCTTAGAAAACCTGGCCTGTTTTGAAGGCCAAGCAAGTTCAAAGACGCTGTTCGCAATCCACTCTCTGGTCAATAGTGCCGCAGAATACAATCCCCTTCGGGCTTCAGGGTATATTGAGCTGCCGGAATGCATCAAGCGGAAAAAAGCTGTTCTTAATATTAAGAACAAAGATGATTACTGTTTCGCTTGGTGCATGCTGGCTTCAAGATACCCTGCAAATAAAAACAAGGACCGCATTTCATCATATCCTAGAGATTTGCTATTCAAAGCTTTCAATTATGAGGGAATCACATTTCCCTTTTCATTAGACCAAATTGATCGTTTTGAGAAGCAAAATTCTGAAGTATCTATAGCTGTATTTGCTCTCAATGACAACAACTCGGTGGAGTCTATTCGCAAACCATCTGAGAGGAAGGCTAGCCAGGTCAACATATTAATAATTGAAGAGAGTGGCAAGTCTCATTACTGCCTCATAAGGGATATATCGAGGCTCATTAGAAGTCAGATAACTAAGTATCAGGGGAAAATGTGGCTATGCGAGGCATGCATGACAAGGTGTCCCAACGAAGATGCCTTGAGATTGCATAAACTGAAGTGCAATAAATGTCAGATCCTCAAAATGCCTAAGCAGGGAGAGGTTCTCGCATTTAATGCATTTTCAAAGTCTGCTCCTGTGCCTTTTGTTATATATGCGGATATCGAGTCTGTTTTGAGGAAGGTTCACTCATGCGAGCCCTCAGACGCAGCGAGCTGGACCCGAACCATTCAGGAACATGAAGCGATATCGATAGCGCTGAAGGTTATATGCAGGCATGATCAGACCTTGTCGAGGTTCAAGCTCTTCAGAGGTAACAATGCTCTCAATGACTTCTTCAGCGAACTTAGACGGATCGCTGATGAAGTTATTGAGATATACGGGCATATAGTTCCGATGCATATGTCACCCGAGGACGAGATGGATTTCCTCAATGCTGATCACTGTCACATATGCCTGAAAGGTTTTGCTATAGATGATATTAGAGTGAGGGACCATTCACATATTTCTGGTCATTATTTGGGATGTGCTCATAATGCTTGCAATTTGAATAGAAAGTTGCCGAATTTTATTCCAATTTTTTTTCATTGCTTAAGCAATTATGATAGTCACTTCCTGATTAGACACATGGCTTATGACAATGGGAATATCTCATGTATAGCACAATCTTCTGAGCGCTATCTGGCATTCAGCAAACGGTACAAGGGCATTCAATTCAGGTTCCTCGACAGCTACAAGTTTCTCGATGACAAGTTATCCAGCTTGGCAGATATGTTAAGCGATGATGACTTCAAGGTCACTAATGCCGAGTATTCGAGGCCAGAACACCTAGCCCTCATGAAGTGCAAGGGTATATTCCCCTATACTTATCTTGATGCTGTCGAAAAGCTCCAAGAGGAGGAGCTGCCCCCGATCGAGCTTTTCGATGGCATTTCGGAAGAGGAGTATGCCCATGCACTTAAGGTATGGAAGACCTTCGACATAAAGAATCTCGGGGAATATAGTGACCTTTATCTAAAGACGGATACGCTGCTTTTAGCAGATGTATTCGAGAAATTTAGAGACTTGTCGCTTGAAATGTATCAACTAGACCCTGCCTGGTACTACACCCTACCGTCGCTAGCCTTCGATGCCATGCTTAAGACCACCCAAGTCAAGCTTGACTTGATAAACGATGTCAGTATGATAGAATTTTTCGAGAAAGGTATTCGTGGTGGGCTTTGCACAGTATCAAAGCGGTACTCCAAAGCCAACCACCAATACATGGCAGACTACAATCCTGACCAGAAGACAAACTTTCTATCATATGTTGACATCAATAACTTATACGGGAAGGCCATGATGGAAATGATCCCATATGGCAATCTCAGATGGCTTGAAAGGGATGAAATTGATACCATCAACTTTGCGACGATCCCAGAGGACTCCAAGACAGGATACGTTCTAGAAGTAGACCTAGAGTATCCTGTCCATCTCCACGACATTCATAATGATCTTCCCCTCTGTCCCCAGAGCGAGATACCACCCGGCAGCCAATACAAGAAACTGATTGCAAGTCTAGAGAATAAAAGCAAATATGTCTTGCATTATAAAACCTTGCAGCAGTGCTTAGATCTGGGACTGTTATTGAGACATATTCATCGGGTGGTATCGTATGACCAATCAGAATGGCTTAAGGTTTACATTAACCTTAATGCCGAGAAGCGAGCCAGGGAAACTTCAAAGTTTGGTCAAGCGCTTTGGAAGAAAATGAACAACGCTGTGTACGGTAAGTTCATTGAAAATGTGCGCAAATACCGTGATTTCCGTATTGTACCTACCTGGAAGCAAGCACGGAAATTAACGGCTCGTCCAACATACGTACGCAGCATAATTTTCAGTGAAAACTTAGTTGGCATAGAGTTGGCTCGAGAGGAGATCCTCATGAACAAACCAATCTACATTGGTCAGGCGATTCTAGACCTTTCAAAATTTATTATGTATGATTTTTTTTATAAAGTAATGAAACCCCAACTGAATGATCTTGTCTTGAATTACATGGACACAGATTCATTCATTTTCGAAACTAGTTCAGATATATATCACTTCATGAAAACACATCCCCAATATTTCGATACTTCAAATTACAGCCATGATAATGTATATGGTATAATGCCAGCCAATAAGAAAAAGATTGGGTTGTTCAAGGATGAGTTGGGTGGATGGGTGATGACTGAGTATGTTGGTCTTAGAGCAAAACTATACAGCTATAGATATGATCAACATACAGTCACGAAGGCGAAGGGGATTACCAAAGGTGGAATGCGAACAATCACCTTTGAAAATTATTTCGAGTGTCTGAAAGACTTAAACAAAAAGATTTTGGCAAAACAAATTTGCTTCAGAAGCACCAAACACAAAGTTTCGACTGTTGAAATTAACAAAATTGCATTGCATGGAGGAGATACCAAGCGTAAGATGATTGATGGCTCTCATGCAACTCTCGCATGGGGTCATTATTCTCTTAGGTCTGAATAATCAAATCCGACTTCCCTGGCTGCCTCATCACCATCAAATTGTAAATTTTTATATATTTTATTTATTATATTAAATTATTATTGTAAATTTTGTAAATATTTATTATATTCAATTAATATTGTAAATTTTCTATGCATTTTATTTAATATATTTTTGAAAAAATTGTATATACTTTATTTTTTAGTTGTTGAATTATTGTATATATATTTTGTATATTGAATAAAAACACATATATTGGAAATGAAAAGACTCTTTATTTCAGAATTATTATCATTGCTACAACAAATCCTTCCTCTCAATCCACTGACTCTCAGGAAATCCATACCATTTAACAAGAATTCTGTTTCCTTGACGCCTCAGAATCTTCTCCACCAAATAGGTGTTAGGATACAGTGTAGAATGAAGTTCATGTCCATAGAATGTTCCCTTTATCACCTCACCATCCTTATCCTTTAGTATGTATGTAGTAGGATTGCTGCGTTTCACTTGAGCCACTTTGAAGATTTCAACACTCCAATTAGCTTGAAAGCCTTTCTCGAAATGTCCCTTATTCTTAGATATCCTCACATAATCACCAACACTAAACTTCCTTGGGCTCATCTTCTCTTTTTGAGGATGATTGTAGTTGTAAACAGTCAGAAGAAGATCATTGTTCCTGACTTCGCTAGGCTTCATCCTGATGGTTGAGTGGTAAGTGTTATTGTACTTTGTGATGATTTTGGGTAAAAGATCCAGCCACTTGTATGATCCTTGCGTTAGAAACTCACGATACATCATGTTCTTTAAGGTTCTTATTAAACGTTCTACAGCTGCAGCCTTGACATTACTATAAGTGCTGTAGTGATTGATATTATACTTGTCCATTAAATTCTTAAAGTACTTGTTATAAAATTCCTTTCCATTATCACTCTGAATATTCTTGGGAATCGTTTCCAATTCTTGTAGTATATCTTCCATAGCCTTCGTAACTTGCGGACCTGACTTGTCCTTTAATGGTCGTGCATATGCCACTTTTGAATAGAAGTTAATTGCAATAAGGATGTATTTGAAATTCTTGTTGATTCTTGCATGAGGTATCATCTCAACCAAGTCGATCTGTAGTAAATCATTGAGTCCTTTGCTGACAATTTTTCGACGTAAGAATCTTCTTCGAGCAGGGGCATGGAGCTCTCTCGCTATATTTTGCTTCACTGTTGTCATGCTATGATTTGGGCTGATTTCAACTCTTGAATAATTTCTTCAATTTCTTGGGTGTGGTTGTTATTGCCAGCGTCTCTGGATGCAATGAGAAGTCGCAAGCGATTCACTAGATCATTGGGGTCGTTCCAGTAGATGTAGTCATGCTTCAACTCAGGACGATGTTCTTTCCACTGCAAGCCTAATCCCTTATGGTTCTTCACTAAAGGACGTATAATGTTTTTATACTTATAGGAATTACCGTGTCTCAGTTGTCCCTGCCTGCTGTAGTTTCTGCGATGAACCTTGGATGCTTTCAGTATTTTGCTATATGTATGAAGATCGTCTTCTGAATAGGAGTGCATTTCAGGTATCTTCTTGAAAATGAGATCAATCAATCCAGGTGTAACATCATACATTTCATCTCCTATTCTAACTTTATCGTTAATAAAGTCAATGCTCTTGTTTCCTAGCATATAGATTCCATCTTCGTATCTTACTCCATATGTCGTATCTATTTCTCCCTTGTCATTCTTTTGAACTTTCTGTAGGTAGCTCAATATTTTTTCATCTTTCTGATTGTTAGGGGCAGAATTCTTCTTTTTCTGACTTTCCTCCTTATCTGAAGTAGTCATAGTATCCTTTTTCTTCTGTATTTCCAGTATATCATGTAGCGGTTCTGTTACTGGTTGAAGAGCTTCACTCATTACCCTCTGAGTTTCAAACTGTTGACCTTTTAGGGCGCGTAGCTTTTCTCTTATAGCCCTAGCATGCTTGGCTACAGATTCTTTAAGCCTTATACTCTCGCTGTCCATCTTAAAATGACACTAAAACACGTTTTCATGTCAATATATATGTTGTTTTTTTTTTTTTTTTTTTTTTTTTTTTTTTATTCTGAATGGGTCAAATTATATGAAAATTTCAACTCAATATTTAAAATATGGCCGTCTTTTGCTCGATTGGCTGGAGCAGTGAAGGATAGTATATCACCTATGTGAACGGTCGCAGGGTAACTTTCAACTAATCGACTGTTTATTGCAAACATTGTACCTGATCTTGTATTCGGTTGCGGCGATGATATCATAGAGCAAGAAATCACATCCCCGTTTATAGTCGATTTGTAGTATTCGAGTCCTGATGTTAACATATACCTTAGCGAAGGACCTCTGTAAGGTTTCGTCTGTAATGTAATAATGAGCTGACCTTTCATTTGCTCTAGAATAGCATTTATGACGGTAACCTGTGCTTTAAGAGTATTAACATTATTCATGGTTGCTGTCAGGTGTTTATCCATGGAACTCTGTCGATTTGCTATATTTTCTGTGTGTTTTCCCATTACTTCAGAAATGTCATTTCCAATAGTTTGTATTCTCCTGTTGAACTCTTGCTGTGCTTCATTTTGTTTCCTTCCAATGGCATGTTTAACAAACCTTTTGGTTGCTGCATCACTATCATCTATAGGATCTGCTATTTCTCTTAATCTTCTTTGTTGAAAGGAAATGTTCCCATTTGAATCGATCGGAGGCGTTCTCGAGTTTACAAAGTCTATTACATACTTCTTGTTCGGTACATCGTGATCATCCTGCGGCGGTATTAATGACTTCATTCTTATTGTATCGAGTATGATATTGTTTCCATTATCTCGTTTAAGTGTATTTTTGTCTAAGTAGCTCATAAGATTATCATGCTGTTTGTCTAGTGATTTCTGGATGTGGCTCCTAAGCGTAGATTGAAGTTGCTCCATGCGTTGATATGCCACCTTTTCGGTGAATTCTTGCAGACGATTTTCGCTAGAAGCCGTAAGCGAATCAACGTAGCGTTTAGTGGCCCCATCATTATCTTCCTCAGGGTCCTGAACAATGCACAATCTTTTGTTCCTGAATTGGTAGTTTCCTTTTCCATCTCTGGCTATCATGAATTGTTGAAGTGATCTTTTAAGTGGCGCTGTCCTGCGGGACCCGAACCGGTCAATACTCATCTTGAACTACAAATGATCATTTTCTTTCTTTTGCACTTTAATATATACATCAAATCCATTCCTATATCGACCCTCATTCATGGGGAATTCGGGGACTATCACTACAAATGGTCTTCCTTCTGAGGTACTCTCCCAGACATTTTTGCACAATTCTTTGAATTCAATGTAAGACATGTCAGTGTTCACATAATCTTCATATATATGCTTCAGGTTTAAATTATCTTGCCTGAAAAGGATAATCATGTTTGTATTATCTCGAATGAGATGTTTCGGTACTTTTGCATAAGACTGCGCTAAATATATAGAGTCGACATTGCGATGTCTCCCCATACTGTAAAAGGAGGCTATCTTGTCCTGCTTTTCAGTTATGACATCATCGAATACAAAGATTGAGTTTTCTTTAACTTCTGAAGGATGCAATACATTTTCGCCATCTTCATAGGTATTCACTTCTATTCCCTCAATGCTTTTAAGTAGGCTTATTAGATATTGATACTTTGGCTGATATAATGACTTTGAATAAATGTACAAGTTCTCAAAACGTAATCCGTTCTCATGAAGCAGCATATTCAGTAATACATTTGTTTTCCCTGCACTGGAGCTCCCTAGGATTAGAGCTCTGACATTGCTAGGAAATAGCCTTCCGTGTCGATCACTTCTAAAATCGCTTTCAAAGTCTAGCACCTGAATAGGCAGAGAACATTCCTGCTTAACAAGCTCCATCCTATCGACTAAGTTTTTAAATCCATGTCTAATATTTATATATACTAAATATCCGGGGACTCTCACTATCTTTTACGCACTTTAATGGAAAGTATGATGCATTGATTGGTTAATTGGCTTGGAAAACAAGGTATAAAAGCACCCCTGCAAAAATGAAAATCAATTAGTGTACCATGAGAGCTAAGAGGATAAGGGTCTCGAGTGGCTCGGGTTTACTTAATTCCCTCATCAATAGGTTACCGTTTGAAGCACATCTACCTGGTTACAGATATTGCGGACCAGGGACGAAGCTAGAAAAGCGTCTAAAGAGAGGAGACCCAGGAATCAATCCGTTAGATGAAGCTTGCAAATTTCACGACGTTGCCTACGCCGAGCACAAGGACACTGCATCGAGAAATATTGCTGATAAGATCTTAGCAGAGAAGGCGTGGAAAAGAGTTCAGTCATCGGATGCTACCTTAGGTGAAAGGTTGGCTGCAAGACTGGTAACAACAATTATGAAGGGCAAGGTTGCTGTTGGTGCTGGCTCAAGGAAGAAGAAACGTGGCGGATTTCTGCCGATCATACCCATTATCGCAGCCTTAGGTGCTGCAGCTGGTGGTGCGGCACAAATTGCCACCGCGGTGAATAAGAAAAAAGCTGCAGATAAAAAGCTTGCAGAAATGATGCGACATAACAGAGAGATGGAAACAAGAGGAAAAGGTCTTCGGCAGGCAAAGAGGAAGAGGAATAAAAGGAGAAGCGGAGGTTTTCTACCAATGCTACCGCTGGCTGCATCTTTAGCACTTGCCTCCAAAATTGCTTCAAGTGTAAAGGGAAATAAGGCTGCTAAAGGAAATGGACTGAAGAAGAGAAAGAATCGTCAGATCAAAAACAAGATATCAAAAAACTCGGGCGGAGGACTATACTTATCCCGGAAAAAGCCCTAAGTAACATCGAGCTCAATCTATATGCGCGACGTTTAAACATTCCTTATTTTAGAGGTGTATATATGATTGATAAGCTGCCTTCAAAACCAAATTTCCGAGAGAGAATTATTGTCAATCTAGATTCATCACAGAATGAAGGCACACATTGGGTGGCTGTAAAGAAGGATGGAAATACTGCATTTTATTTCGATAGCTTTGGAAACTTGAAACCTCCGAAAGAGATAGAAGGGTACCTCAAAGGCGTTAAGTTGATGTATAATACTCGAAGATTTCAGAGTTTTAGCTCAGTCATCTGCGGACACTTGTGCTTGCAATTTCTATCGCAATGAGCTACACTATTGCTGTTAGCGGTAATGAATCTGTTCTTACCACGTATCTAAATCCTCCACTCAGGATTGATCCTAAATATTATTATGAGATTGCGCTACTGAATTTCGAAACCTTCTATTCAATCCCCAACGTTGATCAAACTAATAACCAGTTTCATTACATTTACAATGAAGAGCCTAAGGTTATTCATATACCTCACGGTACATATGAAATTTCAGACATTAACAATTATATAAAGGACAAGCTTGAAGTGGAGGAAAATGCCTTCTTTATTCGACCAAACAATAATACCATGAAGGCTGAAATTAAATGCCCATTCCCTGTAGATTTTTCCAAGGAGCACACTATAGGATCTCTTTTAGGATTCGATGAAAAGAGAGTTGTGCCTGCTAATCAGCTGACTGAATCTGATTTTCTAGTAAACATATTTAAGGTGAGCATCATTCGAATCGAGTGCAGTATTGCAACAGGCTCTTTCATTGACGGTAAAAGCGGACACTCTATCTACGAGTTTTTCCCTTCCGTCCCGCCTGGATATCACATTTCGCAAGAGCCTTCAAATCCCATTTACCTGCCTATCATAGACACCAACCTTATTGACCAAATCACTCTTCGAATAGTCGACCAGAACGGACATACAATAAACTTTCGAAACGAAGATATAAGCATAAGACTCCACATTCGTCGGAATGGGAATCGATTTTAGCAGAAGGAGAAGAGCCTGGACAGGATATAAGAAGTCTAGGATTCATCATGTTCCTCATACTCTGCATTTGACATTCAAGGCGTTAACATCAAGCAGTCGCAAGTTCCTCGAAGCGTTAGGATTCAGAATTCTGTAATGGATATCTTCAATGTGACCGAAACGCCTACATTTGAGGACAAGATTGCTAAAGAAGAGGAGCATGTGTTTCTACCATATAATACATCAGCTCTGGACGCTAATGATGAGATTAGAATACCCTGTCAAGCTGAAGATTTGTATACTCTACCTAGCCGGAGTTATCTCTACATTGAGGGATCTATTACGAAACCTAATGCATCAGCTACTACAGCAAAGCTCTCTAATAATGCTATGGCATTTATGTTTGATGAGATTCGCTTGGACATGAATGGAACAACTATAGATAGAACAAGAAATCCAGGGATTTCATCAACTATTCGCAACTATGCTGCCCTCAACCCCATGGAATCAAATCGGTTGCTAAATGCTGGATGGTGCTACCCTGGCAAAGATGTGGATATTGTACATTCTGAGAGTGGAGCATTCAACGCCGTAGTACCGCTGTCAATGCTTCTGGGGTTTGCAGATGACCACAAGGACCTGATTCTCAATAGCAAGTTTGAACTGGTGCTCATTCGTTCCAAGGACTCTAAGAACTGTATTGTTACATCTTCCGGAGAAGCGGATGCGTCTGTTAACCTTATTCGCATTGAGTGGAGGATGCCTGTAATGCGCCTTTCAGATGCTGAAAAGGTTGAGATCCTCAAGATTGTCAAGTCGGACAGACCGCTACATATTGCCTTTCGAACTATGGATCTTCATACTCAGCCTGCTGTACCGCAAACTAGATCCTTTACATGGAACGTTGCAACAACATCGAAACTAGAGAAACCAAGATTTGTCATTGTCGGAGCACAGACTTCAAGACTGAATAATGCAACTAAGGACTGCTCCATGTTTGATCATTGCAACATAACAAATTTGAGACTTTACCTCAATAGTGAATGTTATCCCTACCACGACATGAACTTGGACTTTGGAAACTCAAGATTTGCAACATTATACGAAATGTATTCAAAGTTCCAAAACTCTTATTATGCTAAAGACAATTACCCCTTATTGAAGAGAAAGGATTTTCTTAAATATGCACCAATATTTATCATTGACTGTTCACATCAGCCTGAGGAGATTGTAAATGGAGCTGTTAATATTAGACTTGAAATTCAAACAAGTGCAAATATTCCTGCACAGACCTCACTGTATTGTCTAATAATACATGACAAAGTATTTACATACAAGCCCCTCACTCATGTGATGCAGTCATTATTTTGAAGAAAAAAAAAAGTGTTCCAATGTAAGCTGGATTTTCATGAGGAAAATAAGGAATGTAAGGTGTTTCTTAATGAATAAAAACATGTTATAAGCAGACAATCATTTATTTATTCTTTTTTCATACAATTCCAGCATCTTCCTCCTCCAACTCCTTGTCCCTACATATATATCATTACTTGCAGTGGAGAGGTTTCGCAAATGTCTATCAATATAGGGTTCAAGTCTTTTCACTTCTGCTATTTCATTACAGTCTAAAAGTATTTCACCATTACTGAAAATTGTATTCAAAAGTCTTATTCTCTCATTTTGCATAAGTGCAATTAGATTATACGAGTACACAATATTTTCACCGTAAGCACTGCAAGGGCACTTTTTCACTTTGAGGAAAGTTTCGAACATGGAAAGATTTTGTTGAAAAATCTCCCAGTCCAGCAACGACATGTACACAAATTCGTTACTGCATGTTTTTTTTATGAAGATCACTGGAATATCATGAAACAACCCTACATTTACGCTATGGTTTCTTGAGATGGATGCGTCTTGGAGCACGAGTGTTACTGGCGGTGCTTCCATCTGACTTTGAGTTGTCAAGTCGTTTCATTCGATCTTCCAAGAGCCTGAGCCTTCTATGTAGATCAGAAAATGTATTCTTCTTCTTCTTCAATGCTTTACTGGACCTGAAACATTTCACATTGACTACGTTAGAAATTTTAGGTCTCGGTAAAGGCAAAGGGTTATCTTCTGAAAGAAATACATGAGATATGGTTAAAGCTCTTGCATAGTTTTATGCAATAAATGTTCTTTCAGGATAAGGTTGAATACTTACATCAATTTTTTGTGTAGTTCTGCTTGTTTACTGGGTGAATGCTCTGGAGTCACTTGCAACAGATCGTCTATTGGAAGGGTATCACGCTCTGCAATGCATGCATCTACTTCATCCACCCCTCTGATGTACGGATCTTCACACTCTTTAGGATTTGGTGTTGTCATTCGTATTCTGAAATCAAGAATGTTTTGGTTAATAAATATTAAATGATCTCTCACTGCTAAGTATATTTAATTATTTGCTGTGATCCTACTTACTTTAAGTTTTTCTGACGGAGTTGATATACACCGCAGTTTTCGTTACACAGAAAGTATGATGTCATTTGGTTATGAACCTCTGGCTTGTCACATAGGGTTGCATGAGTGTAGCCGTTACAAAACTCCGAATGGCACTCTGCAGCGTGGCTTGAAGCAAATGCGTCTACCTCATCCACTCCACTATGTTCTTGATCCACGTCGTCAGCTTCTCTGGAAAAAAAAAATCCCTTGTATTGCAATAAACATTTTCTTAAAGACCTGCTAAAGAATAGTATTTAAAAAAATGTAACAAAGAATTATCTACTTACAAGTATCTTCTTCTGTATATGCGGCAGTTTTCCGTACATACATCTCTAGAAGACATCTGATCGTGATATGAAGGTTTGTTGCATACAATTGAATGCATGAACCCATTGCATGACTCCTTGTGGTAGTATGTATAGTGATGTGCTTCCTCTCCACATTCGCTCCAAAAGTCATCCATTCCACTCATAACAATATACTTCTTTTGCAGGAAACGTTTGTAAATTTGTAATCCAACTAATATTTCCCAGTCTTAGCAGGTGTGCTTATATACTACTTGAGCTGTGACGTAGTGTGGGGGTGGGGGTAGCTTGCAGAAGGGTGGGAATACGCATGCGTCTAAACAGAGTTGGCAGGAGGGACATAGGGCTGAAACAGGTTCAGACAGGAAAAATGCAGGTGTCTATACTCGCTCCTTAAAGAATCCATTAAAATTACCATCTTCTATTCTCGCTGGAAATTCTCTCACGCCAACATAAATATACTAGGCCTGTTGAGAAACTAATAATAAGGCGAGATACTACTTAGTGTCTGAAATTTGTCCATTACTTTGAAAATGCGCCCTTATGCAATTTTGATTCTATTTTATGATGTAATAACAATAATAACATGTATTGCTGATGGTTCAATGATTCAGCTACGTTCCTCGGGTGCTTACTGTTCCTGCATTGTGGTATCGTTATTCTTAGAGTATCCTTGTGAAAAGTGATGCATTGGCTAACATAAAGTCCTTAATTTAAGGAAATTATAAATGAAGCTTATGCGGTTTTGTGCGTGTGTTTGCGCGTATGTATGTCTGTTTGTGTGTGTGTGTGTGTGTGTATGTGTGTGTGGTTGTGCATTCATGTGTGTAGGTGTGCATGTGTATTTGTGTGCATGTGTGCGGGGTGTATGTGTGTGTGTGTGTGTGTGTGTTTACGTGTGAGTATGTGTGTGTGCCTGTAGGATTTTTTGGAGATATTTCCATGATTTTAGTTGAGTTTTGGGAACATAAACAAATGCGAAGTCAAGAGATGTGGATGGACCCAAAAAATTCCCTTGTGAATGCTTTTTCAGTAGAATTGCATGTAGCTTTTGATCAGTACACAAAGCCTTCCTTACTCTAATATCCCCCCCTTGCACATAAAAGGAAATAAGCAGGGAGATAATTTGTGAAAACGTTTATCTCAGCTAACACGAAGATGTTAGTGCAAATAACATTTTGTATTAATTGTTAGGGCAAGAGTAGAGAAAGTTGCGTGAGGGTAACAGACGAGACAATATTTTCAGCTTAAGTAACATGTTGTCAAAGCTTAAATTTGCTTGAAAGAAACGAGAAACAGCCTCTCTGATCGTCGAACATGATACTATACACAAAATGAATGTTGCAAGTATAAAATAACGTTATTTATAAAATAATACTGAAATTAAATGCGAGTATAAGCCAGTATTTTCATGAGGATTAACAGAATGCAAACAATCATGTCACAGTAAGAAACGTGTGTAGAGAGAACTCTATGAGCGTAAAAGATCGTGAGATAGTGCTTGCGTTGATTGTGCGTGACATCATTGAAGTCCATAAGGAATCCAAAATAAACAAAATAGATAAATAAAGAACAAAAACTAGAAAACATGACACAGGAAAAGTGGACCGATAAAGCCTTGTGAATGTAAAAGCCTCATTACCCTTCCGCTTAATGGCTAGTGCAAAGTCAAAGATGTGTGCGGTCCGAAAATTTCAGTGAGAATAGGTTTTTCTTCGGAAGAATGCGTGTGTGGGGGGTAGATTTTGATCAGTAAAAGTTTCGTTATGTCGAACTGCAAGTTTGTTTTCTGCTAAGAGTTATGTTACAGGTTTCCTTTTGTCCCCACTGTGTGGGAACGCATTGAAGTGTTGGGGGGGTTGGATGGCCATTTCCGCACAATACGGTCATTGTGAGGGAAGGCAGGGAACCCTCTCAGTGGGGAACCACATGGGTGGTCCTCGTGTCAATACAGAAGTATTCTTTCGCTATTGAAAAGGTTTCTTCCTGCAGGTGGGCGATCTTTGGCTGCTTTGTTAAGAGAAAAACACTAAGCCTGTTCAGACAGGAAAAATGTGTATGTCTATGCTCGCCCCCCTTGCAAGATGAAGCCTTGTTCTTTTCAAAACTGTCAGAGGGAAACATTTCCAACTGTCACATAAATATATCAAGATCTGAAAGGGGGCCATTCATTGTAGGGTTTCTTACCCTCGCGTTCTTCTTTCGAAAACACCTGCAGACACTAGAATAGGAGGGTCAGGGGGGACGGGGGGTCATTAATTATCCTTCCTTTGTCATCCTCTATGCTCGCCCCCTTGCAAGTTGTATCGTGTTCTTTTCAAAACTGTCAGAGGGGAACATTTCCAACTGTCACATTCGAAAACACATGCAGACACTAGAATAGGAGGGTCAGGGGGGACGGGGGGTCATAAATTACACTTCCTTTGTCATCCTGATCGCGACAGACCATCCACCCTCTTTTTTCGGAATTCCCACGTGTCCAAAGAAATACCCATGTCACTTAAGGGGGGGAGGGGAGGGGGAGGTGGGGAGGGGGGGGGGGCGTGACTGATATGTCCCTTATGCCACTTCTTGAGCCAGAACATACATGTCACTTATGCCACTTCTTGAGCCAGAGTCGCTATATATACCCTACTTACGATAAAAGGTTTCTCAGCCAAGAAACAGCGATTGGACCATTCGCCTATCGCCAAGGCGACCCGGGTTTGATCTCAGGAACCCGTATGTAATGTTCGTGTTGTACGAAGCCGCGGCTGGACGGCTTTTCTCCGGGTTCTTCGATTTCTCCCGCCACTCATTTCACCAACTGCTCCATCCTCACCTTCCCGTTCATCCATTTCACCTGCATTTCATATCATCCTCTTCCTCACTCTCACAGATGATTTTATTTGACAGACAAAATACACTGTGTAGCAATGTCAATTACATATAAAATATCAAACATAATTGACAGTATCGTAAAATTCACTCAGACAAAATTGATTTAAAATCAAGGTGCGCTTCACTAACCTCTTAAAAATTTCAATGGAGAGAACTTTAGTGCTTTTACTAAGTCTGTTGAATAGATTTAGCGATATTGTCTGAAAGGAATTTTGAATCTTACTTTACATCTATTGATGTAAATATTGGAACTATTTCTGGTTTGATGGTAATGAATCTCGGAATATAGATTATATTTATGACTATTTTTCTTAGCAAATAAGAGACAGTGGAACACAAATAATGAAGTCAAAGTTAAAATAAGCATTTTAACAAATAAATGTTTACAATGAGTTCTGGGGAGTACACCACACCAAATTCGAATTGCCTTGTTCTGTAAAAGAAGTATATTTTTAGCTAAAGCACTATTGTCCCAGAATTAAATACCATAACCCAAATGGCCATAATTTGTCCATAATAGATACAAAATAGGACATCAGAAGACATGATTTTTCAAAACACGTAACATAAATATACTTCTACTTCGTAGGTAATACAATTAATATGTGAACGCCAACTTAGACCACGTTCGAAATGAATGCCTAGAAATTCTGTGCTAATTTTAGTTATAAGAGTAGGAAAGTTAATATTAAAAGTGATGGCAATTGTTTTGTTCGCATTGACTATTGTATTTGCAACATTTGTCATTTTTTCAGTAAGTGCATCGAGTTTAACCTGCAGGCTAGCATTAAAGTTGACAGAGATACTTACTGCTAAGTCGTCCGCAAACAAATATGTTACTAGGCAATCATCTCGGATATTACAAGGGAGGCCATTAATATAAATTAGAACAATAAAGGGCCCAACGCAGAAACCTGCGGGACACCATGCTTAACTAATTAAAAATTAGAACAACAAGCATTTACATAAACAGAATGATACTTATTACACAAGTAAGATTTAATAACATTCAAGATATTCTTGTCGAAACCATACAATTTCAATTTCTTATACAACATTTAACGAGACATACTGTCAAAGGCTTTTGTTGAGTCAAAAAATATACTATGAACCAAATCACCCTCTTCAAACCATTCTAAACATTTTATCATAAATGCGATTAGAGCATCAATTGCACTGCGAGATCTGAAACCAAAATGGAAATTGGTAAAAAACGAATTTTCATGAAAATACTACATGATTTGTTTATTTAAAAATTTCAAAAACCTTTGACATGATTTGCAATATACTAATAGGCCTATAATTTGAGCAATTAGATGTATCCCACTTTTTATAAATAGGAATTACTTTGGTAATTTTAAAAATGTCTGGAAGTTCACAGGAGTCAACGCAATAATTAAATAGAGAGGTTAGAGCTTCACAAATAAACGGCGCTGCCAATTTTAATTTTTTTGAATTCAAGGGATAAAAATTCAGGCATGAACTCTTATTAAGGTTTAAAATGGTAAGATAGACATGTTCAATACTAACATGACTGAACCGGAAGGTTTTCGTTGTTCTGGGTAGCTTATGCAAAAGATTCAAAGAATCATGATTAACACGTTTAAAACATTAATATTATTTAAAAACAATATAACCAATATAACTAACATACGACATTGAAATAATTGGAGAACCTAACAACAAATCTAGTAAAAGCAATAAAGGAAGCGTTCCGAGTCTCCAGGAAGTCAGGATCGAGATTTGTATGCCTACTTGCAAGAGAGACCTAAGAACAAACTTGATTCTATCTAGGACTAACGAATCAGAGCGACTACTAACAATGCTAAGAGAGAAAAGAGAAGGCGCTTCACCAGAATTGGAGGTCACAGGAGCCATGATAGATCGAGAGTGGACGTAGCAAAACTGCGAATTGCAACACGTGACAACAAGATTGGCAGTCTAAGGATTACTCTACCTTGTTTGCAAAAACACAGCACACAGAAAACAAATCATGCAAATGTACCATATGTCACAAGAACTGAACGTTACCATATATAACTACGTACAAAAATAACAAAATAACTGAGTGAAGATTGGAAAACAAATTGTGAAACCCTGTTTTCAATAACTAAATGGTCATTTTGTTGCAATAAACTATTAAAATAATTATAATCAACATCAATATCTGTCTTATTTGTAAGAGCGAAATCACTGCCAAACTCTCCGATGTATTATACTTACATAAAGTTCCCTACCCACAATCGTTTATTTTTAGACAACTTCTACAAGCTTTTCTTGCTTCTTCTTCTTCTTTTAAGGCTTAGGCAAAGTGGCCTGTTCCGCCATTATCTCATCTCTGCCAGGATCATGTCGTCCACTAGAATTATAAGGACTATTTTTGGCACTCACCTATCGTACATTCTATTCAGATGTTCCTTCCATTTATACCTGTGTTCATCTATATTTTAGTTTATTGCATATATATTCAATATATTTCTAATTTCTTGACTTTTTTATTTTATACAGTTTTGTGTGTACTAACATGATCTAAGAAACCTCATTTCTGACGACTGAATACGATTGTAATCTTTCTTCTTTTATGTCCAGTCCAGTCCTCACAGCCATAGATCAAGGTTGGTACTGCCATTACTTTACAAAATTCGATCTTAGTGTCTATTCGAGCTGTTCTTAACGTTCTTTTGATTGTTCCATAAATCAGTTGATATCTGTTTAATTGATTTGAAATATCTTGACCAAAATATAATATCGCAGCCTTAAATAATTATTTCAAACGTTGTACTTGTTCCAGGCATTCCTTTCCTAATATAATTGTTGCTCTTGCGGGATATTTACGCTGTAATGCCACGACTTTTAGAAATATAGATTTTAAAGTTGCAATTACAATATCAAATTACAATTTTATATAATAAGTAAACTGATTTGGAGCTTTTCCTCTGAATCTTATATAATTACGAGATCGTCTGCGTATGCTAAAATTTTGATTTCAGTTCTTCCAATGCGAACACTTGAACTACTCTTGCAAAAGATTATTCTTTTTCTACTTCAAGTTGAGATAAGCACTTGAAAAAAATAATTTAATTAGAAAATTCATTATAGATTCAGAAAGAGAATAACGATAGTGAAATATTTTAAAACGGATTACTATACATCTGCAGGTTGACAGGACATTAAAAATCGAAATGACAAAAGTGAACATAAAAGTTACTGAAGATAAATCCCGTGTTTTAAAGATACCTAGGATACATAAGGAATTATCCTTATGTAGTAAGTTTCGTCTATTCCTTAGGTTTATCGTCGGTCTGGGTGGCTCAGTTGGTTAGAAGCTGGCCTACTGTTCCCGAGGTCGCGGGTTCAAACCCGGCCCAGGCCGATGGTTTTTAAGTGTGCTTAAAAACGACAGCTCCATGTCAGTACATTTACTGGCATGTAAAAGAACTCCTGCGGGACAAAATTCCGGCACATCCGCGACGCTGATGTGATCCTGGCAATTGACAGCGTCGTTAAAAGCAAAATTATTTAATTTAATTTAACTTAACTTAGGTTTATCAGTTATGCAGAATTATAAAAAGTTCCTTCCGACTTAATTGGCTGCTCTCAGAAAATTCAGTGTATAAATTTTATTCTCTTGTGAATATCTTGGATATATGGTCTTTTAATGGAGGTGTTTTTGTCAAAAATTAAACATTTTAAAAGCTTGTCTTATAGGATAGGGAGATTTTCTTAAACATCTTGTCGCATTTTTGGAAGATACTGAGCATATTATTTATCAGTGTTTTCCCTATTGATTTATGCTCTTCAAATAAGCGCACGTAAACACATCCACATGGAAATGCACGATATTTTTCTAAGAGCGCCTCATTTAATCATGAGCCCAAGAACATGTATTTCCTGTGAAGTATTGATAAGTGATCTTTGGTTGGAGTGCAACACTTTCTCTACCACTAAGCAAGTCGTAGAGGAAAAAAAATTTAAGGTCTCATTCAATTTTAGTTTTCAAAAACTACTTTTGGTATTTGTTATTCTTTTCTCATGAGAAAGATAAGAACGGCAATTGCTTAACATTACATCGCATACCTTTCAAATTACTTATTATAAAATGCAAGCAACAGCAAACCAAATCATCTCCAAAATCATTTAATGCTCTAAATGTCTGACGAACAGTACATATTAATCAGATTTGCAATTTTAATACACGTTCGTCTAGCTTCTCAGCATTGTAAAACTGAGCAAAATTAAAGAGGACCTCACGCACTTTCATATTATTGATTATATTAATCAAATTCCTAAAAACCATTTCTGAGGAATAATGGAATATCTTTAACACAGTTCACAGTGGAGGAAATTTGTGAAAACGTTTTCCTTGTATTTTTAAAAACGTTTCTATTAAGTGTGAAAATTGATATTTAGCTTTTGGCTTTTCAAATGTGTTTTCCTTCTATTTCTTTCTTACTCTCACTCCATACCCACAAACTATTTTCTAATAGGATCCTTTTTATTCAATGAACCTTAAAACATGCATTGCTGGTAAAACTGCAATATCACATTTCTTGATAGAATCCAGTACTTACTCTACCATATATAGACTGCAGGTAAGGTGAAAATCTTGCACCTTCTTTTCTATCTCGTAGAATATTACATTCTACTAAAGAACACTTGAAATGCATTGTCTCTTATATTTTGGAATGTAATTTTTAATGCACTGATGTGAAATGAATTATCATTAGTTATGTTCTTTTCATTCTGGTACTGTTATTCTGCGTTAACCATTTGCTTCCTTTATATGTTGAAATCTTTTTCTTCATGAGGAATTAATCTTATAAGAATTATATGTAGACAAAGGAGTTTTTCATTTGAATATCTAACATACATATTATATTATAAACTCATTGGGAAGTTCAAATAATATAGTTTTCTGTTAACTTTATGCATTTTAATGCATTATATTGATGACAGAATTACAGTAATACTGACAGGAAAATAAAACAAACATTTTTAGTTGCGTGTCATGGCCAAAGAGTTATGCTTTTAAAACCAAAAGCAGAAATTAAACACAGTGAAAATAAAAAAGCATCACTCATCATATGATCCATCTCGATATGCTAATATTTGTGCTACCTTGATTTATGGTGTCAGCGATTTTGGTGTGACACACAGATGGACATGGCGTCCGTTACAATATCTAGATTCTGAGTAGCTATCAAAACATTCATACATATCTACCTTTATTGGAAAACAGAACCGCAAACATTACTTTGATTCCTGTTTCCCCCAGTAATTGCCTACACAAAGCCGATTAAACATTAGGATTAACATAAATAATACTCTATTCATCAGCCGTGCATTAACATGAGACATATTTTATATAAATAATATATACTACGCATATTTGAGTTAAAAGCAAAAGCATTTCAGTTTGAGGATTGCAACATTTTGTCCTGTGAAATGTTTGAAATTTTGCCAAAGGTGTTAACTCCATAAAGAGAATTTCTTCCAAAATACCTGAGGTGTTGTACTCACATGACTTTCTCTACTCTTATATTAACTATTCTTACAAACTCTTTATTCATGTTAGTCGAGATAAACATTTACAAAAATAATCTTATTGCTACTTTTCTTGCAGGTCCAAGATAAGAATACAGTAGGCTTTGAGTGATAGTGAAATCTTTTAAAACTGGTCGCTATGTGATGGCTTTGAATTTCGGTTGTTTTTGCACGGCCAAGAGATAAAAAGTGAATAACTACCTTCCATTTGAGAAAAATATAAGTATTGCAAAACAACAAGTAATATATCCGAAATGACTCACTCTACAAAAAATGCTTTAGACATAAAACGTGGTTTCAAAGAGGTCTTTTGTATAATAAGATTTGATCCATCTCTTACGATTTACAAATTAGCAAAAGTAGTCAAGAGTAAACAGGACTACATGGGCTATAGACAGAAAATTCAAAATTACATTTCATTTGCTACAAAATATCTTAAAAATATAGCATTTTAATAAAAACTGTGTCATTTTTTAGAAAATGGAAGTTTTCGAAAAAATTTCCGTGTAAAGGGTAGTTTAGGGTGGAAGAATTTTCTTCTCAGCCTTCGTGTAGCATTCTTGAAAGATATTAAACTTAAACACAACTTTGGCTTTATAATCGGCACCCACACCCTCATACCCAGGGGCCTTTTTTGATTCAGGGAGGTCTCGAAACATGTTTCCGGTGAAGTCTTGACATTGAATTTTTGGTGGAATATAATACTTCCCTACTTATTATACATAGCAGAGAAAACGAAAATGTAACGTACTTAACAATGGAAGCTTTCTCTGCATCCTTATCAATTATTATTGAGGATATTGTATGAGCTATCATACCAAGGCTTAGTTTTCTATGTACTTCCGTGGTAGAACTTCAAATAGATAGAAACCAAGAATTTTAACTAAGTTTTGAGTCTGCTTGTAATAAGTACATAATGCATTAATCCTTACACAGCTGCACATCATTGTTTTAAAGCAGCTTATGACTAAATTTGTTTAAATAAAACATTTCCAAACGCCTGGCTAGATACATGAAATTAAGTGCTCAAGAATTGACTGAAAGCTGTTATAAAGTGAGGAAGTGTTTGCATTCCTCCCAAAAATTCGATATGCATATTTCAGAGTACTTTGGAGAAAGCTACGAATGTATTGGTTTGTTCGTGTGCGTATGTGTGTTTATGTGTGCGTGTGCGCGTGTCACTATACTTGACGAAAATTTCTCAAAATTGGCTAACGATTTCGTTTTAATATCAGATATGTCATCGACAAGTGTAAAATGTATGTATACATACTTTCTGCTATTGCCCTCTCGCCTATTCGTTCGGAATGGATTTTGTAATTATCTCGTAAATCGTAAGAGATATACGAAAGCTTACCCCTGAGCCTACGAAAAATTTAGATCTTGTTAATGTACCTACTCAACATTAAGTCAATTTTCGTAGCATTTGTCATATCAGAGACATGCCTCAAGTGCGCACTCAGTACTTGTTCTTTTCCTATTGGTCACTCAAAGAGCGGAATACCTGCGGAATACCTGCCTTTTAAAGATCTGACAATCACTTCAGCCTAATGAAGTATCGTTATGAAAAAATAATATCTGTAAATATATACCTCGGTTAGTAACAAATAGAAAATTACACTTTTGTAAGAATAGATGGGATAGAGAAAGTCATTTAGTAAAACATTACATTTTTTCCATTAGCTACACTTCTTAGTATTTAATTACCATAATTGACCCAGATTTTAAGATACCCGTGACTGACCTTCCATCCACCGAATTTCCTGTCCTTCCATTTCACTTCATTAATCATTTCATTCATTGTTCATCCCCTTCGTACTTTCAGGGGGCGTTGGGCCCCATGCTGGGATTGCCTAGTTAGCCCCGGAAGACCTAAGACCTTGAGGTGTGGTCAAACTTGGGAAACCTTAGGGGCCTCTACCAATGTCTGTGCCGTTAGTCTGGATCTGGCCGCCCGGTGTCTCCTCTCATCCTTCCACCCGGAAGTGCCCACTTGGGGACATAGGTACAATAAGCCTGCCTTCAGTGCCGAACACCCTCCGTGTCTGTCCTACTCAATTCCAAGTTTTTATATCTGTATTATTGTTTCCTAATTATACAATATTAATCGAGAATGAAGAGAACATCATCTGCTTTATACGTGATATTTAAGATATAGGTAAACTTGCTTTAGATGTACACCTGTGGACAAAAAATGAGTCTTCAGATTCTATGTGTCGATAGAGCTTCGTGTATCTTCGTAAAAGCTGTGTTCACAACACACACACACACAAAAGAACTGTATAATGGTCTGCGACCGATGGCGCAATGATCAAATTATGAGTACTGAAAACAAAACACAGTATAACGTTATGTCGGCCGAGAGGTTAAGAAGGCATTGCTTCCACTCATAAGTTCCTAGGTTCAAATCCCGAGTCGCTTGAAATTTTTTATATTTGTTAATTTTATGACTGAATAGAACATAATATTGCATTAACATAACGCAATATAGCATTTATATAACTTTGAAGTTATGGACTTATCTATGCATGCAAAAACACGTATTCTACTAACACTCGTGTTAAATAAATAAAAAATATATGTAAATAAACTATGATCTTCTAAAGCAAAAACACAAAAACTAAACCTAATTGATATCGGGTGTATGAACCCTCAGCACATTTAGCTGCCCTCAACCTTCGGATCATAGACAAAATTGAATGACTGCAGTAATGTGGACGAAAAGCTACAATGAACTAGACTTCTTGAATTTGTGCTCAGATGCCATATTTTGTCCTTCGCCTAGCTACAGGGAAATTGGAACACAGCTTCCTTTTCACCTCATCCACTCATTCTCATTGGGGTACAAATCCGGTAAACAGGGAGGCCAGTCTACCACTCTGGTATCCTGTCTCTCTGAAAACCGATTTGAAACCTTTCGAGGTGTGTGGACAGGATGAATCCATCAGGATGTCCCATCTTCACAGAAGAAAGCAAAATATTCTCAAGTATTACTGTATACTGCGCACTGTCCAGTGTATTGTAAAGCTGCCACAGCACACCTAGATCGTGTCTTGATATCCAGTCCCAACACGATACAGATATCCAACCGTGACGAAATTGTGAATCCATGCATTTTGCATCGTATCGGGACCCCTTTGGATGATAGACACTCACCTTTCCTTTAAGTGTGGAAGAAAATGTCACCACGTCTGAGAATATCATGTTATTCCACTTGCGGTTGGCATTTTCCTCTGCAAGCGCAAGACGAAAAAATGTGTGACCGTCTGTCAAATGGTGTGTTTAGCTGCCATTCGCACAAGAAGTCCTATGTCATTTACACGTCGCTGATCCAGGGAAATCCGAATTTGCCTTCATTTCAGATGCAATTTCTAAAGGGTCTGCTTCTACAATTAAAGCTACATCCTTTTCTATAGTTGACACGCGCCTTCTTCTTGAACCAGGGCGTTGGTGTTCAACCCCTCCCCTGGATAATATTATCCACCTTTGCGCTGTAGATATAGGGACTCTAATACAAGCTGCAGCTTCACGAGCAGAAAAGCCTACTTGACTACTGCAAGGAGCGACTACTTTGTGCTTATGTTTTTGTGTGCACGTTCTACCACTGTCAAGCATGGTACGATTCATTGAGAGAGAACTGTGCCTGTAAACAATCCAACAATCCAAACTGTATTCTGTTTTGTATCGTTAGTATTAACAGTTTGTAGTTAAGAAGCTAAATCTGTGCATTTGGTTATGATTATTGATCATATGGGTGGTAATATTAATATTTGGAATATGTCACAACCCTTATTGCTGCCGGTGCACAACTGTAACGCGGATGGTGTCAACAAGACACTGTGCTGAATGGGATTTAGACGAATTTGGCTTTCAATATATTACCTTTTTTTTGTCCAGGGGTGTACATACTTAGATTTAATCAAATCGTTCTGAGCATGATCCAATACTTCTCTTTATGGAATGAGTACTACAACCGAAGCCTTACATATCTGAGCCAATATTATCATCTTTCAGCACCTATTCAGTTTTCACACTTGACAACTTCATTCTTATCATTAGCGCACATTTTAATCAATTTGGAGGCCAAGTATCATAAGAAGGCCATGAAAAACGAGAGAGCCTTGAGGTGATTATCATCTTTGCAGCCTTGAAACAATCGGGTCCCGCTCACTACTGTCTGAAGGACGATGATTAAAAAAATCCACTACTTTCACATTACTTTCTCTAGCAACACGTCCACAAACTATTCCTGAAAGATTCTTCTTCTACTTACTTATCGTAACAGAGACAAAAGTTTTAGAAATAGTTTGCTTTAGCTTAAGTCCTTGATCCTGCTTGTTCTTCGGACGATGCATGAATGAAATGGGTCAAATGATGCTCAAATGAGCCCAAGGTCCACAAAGATTAACGTTATCTGATACTCATGTTTACAAGATAAGGTAACACCCCGGAAACATGTCTTACCTTACCCGGATAAGTCACCCTAACCTAGATTTGAACTTGGGGCTTCTTGGATGTGAGGCACATGTGCTATCCCCACACCAAGAGGTGGGCTATAAGTCGTTTTATTAAGCACTTGGTTGTGTAGGTAAGTATAAGCACGCTTGAAAGCAGGTTGCTGTGTGATGGATTAGAAATGCCATTCTCTTTGCATGAACACAAGGAAAATCTGGTGTGTTGCATTCATATCATTTTCTATTTACTCTTCCATAGGCTATTCTTAGAAAATCTTATTACGTATAGTAAGTAGGGGAAGTATTCTATCCGACCAACAATTTCTATGTCGAAATTTCACCGGAAACATATATTTTGAATAAAAATACTAATGTGTTGCACTCACATGACTTTCTCTACTCTTGACTAACCATTCTTACAAACTCTTATTCCTATATCTTCTTCGTGTTAGTTAAAATAAACATTTGTACAAATTATCTTATTGCTTATTTCCTTGTAGGTGCAAGAGGAATATTAGAATACAGTAGGCTTTGAGCGATAGTCAAATCTTTTAAAGCTTTGGGATTCCGTTCTCTTTGCACACTTAACATATAAGAAATGAACAACGATGATCCATTTCACGAAAGTTCTAAGGTTTCCGAAACTCACACACATAACAAAGAACATCTCCGAAATGGTTCACCCTACACGAAAATTTATTGAGACATAAATTGTGTATTTTAGCAAGATCTACATTTTTTGTATAGTATGATTTGGTCTATCTCTAACGGTTTACCAGTTATTCAAAAGTCGTCCAGAGTAAATACGACTACAGGGGCTATAGCCAGAAAATTCAAGATATACATTTCATTTGTTATAAAAATATCTTAAACATGATATTTTAATCAAAATCGTTTGCGCCATTTTCAAGAAAATCATGTAAAGGGTAGTTTAGGGTGGAGCTATTTTCTTCAAAATCTTCGTATCGCATCCTTGAAAGACATTAAACTTAAATACCAACTTTGGTTTTTAACCGTCTTTTCGTTTTTGAGTTATGCTGTCCACAGACTGACAGACTGACACACAGACTGACACACAGACACACACGGACCTTTTTCTAAAAATGTTTTTTTTTTTTTTTTTTTTTTTGGATTTAGGGGGCCTCAAAACATATTTCCGGTGAAATCTCGACATCGAATTTTTGGATGGAATACAATACTTCCCCTACTTACCAGTAGAGAAAGTAAAAAGGATTTTTAGAAAAAGGTCAGCGCGCGCGCGCGTGTATGTGTGTCTACCTGTGAACAGCGTAACTCAGAAACGAAAAGTCGATTAAAAACCAAAGTTGGCGTTTAAGCTTAATATCTTTCAAGAATGCGACAAAAGACTTTAAAGAAATTTCTCCACCCTAGTGAAGATGCGGGTACAACACATCAGATCTTTGTTAGAGACAATATTTCACTACACATATATAGGTGCACTAGATGCACTCGGATGCACTCGGATGCACTAGACTAAAGCAATGGTCAGATTTTTTAAGAATGGGTCGCTATGTTATAGTTTTGAAATGTCATCCTCTTTTCATGACCATGTGAGAAAACGAATAACGGCTTTCCCGCTTGGAAAGGTAGAAGCATGGATGGAGAAGCTAATGTGAATGGAACTGCAGATCTTCAGCTTACTATAACGCTCCTCCCTCTCTTGAGCTATAATAGTAATAGGCCATAAAGTTTTAGAATATTTAAAAATGTTCTCGTTATTTTCATATTATACCGGTATTTTAACAATACTATTGTTATTTATAGCTATTTATACTATACATGTATCAATCTATTTCAGTAGATTGTACTTCAATGTAAGCCCCATACCACCTCACTGGTTATTTAACGTGGGCCCTCCCCATCCTTTACTGTAGGAACATTTGACCAGTTGCTGTGATTAAACTCACGACGTTTGGTTTTAAATGTATGTCCAGTCCATTTCCTGTGGCATGCCTTTAGCTATCATGGCTATTCGAATTACTTCCTATAAGGTACCTATGAAAGGGATACCGAAAGCGATTCAGGAATTAGAAGAGTAGCATATGTAGTAAACTAATTCATGCATTAGAGCTTCAAATTCCACATTCCACATTTTTTCTGGTATACCATATGCCGCTCTCGAACTCATTTTTGAGATAACATTCCTAAATGCTGCTTACAGTCTCATAAGTGCTTTATGTCCCAGGTGTTGTAAAGTTTGTTTCAACCTTAGAAGACAGTACACGTTAAATGGGGCGCAACGTTGCAACATGTACTATATGTATGCCTTCTTTCATCCTCGAACCGCAAATCACGTAAGAACCGACTCAGAGTGGCCCTTGAGGAATCTGGTAGGATGTCATCACCTTGGTGATACCATGACAAAATTATATTCAACTTGGGTGGTATATTTCCAAACACTAAAGAATGAACAATTCGCCGCACTTTGCTTTGCATCATTCCATCATGTTGCGTTAACCTAGCGTTTTGTGTTGTTCTGCCTTTTTGCTTTCTTTTTCGTGGCGTTCTTAGAGTTCCTTTTTAATCCTATATACTACTGCTTCTGAATACCCGATTGCCTTACTTGTTACTTTTACTGCCTTATTACTCATTTGACTCGAAAAAAATAATCTAACAGATTCATTATTTGGCGTTCCTTACTTCTTAATTTACCAATATATACTGTTCCTAGCTTCCCCCTGCACAACTAAAATATTTACGGAAAATATTAAATAAATAACGTAATAACACTTCACAGGTTCCATAGAGTATAAACACACACACACACACACACACACACACACACACACACACACATCTTTACGAACTGATGTTAACTTTTACTGCTGCCTTGTGTGTAACGCTTGACGCCTTTTATCTGAACAGGTGAATATCTTTTGTTTGCCTTACACGATGAAAGAAAGAGGTTACAGGTTTCTGATTTATTTTAAAAACTGTCTCTAACCCCTCAACATTTGCTCTCGCTTGGTCCCCGATGTAAACTCAATAATAAAAAAGTTTCCCACTGCGTAACTTTTGCAGTGCACAGATATAAAATTCTCCGAAAACGTTTAATTTAAAAAGCTGTAACACTCAACAGAGTAAACATAGAGAATTCAAAGTAGGCAGTCGTGGCACCATAGTTTACTCCAGCTAAGAAAAAAGAATAAACGTAGTCTAGCACTTAGTTTATTAGTTGATACGTGATGAGTATAGAAACAGCAAATATCGGAGTTTTACAGAAAACAAATTTTTCCTGTAGAAATTTCGGCCTACAGAAGTATATAATGGCCCTAAAAAGTATATAACCTAATAGGGAAAAAAATTAGAGAATATGGAATAATGTGTTCGAACTTGAAATTTATAACAACTGACTATTTACACCATGCTATTGGGAACCTGGCAACAGCGCAAGAGTAGAAAAGCACGAAGCTAACGGCAATTCGAATGCACTAGATAGAGACAGATATACCCCATTTAACTCCATACTGTCATTAAGGGTTAGACAACCTATAGATCAGTATTAATACACTAATCAGTGTTAATTAATCCGGGCTATGCCATTGAATTTTTCAGTCCGATTCTACTTTTCGAACTTAAGCTAGACACGGGATTTGTAAAAGAACATTTTTTTTTAATTTTTTGACTTCCTATTGTTACTCACATTTATTTCCTCACATTCATCATTTTTTAATTAAAGTGTTTATCATTAGGTGTTGATGTATTAAATATAAGGTACATTTCATTTAAATTAAACATACTTTAAAATCACGTTAGGCATGAAATATTCTCGCCGTAATGAGAACTCAAAGAAATTGTTCTGCAGAAGCACAAAGTAAACAATCAATATGTTATTCTGAATGCCAAGAAAATGTCAATGAATAAAATTATGTGAGAACACTTTGCATCGATCCATCATCACCATCGGAAGCGGCTCTATCGTAACACAGCACAGTGCAAACACACCAAGTGTATGTTGTGTATGATTTGGATTAACAGAAATTAAGTTATAAACAATACGCATTTTAAGTTGAAGATTTAAAATTTAGATCTATGTAATAGCTCACTAACTTTGGAGCTTGTTAAATCTTCTGGAGGACTTCAGGACTGAGCAAAAATTATGTCACAGCCTCAGAAACCAGGCATGCACTATTTTTAGAACCCTTCTCACATAAATTTACACTATTTGGCGTACCGAAAACTTAAACTACTAAAAAAGAAACGAAGAAAGAAAGTCATTTACATTATGTACTTCCATCATGTATAAAACAGCGCGCTATAAGGCTGGCTGCTCAGATAAAGTATGTTACTGAAATAAATCATTGGAGAAATGACATATTTTGCGCAAAAAATAGACTGTATGCTTTTGTTGGTTCAATTTATATTTTATTATTTTAAAAGCAGAGCATACTTTAACCACACCAACCATTTGTTTAGTCTATACAAATTGAGAGAAAAAAGTTAAGGTTTAATTCGAGTAATTAAATTTAATACTTAAAATATTTTCCACTCGATACGTTTTCGCAATTGCCTATTAACGCAATATTACAAGAACACATTTTCTTTCTTATAATCAGATTAATGGATTGTACTGAAAGCGAGGACAGAAGATGAGCTACAAGGAATTCTAAATGTTTGGGTCACGTGCTGCATGTTAATATTTGTCACGTTATATAGACCTTTACAATCGCTGTTCGGTAATTGATTACTTTCTGTCCAATTACTTAAGTAATGGTTATAATTATGCAGCCATTAATCTACTTTAGACCCTCACAGCTGCATTCACACTGGACACAAACTTGGAGTGATTTCTTTGAGGCATTTTGGTGCCGCGCCCAGGTTTGCTGGGGTTGTTCTCAATCACTCACATCTCTCCAAGGTTTACTTTCAACTTTTATTGCTTGTCTGCTTTACACTTACCTACTGATCTGATTGCACTGGTAAATGTTGACATGAGCTCCTGTTTGTTTTCTAGGAATACAGGGTAGAACAAACAGGTCATGTTGAACAAACTAACCTTCTTGTTCAGCAATGTAGATTTATGTTGTTACTTCTACAATTTATAGTAACTATCTCATATACAAAAATATTATTTTGTAAATTATTAAAATAATTTATACTGAAATCGTGTAGTGATAAATCTAGATCTGAAATGTCACTTTCACATGATTACTTAATGCAAACTCTCATAATCCTTTACATACAATGTGGCCATAATTAAAGCTGAGGAGTTTGAGGGGTTACAAATAAACTGAAAGCTAGAGTAAATACATTTCAGATAACGATAAAACCATTCTCCATTCCACTCTACCACTGTTTAGAGCGAGGGGTTTTTCACGAAAAGTCCACGAATCTTGGAATCTTGCTCCCATCTGCAGGATTTTATGTTTGTAATACAAATTACTGAATTAATTATGTCCCTATTTCTAGGCGTTTAGATAGATAAAAGAGTTGATTCTTTCGTCAATAGCTGCTGAGCGTGGAGGAAACCTTCCTGCTGCACAAAGACTATATGAACGTTTCCTCGACGTCATTTCTTCCGGAGCACGGTTACGTTATGGGACTGGAGACGTACGAAACTCTACAACCAGTCCATGTTGGTTGTCGCTAGGCGTCAGAAAGATGTCCTAGCCCTATTTGTCGAACTCCCGCACATGAGCATCAGAGAAGCTCAGACGAATTAAGGTTCAACAGCATCCATCCATCGAGTACTCCCGAAGAAGTGGCACCCATACCTTGACCTTCGCTTGGTGCAAGAGTTAATAGAAAATTATTTTCCAACCATAAATATTGCTTTACAATGATATTCAATCCCCAACAACATCCAGACTTTATCTGCAAAGTTCTTTGATCAGACGAGTGTACCTTCCCAAGAATGGCGGCGCAAACTGGCACAACGTGGTGTACTGGGCGGATAGGAATCCTCAATGGTTCCGCAGGGATTCTACCCAGAGTCGGTGGGAGCTGAATGTATAGTGTGGCATTTCTTGTAAAATTCCACAAAATTCAACAGTAATGAAGAGAATATTAAAGGCTATCTGCAAAAAATATGGAATATGTATCATCATGCAAAAGGATGATATTTTAATCAAAATCATTAGTAATATTTAGAAAAAATAAAAATAAATAAACTTTTTAATGTAAAGGATAGTTTGACATAAATGATTTTCTGTAACATCTTCGAGTTGCATCCTTGGAACATAAACACACACACACACACACACACACACACACACACACACACACATACACACACTCACACACACACAAAACAAATTTTAAATATAGACATTTCTTCCAAATTTTTCATATGAAATTTCAACTCCATGCGCACGGCGTATGTTTCTCATGCTTAAGGACACAAAAATATGTAACTTAATAGATTTTTGCGAATGCATCTAAAAAAATTCAGATGTGTTGCACTCACATGAATTTCTCTACTCGTTTACTAACTATTCTTGCAAATTCTTATTCCTTTATCTTCATGTTAATCGAGATAAACATTTGCAGAAATTATTTTATTGCTAATTTTCTGTAGGTGCATAGAGTGCATGACTTCAGGTGATAGGCGAACGTTTTAAGACTAGTCGCTTTATGACTTTGAAATTTCATTCGCTTTGCATAACCAAGAGATAAAAAATTAATAACGGCCTCACATTTGAGGAGGGCCTACAAGCATTGCAAAATTCTAGTAAATAACAAGGAATATATCCGAAGTGGTTCATTTCACAAAAACGATCATCAGACATAAATTGTGTGCTTTAACGATATCTATGTCTGTCTGGGTGGCTCAGTTGGTTATACGCTGGCCTACTGTTCCCAAGGTCGCGCGTTCAAACCCGGCCCAGGCCGATGGTTTTTAAGTGTGCTTAAAAACGACAGCTCCATGTCAGTAGATTTACTGGCATGTAAACGAACTCCTGCGGGACGAAATTCCGGCACACCAGCGACGCTGATGTGATCCTGGCAATTGACAGCGTCGTTAAACAACAAAAATAAAAAATAAAATTTAACGATATCTACGTTTTTTGTATAGTAAGATTTGTTCTAAATCTTACGCTTCACCATTTAAGCAAAAGACATCAAGAGTAAACAGGACTTCATAGACAATAGCCTGAACAATTAAAATATGCGTTTCATTTACAAAAATATCTGAAACATATGGCATTTTAATCAAAATCGTTAGCCATCTTTGAGAAAATCAAAACCTTTGAAAATTTGTTAATGTAAAGGATAGTTAAGGGTGAGGGAATTTTCTTCAAAATCTTCATGTAAAATGAAATACCAACTTTGGTTTTTAACTGACTTTTCGTTTTTAAGTTATGCTGTTCACAAGCGAGTGCGCACAAACACACAGACACACACGCACACGCACACACAGATCTTTTTCCAAAAATGCTGTTTTGGATTCCGGAGGCTTCAAAGCATATATTTCTAGTGAAATTTCGACATCGAATTTTTGATTGGAATACAGTACTTCCCCTGCTTACTGTACACAGAAGGAGTAAAAAAGTATTTGAGATTGCAAAACTCGTGAATCTTCTTATTCGTTTGAGTAATATACGCGTTTCGTTTGCACACACGGCTGTCACATTGAGGCCAAGAGCAATCGTTATTTAGTGAAGCGGTAAAGCTAACATCTGTACAAACACGTGCTGTGTGTACAAGGCTGGTAACCTGACACCAGAGCTAAAGAACATCCTTAATTATTGCGTTTGTTAAATGACAGTGAATATCAGTCATTCATTACCGGATATCGAATTAACCATACCATTCTATACTCTAGAAATATATTGCAAAACCTCCCACTAATAGCGTGATGGGCCTCATATATTCCTGTTTAAGTATATACAGTTCTATCCATACGAATATCTAAAACTGTAGTGTAGTTTTTCGATCAGAATTTAGTTAATCCGCTCGAGACGGTTTCTTCGTAGTCCCCAAAAGAAAAGAAAAAATGATTTGTTGCACTCCATGACTTTCTCTGCTCTTGTACTATTTTTACAAACTCCTATTTATCTTCATATAAGTCGAGAGTAACATTCGCAGAAATAGTCTACTTGCTTGTAGGTGCAAGGGGAATATGGGAATAGAGTAGGCTTTGGGTGATAGTCAAATCTGTCTAAGCTATTCAATATTTGAAGGCTTTCAGATTCCGTTCTCTCTACACGGCTAAGATATAAAAAAGTTAATAACAACCTTCCATTTGAGAAAAGTAACTATTGCAAAACTCACAAAAATAACAATAAATACCTCCGAAATGATTCACTCAACAAAAAAGTGTTTGAATATACGAGTAGTATGCTTTAACGGGATCTACATTATTACTTTCCCTACTGGTAAGTAGGGGAAGTATTGTATTCCACCCAAAAATTCGAGGTCGTGATTTCACCGGAAATATATGTTTTGAGACCCCTGAATCCAAGAAAAGCATTTTTAGAAAAAGGTCCGTGTGTGTCAGTCTGTGGACAGCATAACTCAAAAACGAAAATTCGGTTAAAAACCAAAGTTCGTATTTAAGTTTAATGTCTTTCAACGATGCGACTATTTTGAAGAAAATAGCCCCACACTAAACTACCCTTTGCATGGAACATTTTTCGAAAATTTTGATTTTCTTGAAAATGGCTCTAACCACTTTGATTAAAATGCCATATGTTTGAGATATTTGTATGACAAATCAAATGTATATCTTGAATTATCTGGCTATTGACCCTGTAGTCGTATTTACTCTGGATGACTTTTGCATAACTAGTAAACCGTTAGAGATAGACCAAATCATACTATACATAAATGTTGTTGTTTTCTAGTGCCTTGCATCTGGCAATGAAGCCATTAGCATTCGTGCTTTCCAATACTTTTGAACTGTAGTTTCTTCTGATCTTAATGCTTCACAGGTCTTCATCTATACATAAATGTAGATCTTGCTAAAATACACAGTTTATGTCTGAATAAATTTTCTTGTAGGGTGAACCATTTCGGAGATATTCCTTGTTATGTGTGTAAGTTTTGGAAAACTTAAAATTTTCCCTGAAATGGATCATCGTTGTTCATTTTTATATGTTAAATGTGCAAAGAGAATGGAATCTCAAAGCTTTAAAAGATTTGACTATCGCTCAAAGCCTACTGTATTCTAATATTCCCCTTGCACCTACAAGGAAATAACCAATAAGATAATTTGTACAAATGTTTATCTTAACTAACACTAAGAAGATATAGGAATAAGAGTTTGCAAGAATGGTTAGTACAAGAGTAGAGAAATTCATGTGATTGCAACACATCAGATTTTTTAGAGTAAAATTTGGTCTGTCTCTTACAGTTAATCAATTATGCAAGAGTCGTCAAGGGTAAACAGAACTACATGAACTGTAGACAGTAGTTTAGGTGGAGGACTTTTCTTCAAAATCTTCGTGTCGCATCCGTAAAAGAAATTAAACTTAAATACCAACTTTGGTCTTTAACCGTATTTTCGTTCTTGAGTTAGCTGTCCGAAACACACGTGCGCGCGCGAACTTTTTTCTAAAAATGCTTCTTTTTTTATTCAAGGGGCCTCAAAACATATATTTCCGTTGAAATCCCGACATCGAAATTTTGGATTGAGTACAATACTTCCCCTACGTCTATGCTTAGCAGAGAAAGTAAAAATACAGAGGCTTTGAAAACCAATCTACAACAGGAAAGTAAATTATCGTTTAACAAGCGCGTATGTGTTCGAAGAGCGTTATGCGAATAAATAAATATAAAACAGAACAAAGAAGATAGACGAGGGTTAAATCTTGTCACTTTTAAGGTTAGCTTTTCCGCAGGCAACGCCTGTAGGAAAGTTAGATACGCCACGAAACATGAATATTTTCAAGATTACACTCCAAAAAACATATAAAAGAAATTTACAGATACTCGTTTCAAGATTATGAAGAAACCAATGGTCCCAACAAATAAAAATATGACTGATTAGCACCAGATAAAAACATAAACCATTCCTAGATGCACGGAAATCTGTGTTTCACCCCAAACGCAGTGAGACTTATACAGACGAAGAAATCGTAAACTTGCAGGGTCCTTTTCTTTGGCTGATAACTATTATAGATTATAATTTTCAAAGAAACTTCTAAGTGCTACAGTGTTTTGCTTCTCTCTTTAATTTTCATTTTTACTTTCGCTAATACATACCTACATAGTCGATACCGAGATGTCAATGAAAATGCACATTTTGAGGTTCCCTGAATCCAAAAAGAGCATTTTAGAAAAAGGTTCGTGTGTGTTTGAATAGCTTGCTAAAACAATGAAAAGTATGTTAAATACTAAAGTTGGTAGTTTAAGTTCAAGGATTCGATATGAACATTTTTAACAAAATTCCCCCACCCCAGACTGCCCTTGAATGGAACATTTTCCGAAAAATTTATCAAAAATGGCTCTAATGAGTAATTGATATAGGAATACCATACCTTAAGATACATACTTTCATGATAAATATATATCTTAAATTTTCTGGGAATATCATACGAGTCCACTTCATTTTCAGTGATTTTTGCATAACTGATGAAACGTAAGAAAATACAAAATCATTGCTAAAAACGTAGATCCTGTTAAAATGTACATTTTTTTCCTGGGTGGAGTTTACTATTTCGGAGATATTCCGTATTTGTCCGAGATTTCCAGTACTCATACTCTTCGCAAATGGGAAGTCGTTATTTATTTTTTATCTCGTAGCCATGCAAATGGAATTTCAAAGCCATCACGTAACGACCAGCTCTTTAAAAAGTTGACTATCGCTTAAAGCCTGATGTATTTCCATATTCCTCTTGCACCTACAAAAAAATTGGCAATAATATAATTTCTTCAAAATACGTTTATCACGATTAAAATGAAATAGAGGGAGGAATAAGCGTTTGTAAGGATATTTTGTACAAGAGTAGAGAAAGTGATTCGAGTGCATCACGTCAGATTTTTGTCATTCTTTATTTCTATTCACCAGATGTAATAACTCGAAAGTCTTATCCAAATTATTTTATTTTAGTTATTTTTATCATGAAGAGGATAGCATAATGACATTTATTTATTCTTGTTATTTATGAATGTAGTATAAGTAACGCCATGAACTATTTTTTAATTTAACTAGAGAAATTCAACATATTACGTATGTGAATCCACAATTATTATCAAATGCAGGAATAAAATATTTGTATTTACTTTAAAATAAAAAGTCTGATTTTTAAAGTAAATCGCCACCATTATTGGAACCACGTAATGGAAATTAGAACTTGATTGAACTGAAAAGTAGGGGAAGCTAAGCTAATAGAATAAAAAATAAAGTACAAAATGTTGCAATAACTAATTTTACATACAGGTAGTTCTGAAACTTTAATTTAACTCACTTTAAATCTGATTGGAATTTGGTACCAAAATTACAAATTTCTACCAATTTCAACAGTTTTAGATTTAATTTAGTTTCCATATCTATATTTGTCCAGTACAATTATAAAATAAATTTTGGGGGGCAATATGTACCTAACTTTCTAGAAAACTAATTCTCAAAGAATTAAAATAGATTTGTATAAAATGCCCCAATGATAATTTTTACAAAAGGTTAAAATTCTAAATTTTTTAACTGAATAATACAGGTCTCGAAGGCCATAAACCCGGCCGGGATGGCTCGGGGCGCTGACCATCCCACTCTGCAGTTTTGCTCTCCACCTGTAGTGGGCAGAGGTAGGGGACGCAGCGGCCGGGCGGTAAGTCCCTTTATGGGTTGTTGCGCTAAGGGTTATTATTCTTCTTATAACAAATTATGGTACACTTTTTATTTTCTTAAAGTCAATTTATTCATTTATTAAAACTTCAAATTCAAAATTATTTTTGAAGTCAACAAAAGGTGTATAAATTTCTTCATCCTCCTTCAAAAGCACACAAAAAATCTTTAAGAAAATGTACAAACATTGCATCCTGAGAATGGCAAACATTCAAGAAAACAAGTTAAAGAGAAAATCATGTTTAAAATTTTCACACAGCTGTGCGCAATCAAATTAAACATGCAAAATGTCAGTTTTTGACAAGGTTTATCATTCTTGAGTATATAAAAGTTTTTGTGATCCAGAAAGAATATCAACACCTAAGTGAACAAATGAAACAAATATATTTTTGCAACTTATACATGAAAAGTGATTTATTTACCGGTTATATATTGCTTCCTGCGAGGCAGATGTGATGCCGAATCAGTTATAATCGAAAAACTACCTTTCCTGCATCGGATATGTACAAGATTTCCGAGAAACTGTGCTTTAGCGCATTCCTAGCGCATGATACCGCCATTTCAAACAATTTTTTACAGTAAGTCATGATTATGGTTGAAACGAGCTAACAGCCTCATACAATTGATACATACTAGATCTATTTACACGTTAAATAAAAAATCTTAGTCATAAGTACCCGTTTCAGTTACGAGAGTATATTAGTTGTACATCTTTTATTGTTTTATCCGTTAGGTGTAATCATTTGTTTTGTCCTTCCTGGCAATGTAAATACTAATTTGAATCACAGTGGTCAATAAATGGGTTTTTAATGCATTGCTGAAATTTTGCATATTTCACTTCTAAACCTAGGCTTCAAGTAACAATAATTAACATAATTTCTTGACAGTTATACAATAAATTTATAGTCCAATATGATTACAAATTACTAATATTTTCAATTTCTAATTTACACTTATTCTATCCGCCATAAATTTAAGTTTATTTATATTCATCATGGCCAACGTAACCAACATGGTGCCACATGCAATGAGAAATATTTATTTCAATTAAAATAGTTACCCTGATGCACGTTTTAATAGCGGATAAAATTTTGTATGAGATTAAAGGTTTTAAAATGTCTGAAAATATTACCTTCGGCAATCCTGTATTGTTAAATTTTTGTTAAATATTAATGTCTTCTTCCTCAATTCAAGGAATAGGCATATGTCTTTTCCGGCTTCATAGTGTAATTGTCCAACGCTTCCTAGGTATTTCCGGATATCTTCTCCCTTGAGGTGTATAGGACATCATTCTTCTAGGGGGTCTTTGATTCCTATGATTTGTAATTTTTTCTTCTAGGGAAAATATTTTCAGTTCTGCTCTTATACAATACAGCACGTCCATTGACTGACCTAAAAACCTCATCTCAGCTGGCTGTTAATTTTTACTTTAAGGAATGTAATTTATGTTTCTTTTCTTGTTTTATTTTTCCTATTCCTGCTTATTGTGCCACACGTGTTGAAACAATGCAAGTCACTTTCATGTTTATATGTGAGATGAATATCTAAATATTTAAAGCTTGTTACTTGTTCCAGAGAACTGTCATTGAAAACAATTTTTGTCCTTACGCTGTACTTTCCTTAAAATGTCAATGTTTTGGTTTTATTTGTTGAAATTTTAAAATTATACTTTTCACACTCTTTCTTGTAATTTATATACTGCTTCCTGCAGTTCACTCCCAGACTTACTTAAATAATTTGAGCATCAGTGAACAGCGTCGTCTTAGGCATAAAATTAGGTGCTAAATAAACAGTAAGTTTCCACTCTCTTACTAAATCATCTATATAGACTTAAAAAAAGTGGAGGACAAACCACAACTTTGTCTTATATAGTCATTAACTGGAATGTCTTGGCTATATTTTCCTTTATTTATACCGGTTGTTTTTCAATACTCTAATTAGATGGTTAGGATAGCCTCTTCGAATCAAAATTTCGTAAGGTTTTTCTGTTATTACGTGGTCAAACGCTTTCTAATAATCAATGAAAGTCATATGAGCATCCAGAATATATTATATTAATCTCTTTTAGCATAAATTACTATCGCGTCAATTTGAGTTTTAAAAGTTGCTTCTTCATAGCAAATAATGATGAACAGTGTGATTAAAGTTTTGTTTTGTGTAAATATTTCAGGTTGCTGGGCAAGGAAGAAGAAGTGAAGTCAGAAGAGATGTTGGGCGTCTAGGAAGGTCGATGGTGGCCGTGTGCCACCGTGTATTGATCCAGTGACGGGCGGTAGGCCTCCCTGCCTGCTTGGCTGCTTGCAGGCGCCATCGCTTCCCGGCCTCAAGAACACACACACACACACACACACACACACATGCACGCACACACACACACACACACGCACGCACACATGCACACACACTCCTTTATTTTTATCTATTCATTATCAACTACATCCTTCTAAACAGTCTCATTCATAAACGAATCGATCGCTGTGATAAAATTTCCAAAAACAGAAAGTAAATCCATGTAGTTTTATGATGTACTTATTCTGTAACCAAATACAACTAAAGGGTTGCTGTGAATAAAAATTTAAAAAGAGAAGTATAATGTGTTCCAATCACATGACTTTCTCTACTCACCCTCGTACAACACTTACAAATGCTTATTCTTTTATTTACTTGATGTTAATCCAGATCGACAATTCTAGAAATACTTTTGTTACATTTTTCTTATAGGCACAATGGGAATATGGTAATCTTAAGTAATCTTAAGCGACAGAAAAATCATTCATGAGTTGGTCGCTATGCAACGGCTTTGAAACTCCATTCCTTTTACATGACCGGGAACATCCAAACCAAGAGCACGATGATAATAGCAGAAAGGGTTTATCTCCAGGGGAAAACTGTGTGCTTTAAAGAGAAAAATACAATTTTTTGTGCAGCAAGATTTTGTCTGATGCTTAGGTTTAAAGTTACGCAAGTAATTTATAATGAAGAAGATCTCAGAGACTATTCCCACAAAATTTAAAATATACCTACATTCTATTTGTAATGATATTTTAAACATGTAATTTAATCAAAATTGTTAGGGACATTTTTGACAAAATCTAAATTTACGAAAACTTTTCCATGTAAAGAATAGTTTGGGATGCAGACATTTTTTTAAATCTTTGTGTAATATCGCTGTGATAAAAAAGCTGAACTTACATACAAAGTTTGGTGTTTAACAAACTTTTCGTTTTTGAGTTATGTTGCTCACAGGCAGACGCGCACAGGCGCATATATTTTTATATTTTTTTTTCAAGGAAACTCAAAACATGTATTTCAGCGAAATCTTAGTATCAGATTTTTGGGTGAAATACAATCCTATCTTTACTTATTGTAAGCACAAGGTAAAATGACCTATAAATGGAAAAGGGTACGTAAAAATATAATGTAAATTAATGAATATTCCATAATTATAATTTTAATAACATATTTAAATAGTTAATATAATTTACACCAGGTATAAACATGGGCATATCAGTAATTGTAAACGGGTATGTACCTACACTATTTTCACAAGAATGGTTCTGCTTGAGGACTTTTGATATACATTAATACAGATATTTATCATGTAGCTTCCAAATTATGTTCCTTGGAATGGATTTAATAATTTTTGCTTAAAAAATACAAAACTGATGGTATGAAACAAACAATGCGAAAAAACATTAGGAATTAAATGGGGCTTCTTTCAGTCACATTTTTTTACATTGCTAATTTGTATTAAACATTGTTGTCTCTTCAAACTAATAAAGAGGAGTAAGAATTATAAAAAAAATGGAGTTGCAAAAGAAGCCAGCGAGATATTTTGAAAGCACCAATAAGAAAAAAATACAGAAATTTGGCAAGAAATAACAAATAAAGTCCACAGTTCTTTGGCCTATAGTGACTCAAAATGAACTCAAAAGGAACAGAACTTTTCTTCAGGTTCCGAAACTAACCGACCTCCATCTTACACTGCGCTTCAAGACAATCGTGATTAAATCTACATGTTAAAGAGACAGATCGGTGAGAACTGGGACCTTTTGTAAAGAATGATAAATTAGATCTTTTAACTCAAGTCCGATTCTCTGCTATAAAGAACTGATAAACATGAGGGTCATGAACGTCATAAATGGAATAGTTAAGCCTGCCTATTTAAACATTTTAACATTTGGGAGCGTACAAAATGACGAAAAATAATAAAATTACACAATAAATACTTTAATCTCTTACTTCAATTTTAAATTTCCTGTGATGTTTGGTCAGAACTTATGGGGGTTTAAGTCGGGTGATGTAACTGCCACATTGTAAAACTGGTGCCCGTTAAGAAAACAGTTACATGAAAGCCACATACAAAAGTATTGGAAAGCACGAATGCTAATGGCTTCATTGCCAGATGCAAGGCACTAGAAAACAACAACTTTATATATTCAAAATATCTATAAATGACAAATTAATTAGTCCACGAATTATGCATTATTTTAATTAGTGCAATACCTGAAACAACAACAATTTACTGTTTACGATAACATGAGCATTTTATTTAGCCATGTCCTAGTGCTCGTTATGTAGCTTTTAAATATTGTACACACTCATACTTTGTTTAAAAAGTCATTTTGAAGATATCTTCTGCTCAAGAATTACACATTTATAGTTGGTATGCAAGAGAGAGAAATTCACATGATCATCTCGGGTCTTCTATAATGTATTCATATAAAATCTTATTATTTTATCTTCTTCTTGTTAACATACATAGATAAATCTTTATTCCTCATTTACACATTTCGTTTTAGGTATAAAAATACAATAATCAAGCGATAGTCAAATGTTTTAAAGCCGGTCGTTACGTAAAGGCTTTGAAATTCGGTTCTCTTTGCATGGACATAAAAAAGACCAGGGGAAATAGGAATATGCATGTATAAAGTATTTAAAAATCCAAACCCATAACAAAGAATATCTCGGAAATTATTAATGCCACAAAGTGTTGACATAAAATGTATGTGTACTTTAACAGATCTACATTTTTGTGTACTAAGATTCTCTCTGTCTCTCTCTCTTTCTCTCTCTCTCCTTCTCTCTCTCTCTCTCTCTCTCTCTCTTATGGTGTGTAAAATATGCGAAAATCATTCATAATTAAGTGGATTTTACAGGCTATTCGAAAATTCAATATAAAGATTTTATTTGGATATAAGATAATGCAAATTTAAGATATGCAAATATCTTAGACATAGATGTGGTATAGATTAATTAAAATTCTCAGAGCCGTTTTTAAGAAAATGAAAAACAACGAAAAATGTTTCACTGAAGCCTAACCTGAAGTGAAAATCTTGGTATCGCATCACTGGAATACGTTGAACTTAAATATTCGTTTTTAACTTATGCTCAGAAGCAACATGTGTGTATATTTTCCTAAAATATCTCTTTATTTTAGGAGTCTCAAAACAGATAGGTACCTGAGGTAAGCAGTTGGCATAACAGAAGTCAGTTATTTAGAATGATGTATACATCTAAGTGACGGTAAGATTCTAAGCCTCTGGATGTAACATTAGTAACAGCACGTGTCACGTTTAGCGAGGTTCAAATGCTTCATGCTGAAGGCTGCCTGTTTAGTCTGCATCCACTACTCTAATGGTTTCAAAGGCGAGCAGTAACTTGTGTACCTTGATGTAACGTGTGGGCATACAGCTGTTTGAACTCGAGATGTTTTCCTAACGCTATTCCCAAGGCTCAGACACGCCAACGTCCATCATTAGAAGCTGGCAGTTGTGACAGGAAACTGAGAAACTCACAGCTTGCGCCAAACGAAAATGTACCTAGTGTTTGACGAAATTATAGATCCTCAGGGGAGTAGCTGGGCCAGGGCAACGGAGTCACAAATGAGAATAATTGGGGCTTCATGTCCAAAAATATGTTTAGTTACCTGGCGTAAAGACGTTATAATTAAGGAAGAAAATATTCAAATCTCAAGCTTAAACTAATTTATTTTTCGGATATCAAGAAAATTAGAACTTAAGCTTTTGTTAAATATATTCTTTGTTTTTATTACTTTAAATTTCCTTTAAAGTTGGCTTACATTTACTACTCTCATGTGCACTGATGAATTTAAATAACATTTAGATATTTTAATTTTATAAAATGCTTCAATAATTTATCCATGTACGACCGAGTGATTTTTTAAAAATATTTTTATTGTAGTTAAAGAATTAGATAACAGTGACTCTTACTAGGAAAATCGCTGGAAAAAGAAATGGAAATATACATTTAAGTTCTTTCTATACAGTAATTAATTAGATATTTACGACAAAACATCTGAAGTTGTATTCTTATGACATTCTCCACTCCAGAATATTCTTACTAACGCATGTTCTTCTATCTACTTCTTGATAATCGAGATAAGAATTTGCAACAGTTAGCTTAATGCTAATTTTCTTGTAGCTGCAAGGGGAAAATGGGACCACCGTAAGCTTTGAGCGATTGCTGGTAACTGTATAAAGGTTTTGAAATTCCGTTCTCTTTGCACGGCCAAAAGGTAAAAAAGTGAATAACGACCTTCCCTTTGACAAAATAAAGGTATTGCAAAACTCACACAAATAACAAGGAATATCTCTGAAATGGTTCACTCCACAAAAAATGCACTTGCGTATAACGTGTGTTTTGATGACATCTAGATTTTTTTCACAGTAAGATTAGGTCTATCTCTTACGGTTTAACAGTTATGCAAAAGTGATCCAAACTAAACAGGACTACATGGGCTATAGCCAGAAAATTCAAGATATACATTCATTTGTCATAAAAATATCACACTTATGGCATTTTAATCAAAATGGTTAGAGTCATTTTCAAGAAAATCAACATTTGCGAAGAATGTTCCATGTAAAGGGTACTTTAGGGTGGGGCTACTTTCTTCAAAATCTTCGTGTCGCATCCTTGGAAGACATTAAACTTAAATACCAACTTTGGTTTTAAGCGACTTTTCGTTTTTATTTAGGCTGTTCACAGTCTGACACAGAGACACGCGCGCGCGCGCGCGCACACACACACACACACACACACACACACACACACACACACACACACACTCACACACATACACACACACTTTCTTAAAAATGTTTTTAGTGGATTAAGGGGACTTCAAAACACATATTTCCGGTGAAATCTCGACATCGGATATTTGGGTGGAATACAATACTTCCTCTACTTACCAGTAGAGAAAGTAATTAATCAGACATACTCAGAAATGTGCAAATCAGGGTGTGATGGCTTGTGCCTTTTATTAAGACGTGAAATGAAATTAAGATTAATTCATGTTTAGGGACTTTAATAATATATTGCCACAAAAAGTTGAATGTTTATTCCCCATAATCTGAAAGGTTCCCTCGTCCCAGTGAAACCTACGGGGCCATTGTATCTATTGTGGTGTACAAAACTTTAATACATCACCTTGCCTAAATCATGCAACTGCCAAGGTGTATGAGTAGTGTGTTATCTTGTTAGTTCACAGGTTGTATCTGTTATCTAGGATATTTTTTTTCTCTTTAGAGTATATCCTTTGTTTCATGTAATATGAGAACAACAGTCTCATTTGCGTCATCAGTACGTTTCGAATACCCATGGCTATCGGCAAGGGACATTAATTTATGAAGAGCAAACAATGTGCTATTTCTGAAAATTAATAATGCTATAATTAAACATGAACTGACGGGTTCATCAGCTCTCTGATATTCAAGTTAACAAGGCCCTCTCAGAGTCAACCAGTAAGGTGATTTTTGCTTTCTCTACTACGTTCTTAGAATAAGTGGAGAAAGTATTATATTCCATGAAGTCCTATTTACTCTTGATAACTTTTGCATAATTGGTAAACTGTAAGAGATAGACCAAGTCTTAGCATACAAAAAATGTAGATCTTGCTAAAACACACAATTTATGTTTCAATAAATTTTTTTGTAGAGTGAACCATTTCGGAGATATTTCTCGTTATTTGTGTAAGTTTTGGAAAACATACTTCTGTCAAATGAATCATCGTTATTTATTTTTATATGTTAACCGTGCAAAGAGTACGGAATTTGAAAGCTTTAAAACATTTGACTATCGCTCAAAGCCTACCAATTCCAATATTCCCCTTGCACCTACCAGTTCGAGAAAGATCCGTGTTACGTCATCCTCACTATATATCGAGGCAAATTGAAGTTAAATTTAGGTGTCAGCCAGTCAGGAAGAGTGAGTCAAGGTTACGAGAAGAAAACAGTTGAGTTATGATACCACGAAGGACTGAAGACTGCGTTAACTTCAATAAAAGAGAACTGTGTATTTGTGCTAAAGCTTTGGAGGAGAATAAAGTGAGAAAGAGTAATTGAACTGAACTTTTTCGTTTTTGTTTCATTGGTGTCAGAGATGGGATTTGTTAAATTGCCGTTTTTGTCACAACACTGACAAATGAAACGACAACGCTAGGAAAATCACTCATTCCAGCTTAATAATATTCTTCTCAGACTTGTACTGGTCAATATTCTTACAGCGTGACATATTTCGCGGTTTTGATTTGTTTTTAAAAACACACACTTATATGAAATAAATTTTAATGATACATTATACAATATTGTAATCTTCCAGGGATAAACCTAGTGTATCTCTTGTAAAAGGCAGCATACACATATTTGGAGAATATACAATTTTAATAGTATTACAGTAGTGTTGCTGGTTGAGAGTTCGAGATCTATAGCCGGTTCCTAAATGGATTTCTTTCCTGGCTTGAGGTGCGCTCAGCATCGGAAGGGACTTAACCAAAGAAGAATATCTTTCTTTAGGCTACTGGTCCAACTTAAGTGCACACTGTCTTGTACTAATGATGCCCTTGTGGAGGTAGATGATGCAACGGTCGTGCTGTAAGCCCTGGTTTTCGTGATTTCACATGACGTTGATTTTACAGTTTACAGCACATAAAACTTTTGGGCTAGCAAGGATTTCACGAGGAAAAGTTTCATTGTTACAGACATACGCCATAGAATTCCGTTCATATATTATTTGACAAAAATATACAGTTCGCGCTCAAACAAGCATTATTCGCCCACCTCTGTGGAGTGAGATTAGCGTGTCTGCCTCACATTGAAGAATCCCGAGTTCGAATCTCGATTAGGGTGAGTTACCTGGATAAGAATTTTTCAGGGTTTTCCCTTACCCTGAAAGACGAATGTCGGATAACTCTAAGCTCTATTGACCCCGGGCTTCATTTCACCCAGTTCATTCCTTGTCCAACTTAACCGGATAAAGGACGTTAAAACATTAAAACATTCATCGTTGTTTGCCACATCATTGTGGGATTTACTTGTAAGTTTCCTTTTATACATACTCGTCTTTCTCTCTCCGATAAACGTCTAGACTAGAACTTGCGACGTTATGGTCGGACATCTGATCTGATAATTATTTCAATTGCTCTAGTTTGTTAGCCACAAAACGTACGAGGGTCATACTGAAGGTCAACCCTTTGTTAAAACTGAAATTCCAACAACATTTGCAGGATCGTAATCTACAGGCTTTACATCATATAACATATCATGGCGCCATTAGCTCCTATCACGTGATCACAGGTAGCATTTCCAAAGTGGTGGACATAAATGTTTCGTTTTGATAGCGTGGGTCATTGAATTCTTTGTTAAAAATGCTTCCTTAAATTCACCTCAGATTTCAACATGCCTGTGTAGATGTGTGCATGGGCACCAGCACGTTAACAGATGGGTGTACCATTTCAAAAATGGGAACACAAGTATCCAAGATGAGCCTCATAGCAGTCACCCTCGAACTGTCTCCATGGAACGCAACAAGGAAAACAGTTGATGAGTTCATTTGAAAAAACTGTATTAGCTAAAATCAGGGAAAGTAGGAAACTCTAAATCGAGTTTTATTTATGGGCGCTTTTTAATTTCTAAGGTTTTTAGTGTCTCACTCCTATGGCCATGAAAAACCTCTCGATTTTGCTCAGAGGCGTCTTTATCAGGTTATTTTACGTGCCGTAAATCTATGACACGGGTGCGACCATCAGCTTTACTTCCCTTCCGGAGCAAGCCATGCTAAGGCTTTTTACATCCGAAAAAATTAATCACTCGCCGCCGGGTTTGAACTCGCGATCTTGGAAACCATAGGCTAGCATACTACCTCTAGGCCTCGGAAGACGACAGGGGAAAAGCGAAGCTAAAGGAACACGGACGAATAGATGTTGCTCAGGCAATCTTATAAGAAACAGGGTTTATGTTTTTGAACAAGCTTTCCTTGCTTCGACAAGTATGGACGAATTTAATGGCCTATCAATAGTATTTAGGGGTGCCTATAAGCAAATAAGAACAGAAAGAAAAGAAGAAATCAAGCAAGAAAGAAGTGACCCAAGGAGAGGTTCTGATGTTCATCTTATCTAACCGATGATGTAAAAGTGGAGCAACCCCTCAGGAAGTTTAGTAAAGTACCCAAGAGTTTAGCAATGTTTAAGTTTGCTTTTTCGATTTTCCATACTTGACGCTAGAATGAACTAATCCTGCATTTGATAAATTGAATCAACAGCGCTTCATTCAGCCGGTGATCAGCGCTCTGAAATGATCCCACACAAGTTCTAATCTAGCCCGCTACGGACCGCCTGGGCCCCGAATATCTGAAAGGCACCTTCTGAATAATTGATAGAGTTATCATTTTAAAAACGATTTCAAACAATGGCGCTCCCTGCAGCATCAAAAAGAAAAGTCAACACGAGTATTCCCTCTCTCTCTTCCCGCCACTTTACATTCCACATTGAGCGACAAGGTTTTTATCTGCAAAAGGATTTTGTTGGGGGAGAAAAAAGGACCAGAGTAATGGAAAACACAGGCGGCCGCGCAGACGACATGAGAGTAACTGCCGTGTGCTCCTCGGCTTATATTCTGTTCAGTTTGTGTCACACACCTACAAATTGAGTTGTATACATAATCTCAGTCAAGATTTTAGCTTACTTTTATACAATAGAGTTCATGAAGAGCCCAACTGTCATCCCTGAAATAATTTCGGTAGGTATATAGTTAAAGCATTACTATATGTATAAATGTTTTTTCATCACTTATGAGAGACTTAATGATAATAATCCACTACCAGCACAAGGATATCTGATACACTTTAAAGCCATCCCAGTCACTCGGGTGCGTGTGGACCTTTTTCTAAACATTTTTGTATTCAGTGAGTCTCCGTGAAGTCTCGATAGTGGTTTCTTGGGTGGAATGCAATAGTTCCTCTGCTTAGCAAGTATAACCGAGCATGGTGGCACAGGCGGTAGCGTGTGAAACTCGCATTCGGGAGATCTACGTTCCAACCCCAACCCATGTTTTCACTTATGGCTCACTAATCAAAGCGGAGTGTAGTATAGGAGCCGGCGTGCACTGCAAACTTTTCCGATTTTATACTGTAGCTGGAAAATTAAACACCAATTTCAATGCAAAATTAGAAGCAATAAACATTGCCCTTACCCAATTACGTGTTAAACTATATTCCTACCATAACGTGATCATACTACGCGACTCAATCTCAGCTATCCAAGCCATAGGGAAATTGGAATGTAATATTACCTCAAAAATTGGAGAGGCAAGAAAGAGGCAAGCTGAAAGAGGCAAGTAAAAAAATTGTTTTCCAATGGATACCTTCCCATTTTGGAATAAAAGGGAACGAAAATGTTGACTTCTTGGTAAAAAAAAGGGGACCCACATTTTGAACCCCCAAAAAAATCTACTCTATTATTTCATTCAGCAAAGATGATTATTAAAAATGTATTTAAGGCTGAAATGTATGAAGAACTTCAAAAGTTCAGTTAGGGGAAAAATGGGCATTACTCTTAAATAAACCAACACCACAAGGACCACCTAGAAGTGAAAATGTAGCAGCAACAGGCCATGATTGTTTGGCGGAACACTTACATCGTATGAAAATTATCAATTCGCCAAACTGCATGTTATGTGATAATGGCAATCCCATGACCTTCGAACATCTGAGAAAGTGTGGTGCACTCCAGAGATTATGGAAAGAAACAAATGGTCAACTTTATTGGGAAGTCAGAAGACTGATGGCAAATGGTCCACAAGTCTAGAACATTAGATTAAATAAATGTTGCAACCCCATTGCCGGCATTCCCGATCCATGGGTGTTTTTTCGGGGGTTTCTCCGCGGTCCCTATGCATCCCCAGAATTTCCTCTCCCTCCATTCCAAATTTCACTTTACTCTTCAACTGTTTGGTTCGTTAAGGGTTGTCACGTATCCAAAGGTGTTTCGGTACGCTTGCCAGAGCAGGATTCTCAGGAACTCCGACGTTCGAAACGAGTAAGACTCCAACTTCCTCTGCTCCTTTGTAGGAAGCCCTTGTGGGGCGTTGGTTGTACTATCGGGCGTTAGGGAACTGGTAGGGACCTTCTGTTCTGTCGTGGCTCCTGGATCGGCCAACCTTTGTCTCCTTTCACCTCGCCACTCTCTCTTGTGGGTGCCTCGCTAGGGGAACAGGTATAAAAAATCAAAGTACTGAAGTTCCCTTCCGCTCCCGCTGCTACTCCTACATATTACAACTAATAGAGAAAATAAATATCTGATGTGCTACATTCATAGGAATTTCTCTACTCACTTCTCTGTGAAATGTTCTTACAAAGGTTTAATTTAAATAGTCATTATTTGATAATTCAGTTAAACCTTCAATTTACATTTCATTGTATGACACCTAGATAAAGACTTAGATTTTTAGAGCATACTGCTGAGCTACGGCGTTAAAATTCCATATTCTTTGCATGGCCACTAGAGGAAAACGAGACAATTGACCAATGAGACACTTCGAAATTCAGAATAAAAACAAAAATACCTCGGAAATGGATGGAGCTACAAAAGGCATGTATTTGACATGTATTGTGTGCTTTAATGAGATCCATATTTTTATATATATTAGGTATAATAATATATAATAATTAGTTATAATATAACATAATAATTATATATATTTTTATGTCTATTTCTTGCGCTATTCTATTTCTCACACACATACGCGCACACCCACAACCTTTCTCCCAAAAGTACTTTTCTGGATTCAAGGACGCTGCAAATGCGCATTTACGCGAAATGTCGGATTCGAATATTTGAATGGAATGTAATACTTCCTCTATTTTCTATAGCTAAGTAACAGAGAAAGCAAACTTGATGCACAAAATTATTATGTTGGTAATGTTCTAGATACTATGGTTCTCGAAAATCTTTGTGTCACGTCTCTGGAACATGCTTAACTTAAATACCAAGTTAGACATTAACCGACCTTTCATTTGACGCCGTCTCCCTATTCGTCACCTTTGACGCCATCTCTAGTGTCGTACTTCGATGAATCTGATACCAGCTGCCTAAGTGATGAACTATAAAATCTATCTCTGGGTATGCGTGGGTGCATGTGAAGATAAACAGCAGTTAGTTGACCGACAAGTTTAATTAATGTAATAATAACGTATAAAAAATGAAAACGAATGTTCATTTCCCTTCTCAGAAAAGTATAAGTGTTTGAAAATTGAAAGCAAATATTTTAAAGTGGTTAACTCCACAAAAAAGAAGAAAATACATCAAATGTATGCGTTAAAATATCTAAATTTTTTGTGTATTAAGATTTCTCCATGTCTTAGGGTTTACGAACTATACAAAAGTAATTCAGGATGAGAACGACTTCACAGGCCATTTGCACAAAAAGTAAGATAAATATTTAATTTGGCGTGTATCTTAAATATATGGTATTTTAATAAACATATTTGGAGTCATTTTTGAGAAAATAAAGAAAGTCTAAAAACCGTGTTAAAGGTAGTTTTATGTAAGGAGGTTTTCTTGAATATCTTTGTTTTATCTTTGGAAGATGCTGAACTAAAATACCACGTTTGTGTTTAGCCGACGATTCGATTTTTAGTTGTGCTGTTAACAGAGACATAGATGCGCCTATGGCTTTCTTGTAAATATGAAAACGTAGTGAACTCTCTATATTGATTTTTTGACTGAAATGCAATACATACTTTCTTTACTTACTACAGATAATCGAGCGGGATGGCTTTGTGAACCGCATTCCAGAGGTCATGTGTTCTGTTCCCGTGGTGACCTTACGGTCTGACCCACTGATTTTTTCGGGACTTTCCCCGGGTCGTTTGGAGAATGCTGGAAAGGTTCATTACCTCTTCCTCCAGTTCACCTCATTTATTTCAGTTCACTTTTTATCTGTGCGACAGGCACCTCGGGCGCTGCATGGTTGAGAATTTGCGCTGTGTAATCCTAAGTACCCCAGGGAACCCCGCGGAGGGCGTGTCCAAGCTGCTGGTTGAACAATACGCCACTATGCGTAAATGGTAGAGGCCCTCCCCATTGCTTTAGCGGGCTCCTGGATCGGCCGCCCTATGCCTCCTCTCGCCTCGTCCCTTCCTACCGGGCGCCCTCAGGGGGTATAGATACAAAAGACTGCATCGCCGTGGAGTTACCTAACCTTACTATAAATAGATAGAAGATAAAATAAAAAAAAATGTGTTTTCATCCTAGTTCGAAATTATAAACTAATGCTCTAGATATAGTTTTTATTACACTTCAGATTTGATACATAATTTCACGTGTAGGATTTAAACAGTCCTATAGTGAACTGTACAAGCTTAGGCTTTCAAGGCTGACGTCACGAAGTGAAGAGATATATGGGCTTGGAGGTGGCTGCATTTAGCACATTAAGGATAGAAGGATGTCTTCGGTTATCGTAGATCCAGAATCCATAGTAAACATTAACATGTAGAATAGATGCAAAAATGAAAAGAGAGGGAAGGTCGTATAATAATTTCCCATTAGATAGTTTAGCGTTTTGTTGTATGGACTGGGGATAGAGCAATTCTGCTGCACCAAGGTAGGCTCTTAAGGCTCTTTCCTGACTTTTTCCGCTCCTTTGGCATTGCGAAACACCATCACCGAGTCATGGCTGCATTTACCTGGCGTCCCCTACCAATTCCATTGCATCTTTCAAGGATTTTTCACGTTCTCCTCGTCGCTGGCGTAGGAGGAAGAGAGGAAAATGATGATTGCTGAGAGAATGAGAGAGCCGGCTCTGCCTTTCCTGTGTACACACAGCCAGAACTCGACTAGGTAAACTGCAAGGACTAGGTCGTGTGTTTGTTTTACTCCTCACTTAGTCGCTACAACTTATTGGCGCTGTACGCAATCCCCAGTTAATTTCATCACTAATAGTGTGATCTCCAAATAAGGATCCCCCTCCTCCTATCCCGATCTTCCATTGTTCTCGGCTACATCCGATTTTCCAGCAACGTAAAAGAAAGGAAAAAACAAATATTAAAATAAAAGGAGCGCGAACAGGACTGCGATGTCTTTCTTTGCGATTGGCTGGGATTTTTCTAACCTTCTCCCACCCTTTTATACTGGTAGGTACGTCTAACTTGGATCTGGTACAACTGGTTTCTACGCTCCAGCAATTATCGTCCTATTTTAAAGCAGAGATGAAGTGAAGTTTCGGTCAGAGGAGGGCTAAAATGGAAAATGCTTTGTTAACTTCTTCTTTTGGAGCAGATCATTGACACATAACTGAAATGTATCAGTCAGGTCATCAGGTTTTAGCTTGGTTAACAGGTTCAAAGATAATAACATTGTCTGGGACAGTAAAAATGATTAACAAAACAACAAATAGGCTTCAGAAAATGAAAATACTTTACGGATAACGTTGAAACTTACAGCATTTAACAGCTTTTTCTCGTTTTAGATTTTCCAAAGGCATTTGACAGTGTACTTCAATATATTTATGGAATATTATGTTTCCAAGAGGCGTAGTGTCTCATCTTAAAGCCTTACTCTAAATGCATGAAGACAACTGCATAAGAGCATAGAATTGGAAAAGCACCCTAGTCTAAGAAATTTGGATTTTCTACAAGAGTGTAGCTTGTTGTGGTAAAGTTTTGTGTCTTAGTGATACTGTAATAGTTGTCGTGTAGCTTTGATTTGCATCTTGATTATATTTTAGAGCATGAAAAAGCCGAATAATGAATTCTGTATAAGAATAGGAAAATAACAAACATAGCGCAAATAATATTATAATGTACAGAAGATTACAAGGAATACAACCAATTCAGTTAGAACATGTACATATAAACATTGTGTTAATAAATCAATATCAATTATACAAATACCTTTTACAATTGATAAGATCATAAGAACATCTTAGTGTCGTGGTAACTATGCTCAAATTATTTTGTTTCATGGTGGAATTTGACGAACAGCCCAGGGATAGTCTTCTTGGCACCAATAGCTAGTAATATTGATGTTGTAGCGTTCGTATTTGTTTTTTATAATGTGCATGGACTAATAATGGTTCCTTTAGAAGAATTAGAATCAATTGCAATTATATCAATGCATCTGTTGCTGCGTTTTCTGCTGTTTCGGTAACCTCTTCATAGATTGCAAACTTTTGGTCCTAAATCATCCGCTAGTATTGCCCTTATTTTATCGTGTTCAGTGTTTCCTAATACCTCGCCGTTCAGGACAGGAGCCACGACGCGTCGGAGGGTCACCTAGTCACTTTGACAACACCTTGGAATCTACCGGGATGCTTCTAAGAGACAGAAATGGCCAATCACTTTCATTCATTCTTTCCATTCAGGGCTGGTGAAACCTTTGAGTCCACTTATCCATCTACTGAGTCTGAGCTGAGGAGTGTTGGCAGGCTGAGGACTGCCCGAGGTGTGTGTTACATATACCTGTCCTTGTTAGGGCTCAAGCACTGTAATGACGGGATGTGGGGTTTGCAGGGTGGCCGTCGTGCATTCTTTACATAACCCCTTCCCTTTGTGTGATAATGAGCATACTTTAAGTAGAAACTATGCGTGTCTCTATTTGAGTCGCTGATGCAGAAAATAGCATAACGCGCGTAAATATAAAAACTTCTAAAATCTGTAATCTTAACAATTTTGTGGTGAAAATAAAAGTGATGACTTCAAAGGGAAGTGGCCAATTAGTAGATACTAAACTATAACGTGAAATGAGTTAACAGAGCAAGTTACAACAATTTAATTCTAAGCTCCAAATATAAATATGAATCAGACACTAAACGAAAATATAGGGAAAAAATTTTGAAGAAACTAAACTCCTGTCAACAAAAGATAAGAAAAAAGATAAAATGATTACTTAAAAATCTATCTCGTAAAAAAAGTCTATTTATATTTCAGACAGTAAACCAAGAGGAAAGAGATATTTGGGAAAGTTTAAAGAGGGATTAACATAGCAATTCTGAGTAGTCGCAAAAGTGCTAAAGCATGAAGTAGCTGATAACATGTTTAATGTGGTGGAGTGTAGCCGCCTGGGACTTTGTGATGAACGAGGACGTGCTATCATGGGCTGTCAGAGGGTGTAGAATTTATGTGGGCCAACCTGAAACTTAGCCTAAATAATTCTACTTTTATATAAATATCAAAAATTGAAAACTAAAATTCAAGTTACTTAGCTCCTTCTCCATAGGCTGCACGGATGAAATTATTCGTATTCAGTTTGTATATCAGATATGAAAATTAAGTACTTCAATGTGGAGAAGGCATATGATCGCTGCACAGTGGATTTTAGTATAGGAAGAAATGGATACTGGAGCGGTTGTTGTTGTTGTAGTGTTTAACGCCCGCTTTTACTACTACGGCACCGCAGGCGGTGACACTGATGATACATGGAATGAAGATGGAGCACCGGTGGAATGAGATGGCGGGGGAAACCGGAGCACCCGGAGAAAACCCGCCCTGACGCCGCTTCGTCCACCACGAATACCACATGCGGGTCCCTGGGATCGAACCCGGGCCGCCTAGGTGGTAGGCGAGCGCACTGGAGCGGTATGGGATGGTGCCGGTTATAGTGGTGTGCCGGAGGGATGTGCGCTCGCATACGATACAGGTTAGCTGGACACAGAGTATAAATGACGTCAGAAGTACAGCACGGCCATCAAATGTGCAAACAATTGCCACTAGAAGCAAGAGTCGAAAACAACGTAACGTAGTACTCTGCGAACTATTGAAGCATTACTGTGCAAGTGTTTGTAAACGCAAGTTCAAGATGTAGTATAACACAACTGTTTTGTTTCTTCTCGCAGTGAGCTGCAGACGGGCAGTGATAGTGCTTTTTCATGGTCAGGCTGTACTTACCTGCAGTTGTTTACATGCGCGAGCCATAACAGTCAAGTCCATGTGTGGTATATCTATGGAAAAACACACACGCCTCCGGCCTTTAGTAATCACCTTTTTTCTGTTAGCCAGCTTCCTGTGCCAATGTCATCCCTTATAATATTCAGTTTTGCATATTACACATTATATTTTGATATTGTGTTAGTTATTATACTCAGCTCATTCTTTATTCTCTTTCTTTATTCTTCCCCAGTTAATTTGTTTTATTAAATCATTTTCTATTTTGATATGTTTCCTACAACAGATATTGTTTTCTAACATTTTTCTTTCAAATAACTTATATTTAATATTATGTGTGTGCTCCCCATTCAATACACAGAAATATTTTAAAGCAGCAAATTTAAACCAAATTATTCAAGATTTGCAGCAATAGTTAATATTTCTGTTTTACCGAGCAATCTACTTTCTCTGCCACCTGACTATAAGACAGCATAGGAATTGAAAGTCGAGGTTTCATCGAGAATACATGTCTTAAGGCTCCTTGAATAAAAAGGGGTTTAGGAAAAGGGATGTGTATGTGTGAGTGCGCACGCGCGTGCGTTTGTGAACAGCGCAACTCAAAACGAAACACTGGACAAAAGCAAACTTGGTATTTAACACGAAAGTTTTCAAGAACGTTGCCCAATTGTAAAACGGCTGTAACAATTTTGATTAAAATGTATATCACTAAGTTACATGACAAACAAAACCTATTTTCTAGTAATAGCCTGTGAAGTTGTCTTTATTTGGAAGGAACATTTTATAATTTCGCACAGCAGGTGAATCATAAGAACACAAAAATGTAGCTCAATTAAGACACAAGCTATTTCCCATAATCTTCTCGGTAGGCAGAGCCATATCCTAGATACCTGTTATTGTTGCTTTCAATTTTTTATTTGTTTGAAGTATTTTCGCTATTCAGATGTTTCTCGCAATGCCGTGAAAAGGTATGGAATTTCTAGGTCAGCATTTAGCCTCATTATCGATTCTGTTGCATGGATATATGCTAAAGCAATATGTATTCTATATATCCCTTTAGCTACAATGAAATGAGCAATTAAATTATTTCTGCAACGGTTTTTGATCAATAACTTGAAATATAAGGGAAAAATCTGATTTATTAGATTCATATGAATTTCTCTTCTCAATATTCCACAAAATAGCCTTACATATTCTTCTACATACTTCACATTAACAGAGAACCCTTTGTAGAAATTATGTCCTTGTAGGCACAATGGATGTAGGGGGTGAAGCAGCCTTAAGCGATATTAAATCCTTAAAAGTTGGTCACTATGCGATGACTTTGAAACTGCAGTCTCTTTACACAGCCAACAGATGAAAAACGAATGACTTCCTGTTTGAGAAAAGTGTGGGAAAATTCAAACCAATGACAAGGCATATCTCAAAAATCGTTAGTTTCATGAAAATAAATGACCAGCGTGCTTTAATGAGAAAAACATTTTTGTGTAGTAACATTTTGTCTATTTCTTACTGTTTACCAGTTGTGCAAAAGTCATCCAGAAGGAAAACGGACCCAAATGGCCTAGCTGTCGAAAGGTCCTTAAGCCGCTCACAATGAAAAGGACTTCAGAGGATATTCCCAGAATATTGAAGATATGCATTTCATTTGCAGTAAATCTTAAGGGAACAAGGTAATCTGAACATAGAGAAATTACACCTTAGTGAATTAATTAAATTATTACTGTTCTTAAAGCTCTCAATAGCTTTTCCTGAATTTTTATGAACTGTTCTATAGATCTTGAAAATTATTTCAAGTGGTAATTTTCATTGATAGCTTATGTGGTTGAGTATACAAATTATTTCATGCAGCACAAAAATTACAAAATGTTCTCTTAAATCACGTGAATTCGTGTATTCCTTTCTCAAAAAGTAAAAGAGGTACAGGGCTGACATTTTCAGTTAATATGCATAATAATGATATTAAGAAAACAACAAAATTGCACATTTTTCACATTTTTACTTTTTTGATTCTGCAAGTAATTTGTATTAATTTATAGTAAACTGACACACATGACTAAATAACTGAGATTGAGAAGATAGCTGATACAAGCATGCAAAACTGTGATTATGTATTGCAAGCAGTTTCAGAAAAAATAGTACCTGAATTTACGTTTTAAGAAAAAAATTTTCTGTTGGATTAATTTTTATATACCCCAACCATATGAGTTATCAATGTAAATAACTGTTTAAAAATTTTCACGAGTTACAAAATAATTCCTAAAATTTCAGGAATAACCACTGAGAACTTGAAGAGCAGTGGTAATTTAACTCACTAAGGTGTAATTTCTGTGTGTTTAGACTACCTTGTCCCCTTACACAAATGGTATATTAGTCCAAATCGTTAGTCTGCTATTAGAAAATCAACATTCTTAAAACCTTTTCCACGTTTAGGGCAGTTTGGAGTGACGGATTTTCTAAACAAAATCTTGTGTCGCATCCTTGGAATATCACATTTTTCGTTTACACAGACCTTCTTCTAAACACGCGTACTTTGTATTAGACACCTCAAAATAGGTAATTATAGTGAAATCTTGGGATTGAGTTTTTGGGTGCAATACAGCACTTCATCTATTTGCTGTAAGTACATATTAGAGAAAGTATAATTATAATAAACAACAGTGATTATGGAAGGCATAACTGATTTATACTCTTCTTCTTCTTCTTCTTTACCTGATTACACTCCCCTTATGTAGGACTTACACCACCTATGACTTACAAGCCAGTGCCGAAGGTCAGACTCCTGTCGGGGAGCACAGGAATCTATGGACCAGACAAAGTAAACACCTGGAAGCGGGTGGTCATCCCAGTACAAAATATGATAGTGAGGAACACTATATGAAATTCAGGCTAAGGTAGATGAATGGAAAGGTGATGATGGAGCAATTGTTGGAATGAGTGGCGGGGAAAACCACATGCGGGTCCCTGGGATCGAACCCGGGCCACCTAGGTGGTAGGCGAACGGTCTAACCACTCGTTCACGGTATCCACTGATTTCTATTCAAGGCTTTGAAATTGTTTCCAACAACATTTATAGACGATTCCACTATACTGCACTTTTTAAACAGAACCGCCGTTAAAGAATTAACATAAGCAACTCACCGCGCTGTTGGAAGGCGTCTAGAAGTGAACAAACTCCACACTGTAAGACACACACACACACACACACTCGTAGGTATATTGCGCGAGTAACTAATATACACACTGTGGTATTAGCTCTTGGTACATACACACAGTTCTTCCATTACGTGTTTATTCTCAAATATTTCTTCTCTGGGTTTGGGTTATTTGCACTCCTCTACATGAAATGTAGCTAACAGCTTTAAGTCAAATAAATGTTTGTGAATGGAGTTTAGTTACATCTTAAAGTATTTTCATTCATAAAGAGGTGCGCCATTTTCCAAATTAGTTTGTATACTTCCCACTGAGCTTTATTTTCTTTGCTTATTGCTCTGCAAATACAGCACACTATTCATTTGTTTCTGTGTATTAACGTTTATTGCAAGATTGTCCCTGAAGATTGTGGTTCAAAATATTTGCTTAAATCTGGAGTTGCATTCCCATAGAACTTGCAAGGTCTAAGGACAGCAATTCAGTGGATAGAAAAAATACCGGGGGAGCAAAAAACCTCCGAACGGTCTGCGCGGTGTTTGGCATCTTGGCATCCTTGGCGCCCGTTGTCATCTGCTGCTATCACAGAAAGGCGTGGATGAAACCACACAACATTTTTAAAACTACCAACTTTATGAAAGGAGATGCCGAAATTGGCCATCGTCGTTGTCCATACATTTTTGGCATCTCTTTAGGAAACTATCCATCACTCGCCGTAGTTCACGTTGGCAAATGCTGGCAATTTCCTGTTGAATATTTTAATTTAATTCTTCCAGGGTAAGTACGGGTTTGTCTTGTATACTTTGTTTTAAGTTACCCTAGATATAGAAATCGCTTATTGGAGCTCGGAAACCTTTCTCAGCTAATGGCGCACCATACACCAAATGCTTCGTCATGAAGGTTTACTTCATGAACCGTATTAGATTCTGAGGGCCTTTTTCTCGAGTTAACAGTTGACGCTCGCACATACGTGAATACAATTTTAGAGAATTAACAGACAGGGAGCGTGAATTTGCCTTTTCTTCAACATTGGCTCATACGCCCAATCTTTCGATGAGAACAATTGAAAGTGTGTTTTAGGATAGAATTATTAGCAGAGATTTGTGGTCTCCCGACCTAACCCTGTTAGATATACTTGTTAGGCTAGGTCAGTTTGGGTATACATTCTCTGCAAGCGAGAAAATAGCACACGTCGCCTTTCTCCTTGGCTTAATCGGCTGTAGCAACTGCTCGTCATGCAAACGCATCGAGCTCATTCGAAAATCTCCAGAATGTGTCTGCCCTATTCCGGAACACGTGTATGCACCATTGTATTATCCTTCAACCCTAAAACATATGATGTAGGAAATGATAAATGTAGAAAATGTGCGGGGTAGCTGTAGAAAAAAAGCTTTGGTCATCGGAAGATGAACCCAGGACTCCGGAATGTGAGCCTACCGCGTTACCGTGGAGCCATTATTCTCAATACGTGTACTAGCCGTTCTGTTTACATGACATTTCCAGTTCTGGTATTAATTGATAAGTTATGCAGTACTGTGTATTTTCATTCATTTCCGACACCTTCACTGCTTTTGCTTAATAAAAGGCGAAGATTGTACAATAAGCCACAAGTTCGGTGCACTAGTGCTTTACTGTTGCTACTCGCGCATGCACACAGCGGCTGATGCGCATGCGTATACGACGGGTGCGCGGTACCGGTTACGTCATTCTATCTCCGTCTGCAACTAACCCCTATCGCATGTGACCGTACGTGGCTCTGCGCTCTACTAACAACGTGCGTCCAGCAACATATCAACTAATAGATTAAACACCAAGCTTATTATTTAGGTTCAGCGTCTTTCAAAAAGGAGACATGAACATTTTCAGAGAAGTCCTTCCGGTTCAAATTACGCTTTACATAGAAACTGTTTCAAAATTGATTCTCTCAAAAATTGTTTAAAGTTTTTTTTTTTATTAAAGTACCACATTTTATATTTTCATGACAAATAGAAAGAATATTCCTTGAATTTTCTGAATAGACTCGGCGGTGCTCTTCAATCTGGATGATCGTGTTAAAACGACAATATATGTGAAGCAATTTGTCGTAGATTGCCCCATCTACGAGATACTCCTTTTCATTGGTTTGAATTTTACAATATTTATAGCTTTCTCAAATGGCATCTTTTTCATTTTCTTCCTACGTACTTACAAGTAGGAATGAGTGAGTGGGGCTTAAGGACCCGTCGACAATGGATCCGAAGTCAAAACAAAAATCATAAGAGATTTAAACTGCCAGCAGCAAAGGCTCACGATAAGCTGAAAGTTAAAAAATTAGAAAGTGAATGTGAAAACAGTTAAAACGGTAAAAGGGGAATGTGAAAATAGTTAAAATGATAAAGGGGGAATGTTAAAGCAGTAGAGTTAAAACGTAAAAACAAAAGATTAAAAAAAAAGGAATAAAAGTTCACATTCTAAAAATTTAAAAAGCGCAAAAGAATGAAACACAAGTTAAACTATCTTCATTAACTCAATTACGGCGACAATGTGCAGCATCTTAGCTACATGCTGCCGGGAACTGGCCGCAGGTAGTACCCAGGCCAAGGGACTGTCGTTCACAGCGTATCGCGGACAATCAAGCAGAACATGCGACACGCAAAAGCATCCGGCGGCCGGCGTGTTTGTTGAAATCGAGAAAGTTCCGTGTTACGTCATCCTCGCTATATCAGGAGCCGAGGAAACAGCAGAGCGATAGTTGGTCATGCGTCACTGAGTGCGAGACAGCTGTGTGTGTGATACTGTCCTCTTGAAAGATACGTCGCATCGAAGTGAAGACGTTTTAACGAGTGTTAGTGATTGTATTGTCAGAGTTAGCTTATGAGAGACAAAGAAAGTAAGAAAGACAGTGAAAGAACTGAGTCAAGACTACGAGAAGATAACAGTTGTGAGTTGTAATATCTCGATTAACTGTAGACGTCAGTAAGAAGAGAACTGAGTATTTGTGAAAAAGTTTTGAAGGAAAATAAAGCAAAAACCAAAAGTAACTGGACTGACTTTGTCATTTTGCTATTGGTGTCAGGAGTGGGATTTGTCGAACTGCCCAATTGTTACAATATTTTAATGAGAAATTAAATGTGTATTACGAATTTTTGGGGGAATAACCTCTGAAGCCTTCTTCACTCTTAATGACTTTTGTACAACTGGTAAACTGTAACAGAGTCAAAATCTTACTAGTCCGAAAACATAGACATCATTAAGGCAAAATTTATATCAAATACTCTTGTTTGTGAAGTTAACAATTTCCTTACTATCATTGCTATTGGTTTGCATTTTAAAATACTTATTTGTTATCCTCAAATAACATTATTTGTTATTAGTTTTTATCTCTTGGCTATGCAAAGAGAACGGAATTTCAGAGCCTTTGAAATGGCATACTTGTTGCATAAACACTGAGGGGGGGGGGGGGGGGAAGAAAAAAAAAACTAAAGAACAAATGGGACTTACTGCTTCAAAACATAGGTAAGTATAATGTTTGAAAGCTCAAACGATAATAAATATCTCGGAAATGGTTTATACAACAGAAACCTATTTAACATACACCGATACTTTAACTAAATCTACATTCTTTGTCCGTAAGTCTTGTGGTTTACAGGTTGTAGAAAATTCATTCAGAATGAAGGGGTATTCACAGGCTATAAGCCATAAAGTTCAAGATATGTTTATTTATAAAATTGTATTATGTATATGATATTTTAATCAAAACCGTTTATATTTGTTTTTGAAAATGTTCATGTAAGGGTAATTTTGGGCGAAGGATTTCTTGAAAGACTTCCTTGTTCCATACTTAGGAGATGCTGAACTTGGGATCTTAGTCTAAATGGTGAAATTTTGTACCGAATTTGTGGTTGGAAAGCATTACTTCTTATCTGATTACCCTCCCCGTATGGAGGACTGACACCTCCTAGGACTTACAAGCCTGTGCCTAGGGTCGGGCAACAGACGAACCTATGGACCAAATAGAGTAAAGACCTGGAAGCGGGTGGTCAGTCTAGCACCAGGTATGAGAGTGAGGAAGAGGATGATATGAAATGCGGCGAAATGGATGAAAGAAAAGTGATGTTGGAGCAGTTGGTGGAATAAGTGGCGGAGCAAAACCGGAGAACCCGGAGAAAATCCGCCCAGTCGTCGCTTTGTCCACCACAAATACCACATTTGGGTCCCTGGGATCGAATTCGGGCCGCCTCGGTGACAAGCGAGTGGTGTAATCGCTCGGTCAAGGCGCTACCTTACTCTACTTACCATAGTTCAATAGAAAAAGTAAAATATAAATCCCAATATCCAATTAAAAACTAAAATATTTTCAATCTTTTATACTACAGATGAAATTTTAAATTTTAATGGGAAGATGTTATAGTACATAAGCATTTTGTGGTACCTGGAAGTAAGGTTTAGCTTGCCTCTTATTTCCGTTGTGAGCTGTAATACAACGTTTGGATTTGGGGAGAGAAAGGGGTAAAATGTCATGTTATTTTCCAACAAATTAAGCAGCGACAGAGATTGCTGAACTAGTGAACCCGCTTGTACGGCAGTATAGCTTTTGCGGGACAACAGGTGTCCGATCAAAAATCGATTATCACCGTTCTTTCTCGTATTGGAAGAGGTAGGGATTGCATGCCAGTAGGCTTTGAAATGAGACGGAATATGACTTCTGATAAACCAGCAGTGACGAGAACCTTTATCTAAACAAAGGTTTAAATTGCAGCCAAACAAAATTCGCAAATGTTCTCTCCTTGTTTGTGCAGGAAGTATTAGACAAACCAGAAATGGCATTCGTACATAAAAACTATTTTTGCATTAAAGTGTATTTACGTGTTGGAAGCAGCGATTTTGTTTTGTGAAATTTCCAACTTTTTTATTTTTGTGTCATAGCCCTGACTTCCTAGTTTTCAAAAAATGCATGGATTGCATTCTAATTGTTTCCAGATATGTGTTTTCTTTAACAAGTTGTACAGTCAATATGGGCACATAACATTGTAGAAATTTCTTTTAAATATTTCTCGAATTAAAGTTCTTAACACTTTTATCTTCTTCAAACCCAAGGAAGTATTATAATTATATTACACACCACATTTATACAAACTTTTCAAGATTATTAAACAGAGAATGATGTGAAATGATAACTACAGTCTTAAGATAAAACCTCTTTAGCTATTTAAATAAACATTTAGTTGGTAAAAAAGAGGAATTTTAAATTTCAAATTCATTACTAACGGCCGGAGGGATGTGCACTCACATGCAATACAGGTTAGCTTGACGCAGAGTATGAATGACGTCAGAAGTGCAACACGGCCATCAAATGTGCAAACAGTTGCCACTAGAAGTAAGAGTCAAAAACAACGTAGCGTAGTACTCTGCTAATCAGTGAAGCATTGGCTTGCAAGTGTATGCAGACGCAAGTTGAACGTGTAGTATAACGCAATTGTTTTGTTTCTTCTCATAGTGAGCTGCAGTGATAGTGATAGTGTTCTTTAGTGTTCATATGATGCTTGTTGGTTGTGCTGTAGTGAGACTGTTTTCATGGTCAGGCTGTACCTACCTGCAGTTGTTTACATGCGCGAGCGATAACAGTAAAGTTCATGTGCAGTGCGCTTATGAAAAACGCACATACCTCCGGCCTTTATTTTTAAACAGCCAGTTTACTTGACATGTTTGAAGTTTCAAATCATTGTGCATATTCAGAGGAACAGATTGGTGTATTAAAGGCTATACTGTCTATATTTTGTAGAAGCTACAGAATTTGAAAGGAAATGTATACAATTTTCAATTTTGAATTCTTGTATGATTGCTTAAATATTTCTAATTTATTATGTCAACGTGAAGATGTACCTTAAGAAATCTGACAAGTTGTATTCGTGTGCCTTTCTTTACCCATTCTTCCACAAACTGTTCTCATGCGTCCTTGAAAGTTTCACTACCAACTAACATGGAAATAAACATTCACAGGTATGGTGTTGTTATACACAGTGTACAAAAGGAATACGACAAACTGCCCTGTCACTGGTTCCGTGACTATATCTAGTATTAACCAGAACCGAAATATTAGGAGGATAGTACAACGTGCAAACTAGCAGTAAGTACAAGTTTGCGAAACATTCCCTTAAACGGTTACTGGAGGTTCAGAGTTCATAGAGCTACCTGCAAATCACTAACCATGATCATTTGTCTGAAACATTGTAGGTACCTACCAAATGTGTAAAAAATGTTTTTGCTTTAAAAATCACAGTCTGAATAAGCATATCATTTTAATTTCCCATTTAATTGCGGTTAATTGCATTTAAGGTTACACAACCTTAGCGTTTTCAAATAATGCCCCTTGAGTCTTGAAAGAGCATTCATATACATGTAGTCATACATTTTATTTTTTCCCCATATCTTTTGTTTTCTATTTTCTTAACAGAGACGTTATCGTTTTCTTCTGTTGGTATCATCATCATCATCATCATCATCATCATCATCATCATCATCATCATCATCATCATCATCATCATCATCATCATTATTATTATTATTATTATTATTATTATTATTATTATTATTATTATTATTATTATTATTATTATTATTATTATTATTATTATTATTTTGTTATTGTTATTATTGTTATTATTATTGTTATTGTTATTGTTATTGTTATTATTATTATTATTATTATTATTATTATTATTATTATTATCATTATTATTATTATTATCATTATTATTATTATTATTATTATTATTATTATTATTATTATTATTATTATTATTATTATTATTATTATTATTATTATTATTATTATTATTATTATTATTATTATTATTTGTCTCTTGTAATTTTTCATCTAACCTCTTTTGATAGAGATATACAGTACTTTCATCCTCTAAAGCTCTTAAATTATATTGTGGGACTATCAAGCAATCCAAATTGTCATTTGAGATATCAATATCTTGTAGGTTATGGTAAAATGGGATATATATCTTAGCATTTACTAAATAATGATCACTACCACAAGTGGGGCCTCTAAAAACTCGAACATCTTGAACTTTTAATTCTGTTTTCTGTTTAAATTTGGAGAAAACACTATATATGTCTTGTGGGGATGAAAGGAAAGACTTGATTTTGGAAGATGGAATGGGACGTATCAAAGGACGACAAGAATGTGAATATTTGGGGATTAAAATAAATTCAAACTGCAGTCAGGAAAATGACATAAAAAATAGAATCCAGAAAGGTAGATCAACAATAGCTATGTTGAACGGAATTTTGTGGGATAAGGCATTAGCAGTGGATACAAAATTACAAATCTACAAATCTATAATAGGAAGCACTGTAACTTATGGAGCGGAAACATGGCACCTAAACACAAGCCTGAAATTAAAATTGCTTTCTACTGAAATGGATTGTTTTAGAAGATCCACTAGGCATTCTAAATTAGAGAAAATTAGAAATACAACTATTAGACAAAAAATGAATGTTAATGATACATTATTAGATTTTGTAAAATACAAACAATTGGAATGGTATGGTCATACACGTAGAATGATGGAAACAAGATTGCCGAGACAAGTTTTGGAATGGATTCCACCAGGGAGAGGAAAGAGAGGAAGACCGCGGAAAATCTGGATAGATGATATAAGGAGTAGTATGAAGGAGAAGAATTTAGAAGAGCGGGATTGGGAAATAAGAGAAGAATGGAGGAAGAAGATACGTACTTAAACACTTTGGATACAGGAAGATGTGACCTCACATTGTAAACCTGTTGATAAATAAATTATTATTATTATTATTATTATTATTATTATTATTATTATTATTATTATTATTATTATTATTATTATTATTATTATTATTATTATTATTATTATTATTATTATTATTATTATTATTATTATTATTATTATTATTATTATTATTATTATTATTATTATTATTATTATTATTATTATTATTATTATTATTATTATTATTATTATTATTATTATTATTATTATTATTATTATTATTATTATTATTATTATTATTATTATTATTATTATTATTATTATTATTATTATTATTATTATTATTATTATTATTATTATTATTATTATTATTATTATTATTATTATTATTATTATTATTATTATTATTATTATTATTATTATTATTATTATTATTATTATTATTAATGGGAGTTCAAAGAATAAGAGCAAAGTATTACCAATAAATACTATAAATGTAAGATTTTCAGCTTTCACAGCGAGCGTTATTAATCAAGGCTTCACAGGTGATCAGCCGTCTCAGATTTATGAACATCGAACTTTTGGCTGTTCCTCATCTCAACGTTGGGCCTTCCACACCATAACCTACAATTTCAGCATCAATTCTTTTCATACTCTCTATCCGATCTTTCCAGGTTGTAAGGGTCAACGGGGTCGCTGGTAGGCTGCGCTACGGTGGTGCTTGATCTCTTGAAATAGGTGCTCGGCTGAGGGGAGGTACTGTGGTGAGCCGCCCTTTCAGGGGAGACTGCTTGGTCAGTCGGACCTGACTGGCTAGTGGTGGGCTCTCTATGGCGACCTAGAACTCCGTCGGGCTGAAGAAGTTGCCCGCACCAGTTAGGGACCCACCGTAGTAGTTCTGCATGTGATACGTACTGGTTGCCGGTAGGGCATTTTCATCTCATCCTTTCCCCCAGGGTATGACGCACAATAAGCCTTCGGCTAATGTGCCGACAACCCACCTAACAGACAAAAGAAGAGGCCAATTTATCCCGATCATCTTGAGTCTTTGTTTTAATCAGTGCTTTATGCTGTTTACTATTGCATTGCATTAACTTTTAAGGCCCGTGAGTATGACCTCATGCTCACATTTTTCAATTTGGAAATTACTAAAGACGATGGAGTTGGTAAAATGTAAATTGTTAATTTAAAATAGCCTTACTCTTGCATTATGAATTATTCCGAGAACTCATATCATAAATTGGTAATTTTGTCATGAACATTCGATTGTAACGTACTCTCAGTAAATTAATCTATTCACTTTAGTGGTATTAAGCTTTGCTCTTTAGTAAGGTTGAATCATTTGGAATTACTAGCAGAATATATGTATATGTGCTGTGGATAAATTGAGAGAAGTAATTTAAGTAATTGGTGAAGCCGAAATTATATTACAAAGTAATAAGAAATTAATAAAAAAAATAACAATTAAAGAAAATAAGAAATATTAGTAAAATAAAAATATTACGAATATACGTTCAAATAGATACACATATTACGGGCTTTTTAACTCATGAGAGAAAAGAGTCTTCGTGAGCCCACATCCATTTCAGAAGGCTCGTCGATCTTCCCGTCCCGACTTGCAAAAGGGTCCTTAAAATCATTAGCGACAGTGTCTATGTGACTTCTAGCAGGCAGATGCAGCAAGAAATTAGCGCAAACTTGCTCACGTGACATAAGGCCAGCATTACTCTTGTTAAAATCACAGGAAATGCTAGGCTCACATATTGGCTGGTTAGCTAGGCTGGATTCTAGGAATTAGAAAACGGTCGGAAGGGGCTCACTAGCGATGGGTCGCGCCAGTGGTTAGCGTTCTCAGGTAGAAGCACTCAGCGACAGGTTGGGTGATGAGACAGTTGCGTCTTTTTGCAGCGCGGTAAGAATTATCCACCAGTCACGTGCAGAACTGTTAGCTTGCATATATTCACCGATCTACAGGTCATACGGCAATTTCTCCGAAATTTAAGAATTCATTAAACCTGATATACATTACGAACTTATGTAGTCTTCAATTCGTAAACACTCACGCATACCCAGAGAAAGAGAATCTCATTGCTCGAGCTAGGCCAGGTACAACAACGAGCGGAGATATTGTGGATTGAATATTCACTGGTGCCCAGAACACTAATCGTCGGGAAGTAGAGGATTGCTTCGAAAGTACACTCCGTCGGCGGAACGGTAAGTTGCTGCAAACTGGCCACAACGTGGGACCAATCGCTTCAAATTGGCGCAACAGCATGGAGCTACTTGCTTCGGATATAGTAAACTTGCTGACAGCAAGTACATTTGTTCACGTTATCTATTTCATAATTATTTTTCTCATTACCAACCTGGTCATTTAGAATTGCTAGGTGAAGGTACTTTATGCTGGTACCGTTTATGAAATGAGAGAAGCCAGTCATGATAGTAGGTAATCAGAAATATTGCAATAACGATTTGCTGCTGATAATTTTTTTTAATTCACTGTTTTCGGTCTAGCACCTTATCAATTTTGAGCTATTAAATATAAACACGTGTTTCTTACATCCAGTATCGTTAGCATTTTCCCACATTTTCCCGAGATGTTCTTATGTTTTTCAGGGTATAAATGCTAAATGTGAGAGATACTGATGTAGTCGTTGGTTATCTTGTTTACTAAATTCAATTATGTTTGTTTTCTTGCATTGTGTTCGTAGTGGAGTATAATCTTGCGTTTATGTACTATTGCTTTGCTCCACTGGGTCTTGTTGCATTATTATACTCTCGTTAACAAGGTGACGGCGGCCGCGTATCAAACGAGGCTCAAGGTCAGCTCCCTCACACCACTACTTTTCTACGCAAAGCGCGAAAATGGCAACTAAGAAGAAACACCGCTTCGAAACAGTTCAAGAAGCTTCGATTAAAGGGCTTGGTTACGAGAAGCTTCGCGTGACGTCATTTCCAGAAAATCCGCTGGTATCTAATATCCGATTATATAAACGAACCGGCATGAGCATGAGTTTTAAGTGAGAGGGTGCAGTTGTCAGAGCGAGCTGCGTCAGTTAAGCTGGATTTGTGTCAAGGTTACGATAGAACGAAACAGCTGTGAATTCCAAGGACACGAGTTGTGAATTGTGATTCAGTTTTAGAAGAAAAAAGCTACATTAAAAAGTAATTGGACTTGTCATTTGTGTCAATAAGTTATAAATGATTCAGGAACTTCATTCATTGATGTTCACTGTTTCCTGATATTCAAACTTACAGTGCTGGGTGTACGTAAAGCTTGTGTCTTAGATTCATAAGAGAACTCAACTAATTACAAGTATAATGACCCCATTTTTTTGGACATTTGCTTAAAGTAAGTAGGGGAAGTATTGTTTTCCACACAAAAGTTCCATACTCCATAACGAGAATTCAGTGGAAATGATGTTTTGCGATCCCCCTAAAAATAATTTTAGAACAAGATGTGTATATCTGGTGTGTGTACGTGCGTGTGTGTGTGTGTGTGTGTGTGTGTGTGAGTGAGTGAGTGAGTGTGAATGTGCGTACACAATAACTCAACAACGAAAATTCGTTAAGTACAAACTTGGAAAACTTCAACATCTCCCACAAAGATTATCAACAGCAGTTCCCCATTCAAACTAGGTGCCTTTCGCTTGCAAAAGTTTCGAAAGCTTTATTTTTCACAAATGACTCTATCAAACTGAAGACTTATTTTTAAACAACCGAAAATTTGTGGTAACTAGAAGTTGGGTGTTATGAGGAAGCTAGGCATACATTGGTTGCCTTATGAAGCTATATAGGTACACAAATTAACCATCTCTGCAGGGAAGAACAAGGTCTTTCCTTTTCAAGCATTCCTTTTCCTACTACGTTTGTGGTAGAGAAAACCTTCTTCTTCTTCTGATTACCCTCCCCTTATGTAGGACTTACACCCCCTAGGACTTACAAGCCAGTGTCTAGGATCAGACGCCTGTCGGGGAGTACAGGAACCTAAGAACCGGACAGAGTGAAGACCTGGAAGCGGGTGGTCAGCCAAGCACCAGGTATGAGAGTGAGGAAGAGGATGATATGAAATGCAAGCGAAAGGAATGATTGGAAAGATGATAATGGAGCAATTGGTGGAATGAGTGGCGGGGGAAACCGGAGAACCCGGAGAAACCCGCCCTGACGCGTCTTCGTCGACCACGAATACCACATAAGGGTTCCTGGGATCGAACCCGGGCCGCATAGGTGGTAGACGAGCACGCTAACCGCTCTGTCACGGCGCCGCCAGAGAAAACAACTGCAGAAAAAGAATATGCAAGAAGCAGAGATGAAATGTTTTGAGGGTATATAATGCAAGACGAACATAAAAGAAGAAATGCAGCAACAATTTATACCATTTCGACTTAACTGGAAAGATGGGTATGTGCAGACAGAAGAGGAAGAAGCACGTGACAAGACAACCAAATGGAAGCTATAAAACCAAGCAGACATCGAGATCTGAAAAGAACCTTTAAGAGATGCCTAGAGTATGTGGAGTAGACCAGAGAAGCTCATTGACCTAACACATGAACTTTGTGCTACCAATGCTGAAGATTATAATGATGATGATGGTTATGGCTAGGCATAGGAATTCGTAAGCAGTTGGTTTCAAGTTAGCTACACTGAAACCATTTGCAATAAAATAATGCAGACTACAGTCGACAATGATCACTGGCGCCAGATAAAATAATCTACCGCTGACTGAACGAGGGATGGTGGGTGATTTATTATCTGCAACGCCACTACAAAAATTCTAGTAGTATTTCAAACTAATTTCCTTTGGTCTTGGCTTTAATACTTGAAATTCAAGAGTCTCCCTCCCCAAATTATCCTATGCATAAAACTGTTTTGATATTTTTACTTTTCTCAAAAATCTAATTATTTTGGTTAAAATAACATTATATTTGAGATATTTACATGACAAATAAAAGGAACATAAATTATCTGAGAATAATTGATGAAGTCCTCTCATTTAGAAGTAGTCTAGTATAATATTTATAACTGGTGAACCATAACTTCTTCTTTGACTCTTCAGCCCGGGATGGGTCTTGGCCTCCTTCAAGAGCTTCCATCATTCCTTTCTATTTTGAACCTTTTTCCAGTTTCTATATTCTGCTCTTGCTGCATCCTTTTCGATTTCTTCCACCATAAAATACTGCTCCAAAGGCTTTCCGAAGGTAAACCATAATAGATATACAAAAACGAATGACACCAAAATGTGGAATTCTTTAAAAACATTATCTGTTTAAACGAGCAATTCTTGTATATACACAGAATGGAAGGGAAGTCATTACATTCCTTCTAATATGTGCTTCATAGAAGCATTACAAACAAAAAATAAATGAATTTTGTTCCAAATTGGATGGGTAATTCCACAAGAAAGCACGAAGATAACGGTGTTTTACTTGTAATATGCGTAGAATAACTTATTCTGACATTGCTTCGGTAGTAATTATGGGACATCACATAGGGGTACGAAATAATCACTTAAAAGACGCGAAGAAATACTCCGAGCGCCTTTTTTTGCGAGGTATGGCGACACGTTGCGTTGAGTTTGGTCAGGGAATTGACCTAGTTTCCGAATATAAACAGGTTGAGCAGTTTCCCTTTCGTCTGATGTTTTGGCAAGTAACGGTTGTGATTGGCCTACACATGGAAGGAGACGCTTGGTAGCAGTATTGACACATGTTTGTTTATGTACTGAACCAGTGAAAGTGACACACACAATCGATAGTGTCGGCAGCTTGTTTTCGACAAAACTAGTGAGTGAGCGAGTGAGTGGAGTTTAAGGACCCGTCGACAGCTAGGTCATTAGACCCCCTCGATAAAACGATCTCCGTAGGAAATGGTCAGAGGCTAAAACGTAATAATATAATAAAAAGTGTGTTCCAAATAGCGAGATCTATCACTGGTTTAAATTAATGTAATGACTTTCCTTCCATCCTGTGTATATTCGGCGCAACTTGGAAGCGACTTTAATGATTTCCATCAAATTTTGTATTGAGATAGGGTTTTGCTTTTTAAGTTTATCTATATGGGTGTAATTCCTGAAAAAAAAAGTGATTTTATGCGTAAGTCAGAAATAGTCGAAACCTTACTTTGGCTATAATTTCTCTGTTAATCGGACAATTTCAACAAACAGGCCAGGATATTAAATGCCTCCTCAAGAGCTTTCAGAAAATCTAAAGAAAGTTGACTTAGCTGTCTTAGTCTACGCGTAACAGTCACAATTATTCGAAACCTTATTTTAGCCTTTATTTCTCGGTTAATCAATCGTTTTCAGCAAACGGGCTAGCGATTTAAAGTCCTCTTCCAGGGTTATCAGAATACGGTTAGAGCTATATTAGTTAGTGTTACAGCTCGTCCCCTCTATATATTTAAAATAGAAATACGACGTATCACACTCGTGCTATTTTCTCTACTCACTTTTGTTTTACGTAACAATTCATACGTTATTCTCTATCGTTTATCAACTTCATACATACCAATGCCTATACATATTGTATGTTTAAGAGTGAGCAAACTCCAAAACCGGTTGACCGATCGCCATGAAAATTGGCATATCTAAGTGTTTTTTCATGGAGAAGGTTTTATGCAATCCGTTTTACCACGCAACGTAATTGCGATAAACATTTTTATTTACCTAACGTTTTGCTTTTCAACTTTATCTAAATAAGTATCTTCTCCCAAGGAACAAGATTTCACAAAAGGGTGTGGGGGGGGGGGGGTGTCTAGCGAAGTTCGGTTGCCCAGGTACTTTAAAATAACGTTGTCATGTTCAATATTTTTAATTTTTAGTGAGAGGATAAAAGTTTTGACTTCCACCAATTTCATTAATATGTCATTGAATATGTATATCAAGGGATTCGTTATTTATGTAATTTTGTTAAATATATATGGGATCAAAATATCCCAGCTCACTGTTCTAAGATACGGGTGTAATTTGGAAGATTGCACTAGGGAGTTTAAACAGATCAGAAAAAGTCAACTTCCGCCGATAATTAATTTCCATTTCCGTGAATATCAAAAATAATTTGACCATTAATTCAAATGTGATGGGACTTTATGAACATACTTTATGAGCTAAAAATGTCTTCTATATCTTTGTACAGTTAATAATTATGAAGTGTGCTTGTTACCGAACAAGGATGACAACTATTTCCTTACGAAATAAATATAACCATCATCATGTTCATCATTAACCAACGTGCTGGTGTTACGAAACAATGTTCGTTTTTATCGGGAGTGGTTATAAAATTAAGGTTCACAAGTAGAAATAGTTTCCCTACTTCCCTCTCTCTACTCTAAAGATCTAATGAATTCATCGAATAGATGAACTGTATGTATGCTACTTTATGATTGTTTGCGTTTATTGCCTTCAGAATCGTAACTAATTGTATTTAAAGTGTACACAACACTTTCCCAGTGGAGTGTTTTGCATTCTGCACTGTCCCTTATATTTGTTTATTGTTTCACCTTTATGACAACATTGACATTTCTCATTTCCCGGAATGAAAACACATACCTACATTAACTTCAGTGGTTTCGAATCTACTTTGTATTATTCTCATCTTTTTTCTCATCTGAAGTGAAAACATATGGCGCAATCCCACATTGTAAGATTTTGAATGATTTGCCATGGACAATGCCGAATAAATAGGCGTGATTCACATGTCTGTTAAAGTTACTATTTATTTTACTATCGCTTCTCGACATTCTCTCCACCATTGCGACCCTTGATGTTACAATTATATTATGACTCATAGTAAAGTTGCATTTTAGCCAATAAATTTGTGACGATTGTATTATATGTTCGCTGGATTACAGAAGCAGTTCTCTTCCTCGAAAATATAGTAATTTAGTTATGGTTCATTTAATGAAACACTTTAAATTGATTTACCTTTTCATTGGCTTGAGTAAGGTTTCCCTCGTTCTAGAAAGTTTTGTCATGAAGAATATACAGGGTGTAAGGGCTATTTGTGCAGATATTTTGCCGTAAATGTTACCTTAATATGTATCCAATTCAGTATGTTTGTTGTTTTTCTCTTCATTTAATGGCTTTCCGACATAGCTGTAATTGCGCCACAAAATGTTTTGCTTCACATCTGAATACTCGACCCACTGACCTAGATATTGTGAGGTCATTGACCTTATATACTTAATTCCGATACAGCTTTCGTTAATGCGTTAGAGAATTCGTTCTGTGCACTCTGCGTCATGTTTTCTGTGGCACACTTACTTGAGGGTACCTACTTAATAAACAGTACAAATATCTGCCCTTATACTCCCAATGGCCTGTATAACTTCTGTTGGGATTTTTCCTTAAAGCATGACTTCTCGAATGTTTATCCCGACTGTCATTATGAACATTCCTCAGCAATGTGCCGAGATTCTAACCTTGCTCAGATGCGCTCAGGAGTTCAGCAGACTCGAAGCGTCTGTTAAAAATATTCCATGTGCATCCTTTCTCTACAGTACCACTTCATACTTAAAATTGTCAATATTCCTTCATTATCGTGCACACCATTAATGATCCTATTGACTTTGCAAAGTATTGGTGATGGTGCAATGTAAGAGTTACATATTTCTTTCTGTTGTCAAATGATTTGTATTTGCTAGATATTAGTGTGTCAATTACAGCCTACTGCTGTTCAATAATATGCTACCACGGTTACTGATACATATTGTTGTGGTGGCCTAGAACACATCGCGAGTTTCAATCTAAGTACATTACAGCTTATTGTTTCAGGTCTTGTCGGATAGGCGAAAAAAAAATGTGTGACCACTATAGCAAATCACAGATGATAGTAGACAGAGTTTGGTTAATATTAACATGGAAGGCTACACCCGTCGCCTTGCACATCTACAGAGTAGGAAACCAATTTCCAGAGGAGAGTGACGGTGTCGTTATTAAGATGGGTTTTAATTGCTGCCAAACTCCGTGCAAAGCCAAGTTCGCCCCATATAACTATCATGTTTTCGTTTGGAGACCATTTCTGCAGGTTTAAATTCCTTTGTGGTGAGTACAACACACCCTGAAGAAGCTATCTAAGCGTCTGCCACATCTGTAGATACATAGTGATGTTCACGGGAGACAAATTGTTATGAGGAATCTTTCCACCAGGTTTTAAAAGTATATAATGACTCGGGTTCAATTCCCATCCAACGCCCACTCTGACCTCGGGCTTTTAGTGGTTTTCCCTGGCCGGTGAACAAACATTTAGATGGTTTCTCACCTACCACGATTTGCTTTCCATAATATATTTATAATTCCATTTCCTTCTCATCTGTTCTAGGTAAAAGTCGATGGCAGACAGACAGCGCGGATACTTCCTCCAAGGAAACAGCGGGCTACAGGACTGACCGCTTTTTAGGCAGCTCCAGCAGTGGGAACGGAACTTCGAGTATGGAACTGTAAGGGACTTCTGCACATCTCTGTGATCTGTTTGACTAAGATGAGTAGCCTCTTATGGTTTCTTCACTCCAAGCCTTGGTCCTGAGGATGGTACTCACAACAGATATATGTGGGTTGTAGTGCGCGATGTATTGTATAACCTATACCTGTATCTGTATCTGTGCTGATCGCATGCTGTTTTGCTTTGAAAATTGCATTGTGAGACACGCCCATATATTTTAACGAAGTTCGATATCACGATTTCCACAGAAATGGTTGTTTTGAGTCAACCCGAAGGAAGAAAGGAGAAGAATTAAATAATGAAATAAAAGGACACAATGGAGAAATATACAAGGGTGTATAGCTTTACAAACACAGAAGAAAATAATATTTGCATCTATAGTATCTTCTTTTGTTCTTTTATTTCTATCAATCATAATACAGATACAAATTATGTAATTATTAATAAGGCAGGTAATGTTATTTGTCAACGCCAATCACCGAATCAGTAAACAACTCCAATTTGTTCCTGGTCATATTACGCATAAAGAAAACAAATATGGATTATCGCTTGGTATTTCGGTTTACTGATTCCTATGAAAGGTAAGGTTTTGTTATAGAATTCCATACGGTACCCAAGAGAGTCCTTTGAAAAACGCCAGTATAAACGAGTCATCTTTCACTCAATTAAGTAGAATCCCTGGAGGTATCTATTGTTTGGCAAGACAATCGAAAATGCACCTCGAAGATGCCCTATGTCTTCCAGTTAAACACACACGCACGTGCAACAGCCACTCTGATCAAACACGGAAAACTTCCACCAAGCTGGTCTTCTTTAAAACAAAGGCTCTCTATTGGAAGATGACGGAATCTCTATGTATTCTGATGATACTGCATTTCTTACTCCTTACCCTGTTTCATTCAGCATCAAATTACGTTCTTTTCTCGGGGCTAGTTTATCTAAGACATCTCGCAGTTATACTGATTACGTCACGACATCGACCACGTCAGAGCGTATCTGTGGTACCTGCGTAAGACGTTTTTATTGCTCGTAAACGACAACCTATGCGCTGAGAACAATAATACACCTATCGAAATATGTACCAAATGACGCTAATGACGTCTTCGGTGCACATTTTTGATGAGGTCTCCAATTTCTCTGTTCTTTTTTATGAATATTTTTCTCAGAGTATACATGGGTGGGTGTTTAAAAAGTGTGTCTTCAAATATTTAGAGTAATGATTAGACATAGGACTTATGTGGAAATAGATATTCTTCCTCCTTTTATAGATCGTATGGAAAGGTGACTACAAGTAACTTTTACAATTTGTTATTGTACATTTTATATATTTAAACGAGCAATTCTTGTACATATATTCCATGCAACTTGAAAATGGCTCAAATGATTTCGATCAAATTTTGTATTCAGACAGGGTTTTGCTTATGGGCCAATTTAAACAAACAAGCCAGGATATTTAAGGTCTTGTCAACAGCTTTTAGAAAACCCAAAGAAAGTTGGCTTAGCTATATTAGTTCTATGTGTAACGTCACAATCTTATATATTTAAACGAGCAATTCTTGTATATATATTTCGCGCAATTTGGAAATGGCGCTAAAGATTTCGATCAAATTCTATCTTCACACAGGGTTCTGCTTATGGGCCAATTTAAACAAACAAGCCAGGATATTAAAGGTCTCGTCACGGAAACGGCTCCAACAATTAGGATGAAAATTTATATTTAGTTAACATTTTTCTTTTCAAGTTTATCTAAATAAGTATCTCCTCTCCCTCCCCCCCCCCAAATAAAACTATTAAAAAAGTCTGATGTGTTGCACTCACATGACTTTCTCTACTCTTGTACTAACCATTCTTACAAACTCTTATTCCTATATCTTCTTCGTGTTAGTTAAAATAAACATTTGTACAAATTATCTTATTGCTTATTTCCTTGTAGGTGCAAGGGGAATATTGGAATACAGTAGGCTTTGTGCGATAGTCAAATCTTTTAAAGCTTTGAGATTCCGTTCTCTATGTACACGTAACATATAAAAAAATTAACAACGATGACCCATTTCACGAAAGTTCCAAGTTTTCCGAAACTCACACACATAACAAGGTATATCTCCGAAATGGTTCACCTTACAAGAAAATTTATTGAGACATCAATTGTGTATTTTAGCAAGATCTACATTTTTTGTATAGTATAATTTGGTCTATCTCTAACGGTTTACCAGTTATGCAAAAGTCGTCCAGAGTAAATACGACTACAGGGGCTATAGTCAGAAAATTCAAGATATACATTTCATTTGTTATAAAAATATCTCAAACATATGACATTTTAATCAAAATCGTTAGAGCCATTTTCAAAATTTTCGAAAAATTTTCCATGTAAAGGGTAGTTTAGGGTGGGGCTATTTTCTTCAAAATCTTCGTGTCACATCCTTGAACGACATTAAACTTAATACCAACTTTGGTTTTTAACCGACTTTTCGTTTTTGAGCTATGCTGTCCACAGACTGACAGACTGACAGACTGACAGACAGACACACAGACACACAGACACACACACACGGGCCTTTTTCTAAAAATGCTTTTTTTGGATTCAGGGGGCCTCAAACCATGTATTTCCGGTGAAATCTCGACTTCGAATTTTTGGGTGGAATACAATACTTCCCCTACTTACCAGTAGAGGAAGTAAAAAGAAAAAGAAAAGAAAAGCAGAGCGAAGCTCAGTCGCCCAGGTACTAATGTTTTAGAGGGCATATAAAAGCATATTTTCGGTTTTGTTGCATATTTTGCAATTTGGTATATTTCATGTATACCTATATCAAACAGTTTTGAGGATTGAAACGTTATCTTTGGGTACTAGCAATTTCTGTAGAGTAGCGCAGTCTGTCTACGTAGCAGAGGCCGGCTCGGCTCTAAAAAAACATATTCCCATGTTACTTGCATTGGGCATGGACTTAATACAGTAGCAGAATCAGTACGGGAACAGTATTCTGAAGCAAACACTTTGATGTCAAGTACAAGAAGATATTTCTGAAATTTCCTGTGCGAGTACACGCTTATAATTACTTTCGCAGCGACCTTTACCACCAGGGCCAATTCTTACGCTGTTCTATCTTATTCAGGTAATTTTTATTCCGTAAAAGAATTTGTTTGCAACCTCTATCCAGGTGACACCGCTTCAATTCAACGTTTACAATAAATATTCAAAATTAATTGTTTCAGAGGGATTTAAATGTAATCAAAGCTCATTTAAAGTTTTATCCAAAATAATTAAGTGTGGCTTGCTCCTTTTTATGCTCTATGAACTTTAACAATGATGTGGAACACCTGAATTACAATGTTGATGTTCCAAAAGAAATTTCAACAGACTTTGTTACTTCTTACAAATGCTGCTCTATGACGTCTGTGGATATTGACTAGACTAGACTACCAGATGGCAGGCTGAGGAACAGCCCGAGGTGTGTCATTCGTGTACCTGCCCTTTTAGGGCTTAACCACTGTATGACGGGATTAGGATGTTGTAGGATGGCTGGTGAAGAATGGGGATTGTGGGTTACTAGGAGGTAGCACAGGTTTATGCTCCTCGTCGGGTGATAGATTCAGTGTGCAACTACCGTTGGGCACTGAGAGGTCATTCTTATCATAAAACTCACACCAACCAACAAACGTTATAAATGTACTTCAGAACACTACCCAGATCCAATTGCATCCACCAGGAGGACATACATTTGGAAACCCTGAGTGTGAATAGACCTTCACATCATGCATTTTTACTGCATATTTATAAATGCATGCATATTTTAAGTCTTTAGTGCATATAAATCCGATGTCTAGTGTTGATCCATGTATAAATCTTCATATGGCAGTGCATGCTTAAACTCGTCACTTGCATATTAACTTGGACTTTTTTCTCCCCGACTGCAGAGTTTGAGCATGTACTACCATTAAAAAGAAGAAAAAGAAGAAGCAATTAGGTTGTCTAATAAATTTAATTAGCTTATTACTAGATGATCAACGGTTTTATTTTGAATAAAACTACCAGAAATTAACATTAGGTATAAAAAAACACATACACAAGTGCTAGGCTAATGTTACATACGATGTTGTCTTCTATGGCCCTAGCCATTCACCGAACAATACACAAACCCATAACAATCACAAAATCAACTTTTATGCAATACTGGCATTAAAACGGCTAATTATGAGGGCATAAATCATGCGAAATTACCCTCTCTCTGGCACCAGTGCCAGAAAATCAATGACCATGGCAACAAGGCAGCAATGACGCCATCATCGGCACAACATAATTTTCTCCAATGTGAGACTGTAAGAAATCGTCATTCTAGCAAACCAACGAAGCTTTCTTTTCCCATCCAGAAAACTGTTCATATTCTTTTTCATAAACAGTTTCTTTTTTTTTTTTCAACCAATAAATTTTCAACGCTCTTGGCTTCGTTCGAAATGTCAAGCGGAATACAATTCATATTTTCAATAGTTTTATCCTGACCTTCCGTTTTCCTCTATAAGTGTTTAAACAAATGAAAGAACATCTGCTTAACAACCATATTACGTCATACACATCTGATATCTGAACATTATAATTTTACATTTAGCAAATTTGTTAGCTATTACTTTCTCTACTGGTAAGTAGGGGAAGTATTGTATTCCACACAAAAATTCCATGTCAAGATTTCACCGGAAATATATGTTTTGAGGCCCACTGAATCCAAAAAAAGCATTTTTAGAAAAAAGTCCGTGTGTGTGTCTGTGTGTCAGTCTGTGTATCAGTGTGTCAGTCTGTGTGTCAGTCTGTGGACAGCATAACTCAAATACAACAAATCGGTTAAAAACCAAAGTTGGTATTTAAGTTTAATGTCTTTCAAGGATGTGACACTAAGATTTTGAAGAAAATAGCCCCACCCTAAACTACCCTTTCCATGGAAAATTTTTCGAAAATTTTGATTTTCTTGAAAATGGCTCTAACGATTTTGATTAAAATGTCATATGTTTGAGATATTTTGATGGCAAATGAAATGTATATCTTGAATTTTCTGGCTGTAGTCCCTGTAGTCGTATTTACTCTGGACGACTTTTGCATAACTGGTAAACCGTTAGATAGATAGACCAAATTATACTATACAAAAAATGTAGATCTTGCTAAAATACACAATTTATGTCTCAATAAATTTTCTTGTAGGATGAACCATTTCGGAGATATTCCTTGTTATGTGTGTGAGTTTCGGAAAACTTGAAGAACCTTCGTGAAATGGATCATCGTTGTTCATTTTTTTATATGTTAAGTGTGCAAAGACAACAGAATCTCAAACATTTGACTATCGCACAAAGCCTTACTGTATTCTAACATTCCCCTTGCACCTACAAGGAAATAAGCAATAAGATGTGTACAAATGTTTATCTCAACTAAGAAGAAAGAAAATATAGGAATAAGAGTTTGTAAGAATGGTTAGTTCAAGAGTAGAGAAAGTCATATGAGTGCAACACATCAGATTTTTTTACATATTTTCATGCTAGAATTGCATAAAACGTTGTATCTAACATGTGTACAATTTTTTCATTGTGACACTGAACATATACTCGTCTCACAATCAGGCTGAATATACACTAGTTACATAAGTAACTATTTTACCTATTCCTAGATTCCATAAAACATTTCCCAAACTTCTGAGTTCTATCAGGTCTTTAAATATTGTTCTTCTCGTCAACTCTTTATTCCTATTCAACCATTTCTAGCAAATTATTTTCTCCAATCATTTGTGGTTACACATTGTAGTACTAGAACTCAGTAATTATTTAGAAATTAGTGTTGTTAATTAAAGGCAATCAAAATTAATTTTGGTGTACTTTTGCTAGTATTAGCATGATATCATACTTCATTTGACCTTCCAAATGAATTCAGTACTCTCACCTACATAGCTATTCATTTATGAGACGCGAGAAACACACCCAGGAACAAAGGAAAAACAAAGATAACTAGGGAAAACACCTAATTAAGCTCACAATCAGTAGAACGTTTGTCATTTTGGTAGTGAGGCTAATTTACTTCTCCATTGTTGCTAAACCCACCAATTAACGGAAGAGCGTATATGCCTGTTCCCTGGCAAATACGTCCCTGGCAGTGTATCACGTTGTTTGTGTGCTTGTACTTTTATGCGTGTTTGCTTCTGCACTGAAATAATGAAAAGTTGTTTTTAGAATGACGCGCTTATTATAATTCGCAACAATGCTGTACAAGACTGCATATTTGCAGCATGTGGGAAATTAGTGTATCGCATTCAGCTACGTTTTAATTAAGCAAACATAATTTACAATTAACTGTTTGGTTAGTGGTAATTATTATTGATCTAAGGCGTAAGAAACGTTTATCATGTTGAATGGGGAGTTTGCAGGTTGCCACTGACTGCTGAAGAGATATTAAGGAAATTCATATCTAAGTGATGTGCTGCATTTACATGATTTTCTCTAGTCACTTTTGTATAGACTATTGTTACAAACGCATATTCTTCTATCTACTTCCTGCTCATCCAGATAAACATTTGCAGAAATTGTCTTATTGCGTATTCTTTGTAGGTTCAGTGATAGTCAAATCGTTTAAGAACTGTTCAGTATGTGATGGTCTTCAAATTCCGTTTTCTGCATGGCCACAAGATAAAAAACAAATAATGACTTCCTATTTGAGAAATATGTATATTAAAAACCAAAACAATAAAAACGATTACCTCAGAGATGGTAACAACAAATGTGTTTAACATAAATTATGTGTTTTAACGAGATTTGCTATTTGTGTTGTAAGATTTTGTCTATCTCCCACTGTTTGCCAGTTGTGCAAAAGTGATTTAGAATAAAGAGGATTTCAAAGGAAATTCCCAGAAAATTCAAAATAAACATTTTATTTGTCATAAAAATATCCTAAATATATAGTATTTTGGTTAAAATAGTTTGAGGCATTTTTGAGAAACATTAAGATTTTTGAAACAGTTTCCATGCAAAGGGTAGTCTTGTGTGGAGGGAATTTCTTGAAAATCTGTGTGTCGCATCCTAAGAACATGCTAAGCTTAAATACCAAGTTTAATATTTAACCGAACTTTCGCTTTTAAGTTACGCTGTTCTCTCTCTCTCACACACATACACAAAATCGTCTTCTAAACATCTTTTCTTTTTTATATTTTTGTTAAATTTATTATTGCCGCTTAAACAATAGTAATATCGTAGCTTCAATGAATCTTAAAGTACAATTATTTAAAACAATTGAAACATTGATTATATAACATTATATAAATTAACTGCTTTCATAATCTTTACTTATTATGGCATACAGTTGGATCACTCAAGATCACCGAGAGGTCAGCAGGAACGCTGCACTGAAGCCTATGCCCTGTGCGGTATCTTCTTTAGAGCCTAAAGAAAGAGGAACCAGCTCCTACCACGTCACTTACTTTACGTGGTGAAGACATTCTGAAGACTCTGATTAGGTAAAGTTAGATATGACTCGATTCCTACTGGATGGACTCGGGTTAGCAACGAACTCTACTCCAGCCAACGAAGAATGCGGTCGCTGGAGAACGGTTACAACGATTATAACTAGATTACGTGTATAATGCATACAAAGCGAATTCAGTAAAATGCAAGGGTATCATGATTATTTAACCAGGCCTTCGTAGCTTCCCCTTCTGTCCCTCTCTTTTCCGCTTTCCAATGACTGATCAGTATTCAGGCTACTGGTTGGACATTATCATAACATGTATTGATTATTTCTGATGACTCACTAAATCGTTACTCATTAAGCTACAAATGTGGCTTGTTTCACACCATGCCGCAGAAGCTGCACATAATCAGATATGACTCTATAGCAAGCTGGTAGCACAGTTCTACAAATGTTAAACAGTCCAAATTAACAGAAAGGTAATTAAATTTTAATGCCACCCAAGGAAGGTGGCTTACTGCATGGGTATTAGAAGAAAACCTTTCATTCGAAAGCAGACACTATGTTATAATATAACGAAATAGACACGCATGTTTGGAGCTATTCTGATAAACATTTTAATTACAATATAAATAAAGGGAGGATTTGTAGAAGGATTAAACGTTTTTTTGTATTTTTCAATGTAATATTGCATCATGTTTACTGTAAATATTTACACTTTTAGTATTCTAAGGATAAAGTTAAAGCCTTTTTTAAAACACAGAATCGATCGACTCAATAAATACTGTTTATTTCAACAACATTTACATTTTCCACAACAGGCATTAACAGTTTGGAGATACATACAAAGAAAATCAAAATATGGCTTTTCTACTAGGTCAGGTCTGTCTACCCCCACCTTTCCTTGCCAAGCCTCTAGTCCCCTTTATTTCTGAGGTTTTAGAAGAATGTATAAAATTATATAGTAAATAAGTTTTTAAAATTTGTAACTGAAACGTATTTAAGATTGGTGTCCAATTTTCGTTCCTACTGACCATAAGGCAGTTGGAGCCTCTTATTTAGTGATTTAATTACCGGTATTGTAACCCTTGCATGACAGGTGCTTGTTCAAGTTATGCTGCATATTACAAACGTACTTGAGTGCTGATGAAAAATGTCATAAAGGGCTGGCTTCATTATATTGCACTCATGAATGGTACTGTTTACTTAATCATTTTTGGAAATCAGCTGGATCTGTGGATATTGGAAACATTCAATTAGTGATTAGCCAAAATATCAATGCAGCTCCAATGCTTGCTCAACAATAGTGACACAGTGAGTTTTAATAAACACACATAGCTGTAGAATAAATGATAATTGATATCATTATTTTAAAAGCCAACAAAAGTAATTCTTTATTAAGACAATCTCTAGTATGCTTTATTTTAATATACAATGCTTTCAACTTTATTAATAATTACTATGATTTATCACGCTTGAACCTCTTTTCATAAATTACACTCTATATGTAACAGTCACATTACTTTATCCATTAGCATTTCATAACGATCCAACTAACCATGTAACCATATAAAATATCTATTTTATATCCACTTTATGTTAATTACGATATATAGTTAATAGAAATGTTTTCCATCATATGATATAAAGTGTATTACATTACATTACATTACAATTGAACGATGTAATACACAGGGTGGATCGGAAAGTGCGCACAATATTTTTCTTAAAAAAATAGTTTAATGAGAAAGCAATTTACCGTGTAATTACAGAAAAACTGGGAAATTGTGATTCCAAAGGCTATCCTAACCATCTAAAGTATTAAAAAACATTTATAAAGAAACAACAATTAGTATAAGCATTGGAAAAGGATATATAGTGAAGAAATTCCAGTTAATTAAGGTGTAAGACAAGGTTTTAGTTTGTCCCCACTTTGTTTTTAATCTATATAGATGATATAGCAGGAGAGTGGAGACTTAGATTTTATGGAGAGGTTTATTTAGCATCTAATTTATGCTTAAGTCGATGCTGTTCGCTGACGATCAAATTGTTGTAAGTCTCAGAGTGAACTGGAGAAAGCAGTACGTGTGTTACAGAAAGTGTGTGAAAAAATATAGTTTTAAAATGTCAATAAATAAAACCAAGACATTGGCATTTCAAGGAAAATACAGTGTAAGGAAAAAACTGTTATAAATGACAGTCATTTGGAACAAGAAACAAATTTTAAATATTTAGATACTACTCATCTCACATACAAACATGAAAGTTACTGCAAACCAAACTCGCCATATTTCAACACGTGTTGTACAATAAGCAGAAATCTGAAGAATAAAGCAAGAAAAGAACACAAATTAAATTTTATAAAGTAATAGCCGTACCACCTTTAGTGTTTGGATGAGAAAAATGGGCCACAGTTGGCAGTAAAAACTTACAGGCTGTAGAGATGAGGCTTTTAAGATCAGTCAGGGGATGTAGTACATTGGATAAAATTAGAAATGACAAAATAAGCGAAGAACTGAAGATATTTTACCTAGAAGAAAAATATACAAATTATAGGAATCAATGGACAGGGCATGTTAACAGAGTGTCACTAGAAAGGGTCCCTGGAAGAAAGACGTCCTATAGACCTCGAGGAAGAAGACATCCGGAAATACATCGCAAGCGTTGGACAGATACACTATAAAGCCGAAACAGGCATATGCCTCCTCCTTGACTTCAAGAAGAAGGAAGAGTTTCATAGGTAAACAAAAACGAAACAAAAACAGTATTAGAGGTCTGCACGGATTCGGGCCGGGCTCGGACTTGGCTGAGATCGGGCTGGGCTGGGCTGGGCTGGACCAGGGCCGAACTTAAGAATATCGCCCATACGAGTCCCAAAAACACCGGCAACGCTTAGTAATTTGTGCGTGACGGCTAGCTCGTCGGTTTTCATATAGGAACTACTGTCCTGAAATGCACGGTTTGGACGCTGTAGCGCTGTGTGTTTTCTACGTCATTGCAGAGCCTTTATCGGTGGTGAGCCTCATGCACATGAGCCAATACGTGCGGTTGTCTTTGAATATTTCCAATCGCTCTGTGGACTCGAGCAATAAGGTCATCCGCTGACGTTACAAGAGCCCACCTGTACCAATCGATCGACTTGAATATGCAACGTTGAGGTGATTCCACGCATTTACATCAAAGTGTGCTGGAGCTCAAGTCGGCCATTTCAACAGCTTTATACTGGTACGTGTCGCACCACTGTTAAAATTTTACTATACTGGAAACTACACAAGTAACGTAGTAGGCTGCGTACCAAGGACTCTATGTTTGTAAGAAGAGTTTGTGCAGTAATTGAGAAACTCATATGAGTGCAACACGCCAGATTTTTCTTATTAGTGAAACCATGCGGGAAGCAGTAAGAATCATTTAAATTGCCGCATTAAATGCAGCCGAGAAAACTCAAAGTTGTAAGAACAAATACTTGGAAAACAGGTAATGCTACAGTAAAATATATTTGGCTTTAATTGTGTATAACAGCGGTCTCTACATCTTTTTTTCCCCCCTCCTATGGTAAGATTTTATGTCACTTATGGTTTACCAGGTAAATTATATTAAATCAGATCCATTCAGAATGACGAGGCCACATAGGCTATTCGGTGAAAACCTAAGATATAAAAGGAATCGGAAGGGTTACAAATAATACTACAATGTAGAATGTTGACTTTCCCCTTCTCTCCTCCAGTCTAAATGAAGAGGGGAAAATAATTAATCAATTTTGAATTTTGGAAAACGCAAGCGTAAGTCATTAATAAATTAGCTATTTTATTAGCTCTAAAGACAGAAATATTTTTGTAGTACAAGTGTAGAAGAACCGTTGTGTAATTTGAAGTGATAATAAGGTGTGACTTGTGCTGCTTTTATCCCCGGAAGATGGTAGAAGCAGCGCATTAGTGGAGTCTGCTTGAAATTCTGCTCAGCCGTTAGAGAAAGAGAGTGAGCGAGTGTGTGTGTGTGTGTGTGTGTGTGTGTGTGTGTGTGTGTGTGTGTGTGTGTGTGTGTGTGTGTGTGTGTGTGTGTGTGTGTGTGTGTGTCACTGCAATGACAGAGGTTTCTCCTCTGTAATATGAGATGTGACTATCCTCTTCCTTTTTGATGAGTTATTCTTTCTGAATCAATACATTTAGTGGACTTCTCTGTGTTGTTTGCCCATCCCTGTTACGGTCATGCCTGAGATGGGAGACACACATCAGTGGCGGATGCTAACACCATTTCTCAATAAACATGTTGTCAACGAGCGATAACGCGTGAGGCTTGCAAATTCTGGGTCGATTTTTCATCATTTGCTCTGCTCGGTTGGTGAATGACGGGTGGTGACCGAATTTTTCGCATCGAGTCATAAGCTTGCGCCAGTTCACTAAGTTTGGTTTTTAACCGACTATTCGCTTTGGATTTATGCTGTTCTGTTGACAGGCACAGACACACACACACATATACATACATGGACTTCTTTGTAATATTTTGTAATATTTCGGTGAAATGTCGACATCGATTTTTTTAGGTATAATGCATCTTGCCGACCTTCTATGTACGTGGTAAAGAAAGGAAAATTGATTAAGCACTGAATATTTTTATTTTATAATGTTCAAAACACAACTGGTAAGCTGAGTTATATTGTTTCTCCGCTTTATGTTTGTATATTTTCCCATTGTTAATTTTTACACATATTCACCATACAAACGGCCATGTCCAAGGCGGAAACTCGAACACGCGACCCATCTAAGGTTATTTCGTCAGCTTTTAACCTCTTTAAAGAATTGATCTACAGCAATGGTGTTCCCTCATTTAACGTTAGTGTTCAACTTGTGTTTCTATTACCTTGAATTAACGATGACAGTTTCTCGGGCTATCAGCCAGGTCAAATTTGGGTAGCCCGAGAAACTATCAACGATACTTATCAACGCCGGGAAAGCTTCAAATCACTAAACTTAAATTATTACATTAAATTCACACACACACACACACACACACACACACACACACACACACACACACACACACACACACACACCACACACACAGACACACACACATTCACACTCTCATTCACACATCCAGACTCTAAGATCCTGTAGGATCCTAGTTAAAGAGAATTTCCCACCGTACAGCCGGGAATCGAACCCGGCACCCAGCAGGCACGTGCTCTACCGACTGAGCTACGGGGCCAGCCAGGAAATTTGTTCTGTTTCTTTCCTATTTGTCTCAAGTTATGTCCGATATGCAGCGTTATTGATGTTTTGGCGTTTAAAATTTGTGTTTGCATGACATGGCCTCCCTGGATATGCAATTGAAGCGTCTGTTTAGTTTTCGTATGTTATGATATAAATTGAAAAAGGAGACTGCACAAATGTAATTGCAAGCCTTGTTAACAAGCTCAAGGCGGATAAAAAAAGAGGAATTGAGCTGTACAAACACATTTCTCTGATAATAATACGGAATAATTTAACTGTTTACCTAGCAAATACACCTACTCACTAACGTTTTTAGATTATGAAATGCATAATAATGTATTAAATTTATTGTATATCTAGCTGATAAACCTCAAGTTTAGAATGTGTATAGTAATTTCATTTTCCTCAAGTTATTATGGTTTAATTGTTTTCCTTCACAAAATAGATAAATATGCTTCGTTGCTGTTTATCCTGGGGCCAAACAATTTTTAAGATGTAAATATACAAAAGACATATCACAACATGTGCAACAGAACAGTCACAAGCTTATGTGTGACTTCTAATAAATCAAAATGGAATAAGTGATGAAACAAATTAATGAGAAAGATAAAAATACTGAAAAGTAAATAATTTATCACGTCCTTGTAAAAATCATTCTTATGAAAGCTTATTTTACTTGCGTTACCTATCAAGAGGCATGTTTTTTTAATAGGAACACGTTAGTACATGATTAAGGACGAAACGGTGATCCAATTTTCATAAATTACTTGGTAGATGTAACTATCCATATTGATTGGTTACGAAAGAGGAACATGAAGCACAATAAGTAGTAAATAGAAAATTATATAATTAATATATTCATTTCATAATAGTAACATATTTTGGCCACTAAAATATTGTGAAACAAAATCTCAAATGTGCAATATAATTATATTTTCTGCAGAAGAACCTGCAGAATAATAATTTAGTGATTACTAACGTGAGAAGTTCAGAATACTAAGGATTTCGTGAGTTTAGAATTAACTTAAGTGGGACAGGCTCCGATTGTAAATTATAAATCCTCTGACAAATAGGACGCGTCTAGTGAAATTTTGTAAGGTACGTGAGTTTAACTATCTCATAAGGCATTTAAATAACATAGTGAAATAGCACTAAATAACATACTTTAAAAGTAAAATAGTTAAGAAGGGTAATTGGGGTACAACACTTTCAAATTACTACAGAAAGGAAGGTGAGAAAATAATATCTTGAGATTTAATTACTAGCAAGACAAATGTAAAATAAAATAAATTATTGCAATAAGTGATCTAAAATCTATATAATTGCTAACTATTGTAGCATTGTTTTTATGCAAATGTGTGTTAAAGAGAACAAAAAGTTGATTGCCTTTATTCAAAAGATTTTCTTAATCGTCGCTAATAAACAATAATGTTAAATCGTTTTACTTACGTCGCTATTCATGTATTAATTTGTGAAAGCTGCTGAAACTGCACGAGTGACTCAAACTAAGAACCAGCTAGCCCAAGACAAAACTCAAACAATAAATTCTACCACAAATACCATACCATAGGCAAAACTCTACTTCAAGAGGTGGAGAATGAGTAGGGTAGTCCTATTCTTACATCCCGCTCTGGAAAAGAAAACATTCACCATAGTTTTTATTTTCCGACTTTTAACGAAACTTGCAACTTGTAGAACTATGAATCTATCCGTTAAGGTAATACTTCTGTAGAACCTGATCAAACACTGTGAAAGATTAAAAATGTACTACTTTTTATAATAGAAGAATGTGGATTCTAAACTTTCAGAAAACATATCCTTTTTATACACTTGGCATAATTAAAATAGTAATTAATAGACACGCCCAGATTTAAATCTTGTTTTGTCGTGAACTTATAGCATTTTACCGCACACAAAGTGCTTCTGTCGACGTACTGTTTTAAACATTTGCCTCAAAATGTTGCACTGCTTCTCAAAAGTACATAAAATAAAATGACATATGCCTACTTTTTTAAAATAACTCTCCAAGTTTGAGAAATAAATTATTCACTTTTGAAATCTAAAAAACTTAAAAGAGTGCAAGGTAACTTTTGCTGCACTAATTAGGGGTTCATGTAAAGATGAACCTAATATCATAGAACTTTTTGTAAACTCGTTTACTACAAAACCCGAATTTTTTTATGTGAATTATTTTAAAAAATGCATCGTGTGGAGAATTTTAGAATTTTGAAGTTGGGCACGTCAATTCTTGTTCTTGTGTGTAAATTACATACAACAAGGTATCTTGCACTGTGTGGATTCTCCAAGTTTCACAGAAATGCTTCTGGGCTGTACTTTAACTTTAGTATTCACTCTGCAGAATAATGAGAGCAAATATCTCTTCATGCAAACCTTCATTTTACAGTGTAGGTTAGACACGTGGTTTTAGGATGTCGTGTGACGGACCCATAGCGAAGGCTAATAGTGTTGCGGATGACCAGAGACAGGTCCGCTGGTAGGTATGTGTGAAGGAAGCCCTGCGGCTGTTCATATCCTGACAACGCGCGCGGAAAAAGAGTTACTTTAGCTGCTCTGTTGTTTACTCGCGCAAATAGCAGGATTGTAACCACGTTTGTCTTGGTAATGTAAACCCCGGCTGGTCCCAGGTATAGGGGAGAGACTCAATTACGAGCCTGTTGCATCTCACTGATGACAAACAGACACAGAATGGACTTGCAAAGTGAATCACAACGAAGAGCTGCCCGTTATAACCTTTCCTGCATCACCAGTTTTCAGGAGAAGCATTACCGTGATATGTGACACATGTTAGAGGCCACGTGAACTCCACGACGTATGCGTCCCACCATTACTGTGATATGACACATGTGGAAGATGAAAATGTTAGGTGCCAGGTGAATTGTCACAGGGTGTGTCTATCACCGCTATGTGTTGCGTGATCAACAGAACATTGGTACGTATAAAGAAACTAGCGTAAAATCTGTTCTCGTCATAATATTTATTACCCTTTAGTGTGAACAACAGTACTAATATAACATTTGAAAACAGTGAAAGCAAGGGAAAAACAGATGGCACGAAACATAGAGTTATAAAAACATGAAGTCAATTCTTTTCGTATTCTATGCTGCAACATCCTCCCCATCCTGATCAATCTCATGCGGGATGAGTACAGAACATGTCTGGCTCTGCCATCCCTTCGCCTCAAAATAATTGCCTGTAGTATCCTCTATTTCACTCCGCTGCCATGTCTTGTATGTAGCTCTGGTATCCTCATTCATCAGAGACAGGGGAATGCTGAGGACTTGTGAGTTGGTAGTCCCGTGGACTGCTGTTTGATATGGCTACTGTTTGGTGAAGTGCTTCCGTAGTGTAGAACACGTACCTCTTCTGGATTCCAATGTTTATATGTTGCGATTTCGTGTAGCGTAGGAAACACAAGTCTTCTATGGCGTTGCTCTCACAATTATGTCACTTTGTAACGTTGTTATTCTAAATGGTTTCTTTGTTTTATATAACCTGCTTAAACTGCCTGTCGAACAGCGCTGAATTGCTCTCCTTATATCCTCACCTGCACTAATTTCTCAACTTCACTAGTTTCACTATTTTGTTTTACTCTCATTCTATAGTATATTTAATTTAATTTTCGTTTACTTTGGTGCAACATTTCTTGTTTGATTGTTCTCTCCTCATTATTTCTTAATTTTTCTTCCATTGCTTGTCGAATCTCCTTTACTCTTTCCATGTCCAGTCGTTGTTTTTAATTTGGTAGATAATCACATTTGAGACAAGTTCAGCTAAATAACTAAGTTCTTACCTGAGTGAAGTGGCTGCGTGATCCTTTTTTCTCATGAAGATTGTACCTTCCGTGGCTATACGCATCTTTGAATGATTGCATCAGGGTTTCGGCACCTAAAGGTTGTGTGATCAACAGAGTATTGGTGTGTATAAAAAACTAAAGTAAAAACTTTTCTCGTCACCATGTATATCATTGTTTCGTGTAAGCAGCAGTACTAATATAAAATTTCTTTCTTATTTTTACTGTGGCCCTTCTTATAGTCGCTTTAACTTAAAGTCATATCACGACTTTTCAATGTTTTGCACATTTAACATTGGAATTTAAATATTAGGTATATTATAACATTTAACATTGTACTTTACACTGTTGTCCGTCTGAATTGTGCCACTATTCGGAAGATAGATATTGCAAATACAAACAGCTGATGGTATATTTACTAATTCATTATTTAAAGTTATTTACCTGTGATATAAATCAATTTTGATGTACATTGCTATTCCTCCGCTAACATGATTAGCATTGATTTTATTTTTGTGATGTACCTACTTTTAACTGTTCTAGTCTATAGACGGAGTTATCTCGGAAATTAGTTTCCTGTACACATAACAGTTCAGGTTGATGTTTATTAATCAGAAGTTGTTTCAAATTTCGGTGGGAATGCATTGCGTTAGTTTAGACTTCAAGTTGTGAGTACTGAACGATATATACTTTGACGATTCAGGGAAAAAGTTAGCTTTATGGGTTATTTTACGCAGAGCTGTCCTTGTAATTTCTTGGTTTTGCCTGGTGAAATTTAGTAGTTTCTTAACGATGGGAGTACTTCTGGTTTTAATTGCTTTGTATGTATAATGTGGGTGTAGTGTTGGCAGTGCTTGTGCTTAACCTATAGATCATTGGCATAGCTGAGAGTAATTTTTATATCATTCACACCCACATTGTTTTCAAATAAATCTGGAAGCTATAACTAGCTTAGAGGAAAATAATGTGGATCGTTCTATTACGTTTTTGTAGATGTTAGGTTGGCAATCATTCAGTATTTTCATCGTCTGTTTTCAGGATGTGTGACACTAAATTTGTCTTGCGTTGTTTTACGGTCGTTATCTGATGCAGTATTAGTAGAAAGAGTTTCCGGTATTGAAGAGGGAACAGAATTGATATTTTCAGGGGGCAGAGTTTCTTGGTTTCTTCCCCCACTGATGAGTGCAGGGAACGAAGAAGGGTCGAATTTAGTGTTAGGGTTTTGGTCGGTGTGGGTTGCTGCCACTGATTTTGTTTTGCTAGGTGTCCTTCCGATTTACATAAAAAGCATGTAGGTGAATCTGAGGACAGATGCACCCAGTATGTTGTCCGTTTGTAATCAATTTGTAAAGTATGTGGAACTTTCCGGATGTCTTCATCAGAAATATAGATTTGTCTTCGGAAACTTAGGATATGTGAGAATCCAGGAAGGGATAGTCCAGCTCTGATAGGAAATATCTTGGACATAGATTTGATACCTAGATTTTTAGTTGGTCTTCAACGATGTAGATAGGAATTACTGGAACAAACATTAGATATTATTATCCTTTGGTTTTTTGTAAGAGGGGGTCACATATCCAGTGATATGTTGTTTGCTACTTAGATCTTTGACATATTTCTTGTTAGAGAGAAAAAAACATATTCTCCCGTGCGAAATGCGTGAAACATCGGATGCCGTTAGGTGAGATCAGATTTGCAAGCTCGAGCAAGGGTTTGAGGCAGTAACTCCCGAGTCTAATAAACTTGGAGAAAGAATACTTATGTTATCACTTAATTTCGAGAGGTTATGTATTAGTTCGGTGTTTTCGTTTGTCATTTGTTTAGTGTTCATCCGTTGGCATTACTACTATCGATCTTTGGCTTTATCTGTCAACCTCTATTAATAGAGGAGGCCATGATTGTTTTCCCAACAATTTGAGGTCAGCTGTTAAGAGTATTATTATTCAATGAGAACGTTTAGTTCGTATTGAAATTAATAACATTCTTACTCGCAAGTGGTGAAAATTAGATGAAGCTTCCTTGTAGATAATATTTATGTTGCAGCTTCCACTTCGAACAGCCCATTTATTTCAATAACCAGAGTAAAAGTTTACACGCCAAACGTTTGTTTTTTGTATAAAATTTTAAGGCAGTGAAAACAAAGGAAAAACAGATGATACAAAACATAGAGTCATAAAAACATGAACTTTTGTAATCAAGTTTGTTAACGTTATGCACGATTTGTGCGATGTATCTTTATTAATTATTATTAATAAAGAGTTTATTATAAAAACATAAAGCCACATTATTTTTATATCCTGTTCAGCAACAATATGTGACACATCTGAGGGGTGAAATTGTGGTGAATTTCCACAAAAGTGCAGTGAGGTCAGCTTCAGACAAGTGAGCTGTTACAAGGATTTACAGTGGGCGTTACCACAAAGGACTACTTGAACTGTGGAAACCTTATAAACTTACAAACTGAGGGAACTGTCAGAATACTTAAGTTACGTTAATTCAAGCATAAATCTGACGATATAATCACTCAAAACTCATCAAACGTTCTTCACTTCAACCGATGTATTTTTACGACAGTGCCGCACGCGCGCGCGCACACACACACACACACACACACACCCACACACACACACACCCACACACACACACAGCTGTCTCTAACTCGCTGACACACTGACCGACGCATGTCTGTATCCGTAACTCCTCTAACTCGTCACCTCGTCTCCTTACATATATAGCAAGGATGGCGTACTAAGCTTCCACAAACACGACGGCCGCCGGACAGTTCTCGTATACTCGGGAAAACCCTTTACGTTGCCGCTCGATTTTTGTTAGTCACGTGTTTGCTCGCGTGAGTGGTACGGGGAAGCTTTACCTTGAGCGCCTTTGTTACGCGCTGCGCCAGTGAGGTGGAGCAGTCGGGCCCCAAACGTCCTTTATTTTCTTGCCACTGCTGTGGGCCGGCGTCACAATACAAATGAAACAATGTAAAATTGTCTTCCATGTGGTTATTATAATATCTTCGCCATGGTACCCAATATATACGGTACCGTTAAAAGCAGATTCGATTGCTTTTTGTGACACTGCATCTTAGTAGCTAAATCATATTTATGTATACAAATATACTAATTGAAATACCCATATTGCTCATGGCTTGACGGTTTATCTCTGCAACTATTAGACCTAAGTTGCTTTGGAGACATTTAAAAATTACTGCTTAATAGACTTGAGCGAATTCAAATACTTGGGATATGCCATAAAGAAGAACAGATAAACAAAACGTCACCGGGAAAATACTATGCAAATGGCACAGGAAGAAAGTGTACGCAAAGTATGAGTTATAACATTTTCAGTTAAGAACCAGGCTGTCACTTAAAATACTTTTGCACAATTGTATGCAAACTTTAAGCTATTAATTTATAATCAATATTTGCAGAAATGCCAAGTATAAACAACCCAAATTTGGTCACCATTCATTTAATATTTATTGTAACGAGAATTCATAGCAATGTATGTTAGTTTACTTAGCTACCTAATGATATCCCAAGGCCTTTAAAAATATTAAACTTTGTTCTATCCTGTACCCTATAGAAATTTATACAAATAAGATTAACCTCGTTAATTACTCGGCGTTGCAACATTCAGCTTTAGGTTGCAGTTGCCCAATAGACTTCTACTTATTTGGAGACATTTAAAAGTATTACACACGACACTTAAGTTAATACAAACTCTCAGAACAGTATACATCAAGACAAAAGATATCTATAAGAAAATATATATTAGAAAACGCCATGCAAAACTACTGTTTGCAACAACCACAGACCACATTAATATGTTTATTTTTTACTAATGCAGCTGAGTGACTTCCGCGTATTTGGAGTACCTCGTCCTATTTATAGAGAAAATGTTATTGGGAAGAAGCAATGAAATAATATAATTTTTTGTGTTCCATTTATATACCGAGTTTAATATTGAAGTTCATATTGGTGGCTTTTAACCTCTTGGAACAATAATTGTTCAACATTGCTTAGCGGTGGTTTTGAACTTTGGGTTTTTATCACTTTGGATTAATTTTACATGAAAGTCGCGCACAAATTCACACTCCCATTCATACTACCAGACTCTAGGAAGGATGGGAATTAATGCACGTTAAAGAAAAATTCCTACCCTCCAGACCAGGAATCGAACCCGGCACGCCTTGCAGAGCAGGTACCTGCTCTTTCGACTGACCAGCCTAATATAATGTTATTCATTCTTAGTAACAAACATACATAAAACTATAAGAAACCACAAGAAACTCAATACAAAAGGAACACAATATTTAACTGTGTTATTACTCCATGATCGATGTCAGAGAGGAGATAAATGAATATTATATTAATTCGTTGTTCCGTTGTTCCGAAGATTTTGAAGAAAATAGCCTCACCCTAAACTACCCTTTACATGGAAAATCTTTAGAAAATTTTGATTTTCTTGAAAATGGCTGTAACGATTTTGATTAAAATGACATATGTTCAAGATCTTTCTATGACAAATGAAACGTATATTTTCAATGTTCTATCTATAGCCTGTGTAATCCTGTATACTATGGATGGCTTTTGAATAACTCGCAAACCGTAACAGAAAGACAAAATCTCATTCTGCAAAAATTGTAGATCTTGCTAAAACACATAATTTATGTCCCAATAAATTTTCTTTTAGAGGGAACCATTTCGGAGATATTCCTTGTTATTGGTGTCAGTTTCAGAAAACTTAAAATTTTCGTGAAATTCTACATCGTTGTTAATTTTTTGTATGTTAAGCGTGCAAAGAGAACGGGATCTCAAAGCTTTAAAAGATTTGACTATTGCTCAAAGCCTACCGTATTCTAATATTCCCCTTGCACCTACAAGGAAATAAGCAATAAGATAATTTCTGTAAATATTCATCTCAAGTCATCGAAGATATGGGAATAAGAGTGGTCAGTACAAGAGTAGAGAAAGTCATGTGACTGCATCACATCCAATTTTTAGAAAACGGTCCGTGTGCGTGTGTGCGTGTGTGTGTGTGTGTGTGTGTGTGTGTGTGTGTGTGTGTGTGTGTGTGTGTGTGTGTGTGTGTGTGTGTGTGTGTGTGTGTGTGTGTGTGTGTGTGTGTGTCAGTCTGTGGACAGCATAACTCAAAAAAGCCAAGTCAGTTAAAAACCAAAGTAGGTATTTAAGTTTAATGTATTTTAAGGATGCGACACGAAGATTTTTAGGATAATTTCTCCACCCTATACTACCCTTTGCATGGAAAATTTTTCGAAATTTTTTATTTTCTTGAAAATGGCTCTAACGATTTTGATTAAAATGCCATATGTTTGAGATATTTTTATGACAAATGAAATTTTGTGGCTGTAGCCCATGTAATCTTATTTACTCAGGATGACTTTTGCATAACTGCTAAGCCGTAAGAAGTACCCCAACTGTTACTTTACGAAAAATGTAGATCTTACACAATTTATGTCAAATAAATTTTCTTGTAGAGTGAACATTTCGGAGATATTGCTTGTTATTTGTGAGAGTTATGGAGAACTTCTACCTCTGTCAAATAGAGCATCGTTATTCATGTTTTTATATGTTGATAGTGCAAAGAGAACGGAATTTGAAAGCTTTAAAAGATTTGACTATCCCCAGAGCCTACTGTATTGTAATATTCCTCTTACATCTACAAGAAAATAAAAAATAAGAAAATTTCTGCAAACGATTATCTCATATAATAAGAAGATACAGGAATAAGAGTGTGTAAGAATGGTTAGTACAAGAGTAGAGAAAGCTATGTGAGTGTAACACATAAGATATTTTCTTAATGTCCAATAAAATATGGAAGAGCAATTTTGACCATGGCAACTTACACAAAAAAATCATTACTTCTTTGCAAATAGGTATGTTGTTTTATAACTCCAATGTTTTCGTGTTCTAGTACATAAGCTTTGAAGGTTATTTTTAGTCCTTTAGTAATTTATAAATTGAAATTAGAAGGCCAGAAGAAAGGAAAGTTTAGGCTTTTTAATGGTGAAAGAATTATAGAAGTCGATTGAGCGGTTCTTGAAATTATCCTGCACATAGATTGAAATTTTCCAAATATCCTCTGTTTAAAAATATGCTGCACAGATTTTAATGTGAACTGTAGTGCAAAATTTTTAAAAGAGAATGCCTATAAAGAATATAAGCTAGCATAGTCAACAGCAATCTTGCCTTATCTGAACGCTACTTCTAAGCATCTTATTCAAAGCCAAGAGCTTTGGTGACAGTTGCTGAGAGGTAACCAAAGTGTCGGGCTGATTAGAAATTCTGAGAGCAATAAGAGAATTTGGAGCTGTACAAGAAGATATCTCACGTGTACCACACGTGACTCACAGCCTTCGTGATTCGCATGTTATTTTCTACTCCACACAGCTGCACATAGTCGGCCTTGACTAGCCTGACATGACGTGAAACTGACGGTCTACAGGTTCATCGATGGACCTTTGTCACCCAGTATTCTCTTCCTTTTTACACACAAAGAATGTCATGTTTTACAATCCTAACAGTTCGGGGTATGGATAAACTGGGTGTTTGTAGGTACGTGTATTATGTGGAAGCAAGGGAAGCATTGCTTCCATTTTAGTTTTTGTGAGTTCCTCAATTCTATTCCTAATAATACGCTGATTTATATATTTTGATTACGTCACGCTTTTGAAAAATTTAGCAATAAAATTTTCAAAAGCGCGCGGGAATTGGCGCACAGGAGACACTTTTGCAAGTAGCTTTCTAGAGCCCAACAGATGGCATAGTGTATGCTGAAGATACGCTGGGATACAATTTCTTGTTTTTTACCTCTCTGTGGGTGATCCAGGTTAAAGCTTGTTAGAGGTTAGGAAAGAAAATCAAGACAGAAGTGGATTAGAAAGTAAACTAAGGTTTGGGTTATAGGTTTTTAAAAACCTAAAACCTTAAAAGTCATTGTGTAGAATTAGAAAATAAAACTGGTTTATGTTTATTTAGAGAACTTAATACGGCAAGATTTTTCTCTCCATTCATTTGTAGCATAAACTAGTACTATATTTGGCTCAACCTACATGTGTGGGCAATTGTTTTCTAAACTAGAGATTGTAAGATCTAATAGCAGATCGCGATAGACAGATATAAACGTACCTGTTCTGTTGTTCGTCAGAACTTGTGAATTAACATTTGATGTATGCGAAGCTATAATGTTCCAGATGAAGTAAAGAATAAAATAATGAAAAGTCCACTCAACTTGTATGTATGTATTAAGCATATATAAAATCAAACCTCTGTTAGAAATATTCCCCTACGTTGGCACTGGGAATTTCAACCCCCTCCTTCAAACCATGCGTCATGTGCATGCCGGATTGCGTTCTTTGACGCCACTATTCGTGCAATCGCGATGACCAATTTGCCGACTCCTGGTTTAGCTAATGACACTATTGCCCTCCTCAGACCCTTCCTGGAGCACTTCTAGAGATATTGATGAAAACAATAAATAACAATAGATCTTTAATATATTACTATGTAATAAAGGAATGACGTGAGACTAGAGAAATCGCAAATAGTAATTGATCTGTCATTAGCAAAGGCTTACTCTATAGAATTTTGACGTTAGTTAACCAGTGTTATGCTGGCTGGATTGGAAACAGGTGAAAAATATTATTGGTCCGTTAGAAACAAATGAAATCCCAATGCACAAACCCAGCCTTCCATTTTCTTATGGACAGGTCATCGATGTTCTTTCACGTTCTCATTCTCGAGATATTGTGAACCACAATGTTGTGTGGCGTTTTGCTTCTCCTCGTTTCCGTTTTAGAATTCCTGTGAATCTATGTTAATGTAATGAAGACTTGGGATAAAAATCTATGTACCATTTTCACAATTTCTAATAAACAATCAAACGGTGTTAAAATATTTCACTTAAGTAACGTGTTGCTAAATATTGCATATAAAGTCGAAAGCCCACTCCATAATGTGTAGTCATTCTATGCTAGAAGAATACCTTCAGAGCATGAAAGTATATAAATTACACAGTTATGCCAAAGTATATTGGACAGCCATCACTTGAAAATATAGAATGACGTAAACAATCACGATTTCTAAAAGAAGTTAGCAAGCACATCATCGAGATAAACTCGTAAACTGCACGCAAGTCTCCGCTCGTGCACAAATGCAGTTTTTACTCGTATAAGTGTTGATTTCACATACCTATTATAAATAAGAAGTATAACACTATACTGCAAGATAAGCGTTGGAACGTTTAATGAAACTGAAGTTATACTTTAAGGCATCTTTGACGTAGGTCAGCGCCGTGGCCGAGAGGTTATAACGTTCGCCTCTCGCCAAGTTCTATCCCAGAGGACCGCACGAGGAATTTTTGATGGACAAAACGATATCTGGCCTATCTGGAGTCTCCGCCACTATTAATTCTGTCAACTGCTCCTAATCACCTTTCCCTTTGCCAATTTCACGATCATTTCATACCATTCCCTTCCTCGCTTACATACCAAGGTTATGGCCTGATCTCCTATGCTCCACATCATCTGATCTAAAGCCCGTTGGCTCCTCAACAGGCATCTGACCCCAGACACTAGCGGGGGTGAAAGTTTTCGATATGAGGAGGATAAGCCGATTCAATCAAGTCAATTTTTTCATATAGGAAGGTCCATATCCTTCGCTACGTAATCTTAGCGGTAACGCCCACTGCAAGTCTTCCGCCGAAGAAGATTTACTTACGTTGTTGGGCTTGTCCTGAATGATTAACACATCTTACGAGTTTTGGACTGTCTTATTGTCTTTTCCAAAATAATTGTTATATTTTGTAGCACAGATGTTAGCGACGGATGTGACTTTCTTATACTGGGTTAACGCATATGTCGCTTTAGTAATGTTAATCCAGCGGAAGACCGATGTTTGTTTGCATGGTGACCAGTTATTTTCCTCTCATAGCTTATCATCAGGGAGCGGGATTTTAGTAGATAAACATAGGTATATTAACAGCACGGAGTATAGAGCCGGCAGCTAGCGTGACAGTTGAGGATACGATACACCCACCCCTACACAACAGCCTGTTTCTTGCGACTGCTGTTATGTTATGTTTGGCTTTTTCTTTTTTTCTTTTTTTTTCTTCTCTCTATTGTGTCTGCCCAATAACACAAAATGGCTTACTCCTTGTTATGGATGGGACTTCCTATATGAAGAAAGCTGCCACAGCAATACAGTAAGCAATTCAAAAACTAAAACTTGTCTAGCACATAGCCTCCACCGAGTTGCGGAAGAAATTATATCCTTTTTTCCGGATGTAAATGCTTTTATAGCCAAAACGAAAAAGATATTTCGCAAAACACCCTCCAAAATCAAGATACTTAAACAGATGGCACCTGGAATTCCGTTGCCTCCACAACCAAATGTAACTCGGTGGGGGACATGGCTACAGGCTGCAGTATATTATACTCAATATTACCACAGAATTGTTAAAAGTCTGTGACGTGCAGAAAAATGTCGTAATTCGTGCAGTGAAGCAAATAATTATACCAGCCTTGTTTGAAGGTCTTTCATACATTGAGAAGAATTTCAGCAATAAAGTGACCGCAATAACATGTGCATAGAAAAACTCGAGACTATTAAGACAAATAATACAAGTTTCAGAGACACATATGTTTTTGTACGCTCCTGTTACGTCTGGAACGTAGTTTTTCAAAATAGAAAAACTTTCTGCGAGCAAATTGGATGTGACTTACTTTCCATAAATTTAGGAAATACATTATTGCACATTGCAATAACCGCTCACATGATGTCTCTAGCTAAAATTCTAGACATTAAAACCTTAATAAAAATGAAGTTAATTGCGAGCTTGAAATGGGTAAACATTCATTATTTGCTGCCTAGTAACGCCCCTTAACTCTGGTATTCCTCTGCCTTTGAAGCAGGGTGTACTTTGTGCTGTCTTCCAGTCTACTTGTTTACAAGAGCACTGCAAGGTTGCCGGCCGGCGCTTCTACTTCCCGTTGTAGGTGCACGGTTAACTTGATGGATTTCTTACTAAAACCCCGCTCCCTGCTTATCATGTATTGAAATGAAATGAAAATAGCCTAAAATGCCACGTGAAGGGTAAAGTCCTCCTATCAAAAGGGAAAGCTCATTTATTCTATTTAGTCTCTATATAGATGTGTGTCTAAGGATTTCCAGTCACTTCTTCCTCTCGTTACTCGTGACCACTGACGCCCTGCGAGCTCCTTGAAGAGGTCTGTGCAGCTGGTCTCGGTCTTCCTTGTAGTCGTTTTCCTGTCACCCATCCTGTCTGTCATCCATAGAATAATGCAGGGTAGACACAGATTTTCAATACGTGAAATTTAGTTTGCTTAGTATTTTGTCTAAGAATATAAACTTAAGAGTCAAAATGCCTTCCAGGCTAGAGAGATTCTCCTTTGTATTTCCTTCTCTATTTTGTCCTAAAAGGATATTAGTTGTCCCAAGTGTGTTTACTGGTTTACGTATGTGAGGAGTAACACATCAATTAATATTGGTGTTGTTGGTCCGTTAGACATGATCTACGTTTTTGGTTTGTTTAACAATAGAGCTGCAGATTTATTAATTTCACATGCTGAAATAATTAAAATCGTTGGGATAGTAAACCGATACACAGTGCACACCGATTTATTTTCAAAATGTGGACAATATACAAATAATACCTACAGTAATATTTATATGTCAACAATTCTTAAATTCTTAGTTCGCTCTTGTTTTGCTTAAAAACTGCTGTTTATTTATATTTAAATGATTATTTATATTTAAAATTGTATTCATTTCTATTCAAATGTTCCGATCCATTATCTGCTCCGCACTGGACGTCAACTGAGTTCATGGTTTGTAATAAGTCTATTTATTTCGCATGGACAAGATAAATGTGGTTGTAGTTATCTGAGAACAAAGGAGTGTATACAGCTAACCATAACCTTAACATAGTACCAATTAATTATTGAGTATATTATTCATTTTAATGTATTTTATTTTCATAATCATGTAAACGTACATTTTTCATGGACTTTATCTTTAAAAATATTGACAACAAAACAAGTCTTTCTAGTAAACTAAACAATTTTGTAATATAATAAAAGCATAAGTCGGCAGAATCTCAAACATTTAATTATGTATTTCACATATGGCATAACAAAGAAATGAGGTAAATTTATGTATGCAATAATTTTATATCGTGACAGATAATGTAATAAAAATTGTATAGTACAGTTTATGTTGTCCCCGACGATAAAAGGAATTTATTTAATTAGTAAGCAAGAAGTTCAACCAGTTCATTTCTGACACAACATTTGTCCTTTTACATGCGTTTTCAGAAAAATTATTAATATACATTCACAGGAAAGCCGATGAACTTCACAATTTATTTTTCAGTGTATAAGCTTGAGAGATTTTCTCCATTTTTAAAGCAAACACGCTATTCATATGCTCAATATTTCCCTCTCCCCAATGAAAACTTCCGCTCTCTCTCTCTCTCTCTCTCTCTCTCTCTCTCTCTCTCTCTCTCTCTCTCTGTCTCTGTCTTTTAATCTTCGCCGTCATCGTCGATTTTGTCAACAGAAGGTCCATTGCACTTCAGCCGCAAGTGAGCACTCAGATTAAAAAAAAGAAGGGGGAGTTTATTTCTGCAAACATTTTATAGAGTCTGGCTAATTCAAAGGTTAAGTTTAAATGCTGCATTTATTATCGCTTTGCAAAATACACGCATTATCTCTGAGCATATGTGTACAAATTACTAAACTCAGTGGATCTACCTGACTACTGGTTTTTCTATCAATTTCTCCTGGCTAAAAGCTATCAGTTTTACTTTACAGTCGATCCACAACTTCACATAAATGTGGAGGGGCTTTACATAAGGAGGTAAATTGTGACAAATGCTTGTATTAAATAAGGCCAATAGAGATGCTAGAGCAGTAACTCCAACTGAACGTGCGCACTAGTGTCCCAGAGATTCGGTGCCAAATGCTACTTAACGTCGCTTGCTTTAGGCTGCTTAAATATCTGTACTTACCACTTAGTGGGCGAAGCGGCGCTGGGACGGGTTTCCTCCGGGCTCTCCGGTTTCTCCCGCCATCTGATTCCACCGGTTGTCCATCTTCACTTCATGTATCATCAGTGTCACCGCCTGCGGTGCCGTAGTAGTAAAAGCGGGCGTTAAACACTACAAAAAAATCTACATCCTAGATCCACCAGCTTGCCGCCTGCTCACATCAACGAGAGTGCCGAGGGACTCAGCAGTGCGTAATGGTACACACATTTAGAGCAACGGCACTGAAACTCTTTTAAAGCTGGAAGTAAGCACATTCGCCCACATTTATTCTTATTAATAAAGGTAGCTCCTAGACCCTCCGTTGGGACCAGCCAGGCCTTCGATCATGTAGGGTTCCTGGTACCCATCCCTAACTCGCTTCTGCAGCACCTAGTCCGCTTAAGTGGACTCCGGGTCTGCTAACGTGGGATCCTGCCAGCTATCTGTTTTTACTTCCTATATAAACCCTTTCCTTAGATAAAAATCTGATGTGTTGCACTCACATGACTTTCTCTACTCTTGTACTAACCATTCTTACAAACTCTTATTCCTATATCTTCTTCGTGTTAGTTAAAATAAACATTTGTACAAATTATCTTATTGCTTATTTCCTTGTAGGTGCAAGGGGAATATTGGAATACAGTAGGCTTTGTGCGATAGTCAAATCTTTTAAAGCTTTGAGATTCCGTTCTCTTTGTACACGTAACATATAAAAAAATGAACAACGATGACCCATTTCACGAAAGTTCCAAGTTTTCCGAAACTCACACACATAACAAGGTATATCTGCGAAATGGTTCACCCTACAAGAAAATTTATTGAGACATAAATTGTGTATTTTAGCAAGATCTACATCTTTTGTATACTATAATTTGGTCTATCTCTAACGGTTTACCAGTTATGCAAAAGTCGTCCAGAGTAAATACGACTACAGGGGCTATAGCCAGAAAATTCAAGATATACATTTCATTTTTCATAAAAATATCTCAAACATATGACATTTTAATCAAAATCGTTAGAGCCATTTTCAAGAAAATCAAAATTTTCGAAAAATTTTCCATGTAAAGAGTAGTTTAGGGTGGGGCTATTTTCTTCAAAATCTTCGTGTCACCTCCTTGAACGACATTAAACTTAAATACCAACTTTGGTTTTTAACCAACTTTTCGTTTTTGAGCTATGCTGTCCACAGACTGACAGACTGACAGACTGACAGACACACAGACACACACACGGACCTTTTTCTAAAAGTGCTTTTTTTTGATTCAGGGGGCCTCAAAATATGTATTTCCGGTGAAATCTCGACTTCGAATTTTTGGGTGGAATACAATACTTCCTCTACTTACCAGTAGAGAAAGTAAAAAGAACAAGAAAATCTGCAATCCTTGAGGCAGGGCGACAACTGTGATTGGACAGCCGTGTGATTCACAGACTGTGACCCAATGGTAGATGTGAGGATTTAAGTCCACTGAGAATAAACTCAGTGCTGTTGGGTTTTCCCAAGACTCAGATTGAAATGTTGACAACAGTATTTAAGAGCAATTATCTACCGATATGAGGACTACCATTTATTATAGAGAAAAGAAACCTGCCCATCCTCCTTTTAAGGTTGGTGGCAGAAATTAGCTATTATTGTTCGTATTTTATGTAACACTTCTCTAGCAAATAAATGTAAAGATATAACAAATCATTTACCACGATTTAGAAAACGATTGTCTTGAACTTATGTTTGTATGTGCTTGTAGAAATTATCAATGATAGACGCAAGATGCACCACATTACAGCCAGTACCGTAGTGTGGTCTTTTTTTCATAATGCCCTCACTTCCACACATGAAAATGCAGTCCTCAAATGCAATTTTTGTCACTGGCAATGCATACATTATTTGATTATTTCTCAGATGCGCAGTTCACAAGTGACCTGACGTGGATTTACTAGCCAGGATGCAATATCCTCTAATAGTTTGTTTTCCTCAATAAGATGTGACAATTGCAGCGACCTCATGCATTCCAATGCTCTAGAGAACTTCCGAATACATTTGATCACCATGAAAAACTCAATCACTGCTTTTTGCACACGTGTAAATGGAATATTTGCTCAAGGAAGTATCCATTCTCACATCTGCTTCAGTGTAGTATTGTACTTTTCAAACCTTCCTCATACTCCTACTATGAACGATAATGACCTAGCAGATGTTCATCCAGAAACCACATTGCTGTTATTAATCAGCATACTCCTAAACCTCTAACTCTTGATATTATTGTAAAATCTGTAGTCAAGAGTTATCCCGAAACACATAAAAATAAACTTTTAAATTGTGTTGTTTTATTTTTATCTTTCCTTGTATACATGGTAAATCTCAAAAGTTATTTAAAGCATTAAAATAGTACAATATTTAGGACTTGAAGAAGAAAAAGATCAAGTATAACAGTGTGACATTTTACAAAACATTGAGACTTGTGTCCGAAATTGTCTTCTTCTTGTATACCCTTTCTGTTTTACTTTACAGATATTAATATCTTGCAATTTCTTAACACGTGATATCTTCCAGTAGCAGTGGGACTGCTAAAGGTATCAAGAAAACTCGTTCTTCGAAGTAAACGCATAACATCGAGTGGCTTGAGACCAAATGCTACGATGGATTCTTAAGTATAATGTATTTCTCTGTCCTTCATTCTCTTTAATTAATGCTCTTCTTCCTTTCACGGGGTTCCAGGAACGGGCACAGTGAAGGGCGTGTGCGGCGTTTGGAGAGACCTGGTACGAACCTTCCTGCCCCAACTTGTCCATGGGGATAGAGGGGCATAAAAGGGAAGTCCAAGGATTGTCAATCAGCATATGTATGGGACTCCGCTTTGCCAACCCTGCCGTCCTTAGATCTTTGTGCTCTGTTGCCTCAACCCTTTCTCCCGTAGGTTTAATAGGCACAACAGACCTAGCCTTGACCTCCTCCGTTTTTAACGCTAAACTTGCATCTGTTAAGATGCACAATCTGAGACATTACATACTCGCTGTGCTGTGACTGCCGATGTCATCCTTCCTATTGGTGTAAGCAAGTATAGGTTATACAACAAAGAGGGACACCTCAGGTATCACAACTTCCATAGGTCTATTGTGGCTACCACTCCCCAGTAGGAAGGGATGAACCACAGAGAGGCACAGAAATCCCTCAATTTCCTAGCTCGAAATTACTGCGGCTACCTGCCTGCCTAACCCAACTTTACCTACCTAACCTAACTTAACCTATCCTAACATTACCTACCCAACCTAACCTTACCTAACTAACCTAACCTTAACAACTTATCAAACCTAAACTTACCTACTAACCTAACTTTACCTACCTACCGTCAAAGTGGAAGACGAAAGTCCTTGGGTTCAGGCAGTCCTTTGGTGTCAATGAGGAGTACTCTTTCCTTAGAACAAAAATCTGCATCATCTGTACAGCACCGCTTTACGCGACAAAACCAGAAGCATCCCTGAAACGTGAGAGGGAGAGGGAGTGACAGGAAAATGAAGAAACGGACATCATGGTAATAAACAACTCTAGAATTTACCTACCGTTTGCGGAACACCACGAAAAGCACATGGTCAGAATGAGCGGTTGGTGGGAGTCAAACCCGGGTCCTCCAGAATGCGAGTCTCTGGCGTTACCGTGGAGCCAACTTGCTACATATACAATAACTGTTTCACTTTTGCAGATAATAGGAGGAAGTAGCACCAAAGTGTGCCTGGCCCAGCGTGATTATACCCAATTCACTGCATAAAACCAGCAGTGTTGTAATCTCTGTGAGCTTGCGAATTGGAGTGCTTTGACATTTAATAATGGGCAAACGTCGAGGTGGCGACCCCTAACAAAGCGTTTCACCTTTAGACTTAGTGTACACATGATACCTGCATTCAAGGAAGTTATAAACTCTGTTCCTTGGTGAGTAGGTCCTGTGACTTCCGTTGCTTACAGAGTTACAACGTTGGATGGTTGTAGTTTTTATGCTGCGGGACTAACGTTTTTTCCCTCCTGTACAATTAATTTCCCCTTTAGGAGCGAAGCCGATATTCTTGTTCAAACAGAGTGTCTCCCACACTTCCCTCGACGTCACTACGCTTCCGGCTTTCAAAATAGTTTCTGGGAAACGGGGCGCTCCGGGGAGATCCAGTCAGTCTTGGAATGGAACCGATAATATTACACCTACATATGGCTCTAGGTGCTCGGTACCTTTTATCTCTGGCGTTACTGCCATACTCTTGTACCTCGAGATCTCTCTGTAGTTTACATAAGTATTCGAAACAATCCTGTGCATCTCTCAAGTCACCTTACTTTCTCTGTCGCTTAGCTACTGTATTTAACTCAGGAGTTTAGCTATGGTATTATGCTTGTCACAAGTAAACTTGAGATAGCGCTCTATTGTTTTTTCCTCCCGCGCTGACGGTTTACAGCCGGCTTCAAAAGCAACTTATCCTTTCTTTCTCTGTATAATAAATATTACGCAAAGAGCATCACTAACACACTGTATTACCACATAAAGCAAAGCAATTATGACCATACTTTGGAAAATATCGTTAATGAATTGTGTTTATTGTGTTTATATTCCGAGAAGCTCCCCACTCCACACCACTATTGCACGTTCAAGGACAAAGACATTCTCCTAAGTCAATGGCAATATGAATGTATACGTATTAGCTACTGAATTTCAACTTACAATTCGAAACGCACATATCATCGAAAAGATATCATTACAGTTCTATATCTGATATTTCCATGAAGCAGAATTAAAAAAATATGTATTGTATTCAAAGGGTTTTCTCTACTCACTATTCTTACGACACATCCCCTACCTCTGCCCACCACAGTCGTCATGAGTGGGGTGCAGTATTGCAGCGTGGGTCATGATCAGTGCCCCGATCCCTCCCGACCGCATATGCGGTCTTCTCAGTCAAGTAGCTCCTCAATTGGAACCTCAGGGACCTAACGAGGCTAAGTGCACCCCCTGCTAGGTTTACCAAAAGCAGAAAAATCCACTGGAAATCAAACCCGGATCTCCCGCTTGGTAAACAGCAATGCTACCACCACGTTCCTCTATTACTTGTTAATTCAAATAAAACTTCTCTAAACGTTAACACAGGAAGTAAAGAAGCATACAGTAAACTAACGCGACAGTCAGCAGTTTTAACAAGATGATCGCTATGTGATGCTCTGAAATTATCTTTGCATGACCAAGAAGATAAACGAATAGCGACTTACCACTTAAAAACTATTAAAGTACTTGAATTAATTTTACATAAATGTATTCTTTAAACCTTTAACACGACTTACTTTTAGTGTAGTACTATTTTATCTACCTCTTACGGTTTACTAGTTCTATAAAAATAACCCAGAATGAAGAGGACTTCACGAGTTATTCAAGATATACGTTTTATTTGTTCTTCTTTTTCTTCACTTCATGGTGTGAGCAGAGTGCCCGTTCCGTCTCACTATTGCTCATTCCTTTTGGATGATACTAGAATGTCAATCCGACATTCTTTGAACATGTTGCATCTATTCTTTTAGACAGTTTTCAATTTTGCTGTTTATTGAGTCTATATTGGGCTGTCTTTTCTTCATTTTTTATCTTATCTAACCAAGTGCATCCCTTCGTTTCCCTTAAAAAGTTCGTCTCCTATTTGGCTTTTTGTTTTCTTCGTGAAAAAACCACGTTTCAACTCCATGGCGCAGTGCAGTGCAGTCTTTCGTTTGTTATGCAAGCATTTCAAACCTTTTGAGATATACTGCTTATAGACACACACACACACACACACACACACACACACACACACACACACACATACACACACATACACACACATCAAAAACCGCTCGCGCGCTTATATTTATTCTTTTATTTTTAATTCAGGGAGTTTCAAAAGGTGTATTTCCGGTAAAATTTCGAAATAAATTTTAGTTGAAATTCAATACTTCGTTTGTTTCCTATGGCTAACTGTAGGGAAAGTAAAGACGATGAGTCTGATAAAACCAAAGCTTGTGCTTATGAACATATCTTCGTATTTTATTATGATGTCAGGTGAAGGTTTTTCCAAAGTTAAATCTTCACATGGAAAACATGTTATTTGTTGGAAAGAAAGGGTAGAGTAAGACTGAAAAATTCACTGCCATGACCTGGATTTGAAGCACGGATCTACCGGTTACCGTGCAGCTGCTCTAAGCACTAAGCTATCATGCCCAACACGACACTCAATTCTCCAACTCACTCGCATAATTTCGGCACGTTGGCCATGACAGCTTAGTGGTTAGAGCAGCCGGATGCTACCCGGTAGATCCGTGGTTCAAATCCCGGTCAAGGCACCCTTTCCGCTCTTGCCCTACACACGGCTATTGTGTGGAGGAAGAACGTTAATTACTAGTTATTTTCTGAGGTGCCATACGCTAGAGATATTAGCATGGCTAATAAAAAGTAGGTATATATTTAGTTTGCTGTGAATAGTCTGTGACCCTTATTCATTTCAATGCTCTGCATTTTGAAAAAACATTTTTTATGTTTTTTTCATGCTGCTTCCCTGTAATTTTGGAGTGAGGATTTCAAATATATCAGTTTTCATGTATCAAGCCCAGATTAAGAAAAAATGAAATTTCCATAGTAACCCATAAGCGATACTATATACACATACCCGTCTAGAAGACAATAAAATTGCAGGTGGCGCCGTAGTTCAGTCGGTAGAGCACCCGCCTGCTGTGCAAGGGGTCCCGGGTTCGATTCCTGGCTGTTCAACCATCATAGATCTTCTTTCAATGTCTTTCAAATCTTGGTGAAACATTCTCCTGTCCCTCGCCTTAAAAAGCAACACAACAATCTGGAAAATAGTCCATGTGAGCATGTAGAGAGTGTATCTTCAAACTCATGTTACAATCTAGTTCTCAGAGTTTCCAACATAACGTTCACAATGATTTTGTAATCTAGACTGCTTTGGTTTCCAAGGAATTTTCTTACAACAGCTTTCTGCGTAGCTATGACACACTTGCTTTCCTGCTTGGTCCATTGTATCCTCAAAGTTGGTGTAATTTCGCTCGGTGATTGAAATGGGTAAAATAATGCTCAAATGAGCCTGGATTTTCTAAAGCTTAGTTACCCCACATTCATCTTTCAAGACAAAGGAAAATCCCGAGGAAAACAAACCTTATCCAGGTAGCTCATCCTACCTAATGTTTTACACCAAACATTGCCAAATATCAAACTTTTATTTGCATCTGAAACACCATTTTTACTGTACTACTTGCCAAAGTTTAAGAATTATTTTCCCCGTAATAATTTTCAGAATTGGCCTACGTCATCTCTGTGATTTATGAATGTACTGAGCTCCAAGTAGCGGAAACGTGAGCTAATGGAATTTCTTTTGTTAAGTTAATTTGCAGAATGCCTAATTGCCATAAGTACTTGCACTGACTTACAACCAATGCCTTTTTGCTGAACACACAATTTTCGTTGCTAGTGAGTTATTCTTTGATAACATTGAAGCTTATTCTTGTTACATATGCAATGTAAATTAATTATGGCAATTACTTATCTATCGCCTGTATTTATAAGATGATTAATTGACATACCGTCCTAAGCTAAATGTAGTAGGTAGAGAAGGTATTACATTCCACCCACAAATTCGATATCAGATTTCACCGTAAATACCTGTTTTGTGGCCTCTGAATGCAAAAGAAATCATTTTTAGATCTGTTTGTATTTGTTTATCTGTTTGTTGTGAAGAGTATAATTCACACACATACTCATATACACATCTTTTTCTAAAAATGTATTTTTTGGCTTCAGGAGATCTCAAGATACGTATTTCCAGTGAAACTTTGATATCGAATTCTTGAATTAAACATATTGCCTCAATTTATTGTAAGCAATAGAAAAAGAAACAAACCACATAGTTAAGGAAAATCATGTGAATGTAACAAATTTACTATTTTATACTTTATTTGCTTCTCTCAATCAAATTTCTCTATGAAAAATTCTTTCAATTTATCCAAAAATATAATTATTCTAAAACAATTATAATTTCTTTTAATCCTGTAATTATATTTATTTTCATTTTATGAGAAAGCATGAGTTCTAATCACACAGTTATCACTAACCTTTATTATCGCAATCTAATAATTATTATTATTCTATTAATTAATCTACATAGTATTAAGGTATTTGTACATTTATACGTGAAAACATCAGAATTATAAAAAAGAAATGATGATGCTGAGGATGAGGATGATGATGATGATGATGATGATGATGGTGGTGGTGGTGATGATGAGGATGATGATGATGATGATTGATGATGATGATGACGATAGTAATGGGAGTTCTGTTTGTTTACACGTAGCAAGGAACTATTGCGCTACATTTAAGCAATGGTTATCATAATCTCATTCATATACCAGCCTGGCAGAAGCTCTTTGTTCACTGCAGCAGGTTATCGCATGAAATATTGCCGTGATTAAAGTTGCCTCCCATCAGGCAGGTGCTTGGTGTTCTTGGAATATTGTAATATATTGCTTTATTACTGAGAGGGGAGATAACTCTAAAGGATCTCTAGCACCATTGTTCGGATTTACGTGGTACAAACGCACGTGGTTCAATTTCATAAAATTACGCAACTTTTGCTGGCGTAATGGCATTATTCATCGTCTGCTGACTATGGGAAAAATCCGCAAATGGATAAAAGCATGTTTATTTATTCAAAATCCCTACTTCTATTACTCATTGCCTTCAATCCATGAATATGCTTGATGTACTTTCTTAGCAAATACAAAAGTAATAACGCTCAAATGTGATCAAAATAAAAGTTGATAATACTCCGTGTATATTGGGAATCCTGCATAACAGGCACCGGCAGTTACACTAGTTCAGAGCGGTGGGCAGTAGACAGCGCCAATAGCTTGCTTGCCGAGCAGCGACCGGTCACGTCACAGCAGTGGATAGCAGTGGGGGTTCAACGTTTGACACAGCAATACATGCATATGCGTTCTTGATGAAAATTGTAATGCAGTGCTTAGAATCAACGCAGCTCGAAATATCTCCCCAAATATTCATAGGCTGGTCAACAGAAAACTAACCAACATAACTTAAAACATTTGGTATAAGTTGCAGTTTAATTTTGGCGTATTTTATAATTTATATAAGTTACTTATTCATAATTTCTCATCAGTTAGATCTTTAACTGTATTATCTGTCTTGGGTCTTTATATTATTAAATACAATTTTGCCCCTGTTACGTTTAAGAGCTTATTAGTTAAATGTAGAAAGGGCGTTTCTGTTTTATGTTTTGCTGATGAATTAAATTCATCAAGTAGAAAACAGAGGGAAGGCATTCTGCTGCAAGCGTAACACAGAACTATGTATGATAAGTTGTCTGACAAATTGGAATAAGTATTCTGTAATTATATAAATACAGAATACTAGTTCACTATTAATAGACTTTCAGGTTCATTTGACCTGCTGTATGGTTAGTTCTGTCATCAATAAAGCATGCCATTGATTAACCTGAAAGCCGCGCTGAGGCTCTAAGCTAGCAGGGAGACTGAGCAAACCCTGTCGGTGTCTACTCTATGTGTATCTGTAGATACTTTCACAGATTATCTGTTTTCACTGACTAAGTAGTATTGTAAAGTAACGTGTGAGGCTCGCATTTGGGAGAACTCGGGTTCCATTCCCATCGAGCCGTTCACTCCGAGCATTTTTTTTTTTTTTTTCTGTATTTCCCCATATTGGCAAGCCATGCACTTCTGCCATGCACTTACTTTCCATTTTTTCCTGTGCACATCATTTTCTTTCATCTGCTTGATTGCATTGCAGGGAGTAGGTGACAGTAGTTGGTATATTGCAGCAGAGTGGTAGAATTAGGCGTTTGGCGGACTACTGAGGCCTGCTCATTCCTGTAAGCTATCTCATCTGCACCCGGAACTCCTAGGTTGCGTCTAGCTGAGGCAGGTTGTTGGAACCGTTAGGGAATCCTTGCTGGTGCACATCGTCGTCCGGATCTGGTCGTCCTTCGAGTCTAGCACTCTTTCCTTGTTTCTAGGGACGAAGAAGAAAGGGCCTACTATGGCAATGAGCTATGCTGTGCTCGAGGTTCCATTTCGGTCTGATAGCCCCTAATTCCCTCCTTTGGAAAAGTAGAAAAATTCAATGTCTTAGCCAGATTTGGAGCAAGTACCTTCGTGCAGCTTTTTTAACCAACTGAGCTACCATGGCACCCTGTCTACCGACTCACATGTTTTCGGGAAACTGCAAGACGCTTTCAAATTCGTTTTGAGATAATGTCCCCGAATGGCGACTTATAATCTGGTAAACTAGAACACGTGGGCTTCTCAGCTAACCACTATTGGATCAATCGTGTTAATTACTGGAATAACGAGTCAGTTAGGAATGTAGTGCATGGTTTCTCATACTTTCTTCTTTTTGTCTAAAGACCAACTTACAGAACACTTCTGTAGATATTTATCAGGATAGCACTACAATAACTATGAAGCTCGTTTTAAAAAGACGTGAGTTATAGTATAGCAATTATGCAATAAGTGAATAACCTTGTTAGTTATAGTGCGAATGAATGTCACATTCACTGTCGCTTGTGTAACAGTTTTACGAGTTGAATGCAACATTTTGGGCAATTTCACCATTATAAAATGTAAGAAAAATGTGTAATCATGGAAGAATTCGGTATAGCTGTAATAAGTGAGAGCTGACATTCATCTTGAGACGTTAGTTTCTCTATCTGCATTTACTTTCTGTTGAACCGACAATAAACCACCCACTTGCATGGGTTCCCTGCCTGGGAGAGAAGTGAGCAGGTGTTGCGGACTGTGATGTAGCTTGTTATTAGCACAGCATCGTAAGTAATTACAGTATTACATCTTAATTACTCTATATTTAATAATATAGCGAGGCTTTTCCATTTTCGTGGCTCAGAGAAAAACCGTGGCAAAATGGTTTCATCTTCTTTGAAACCGTAGCAACTTGAAATACCGGTATTACGCCATTGTTATAGGAAATACGTAATTGCTGTTGTTAATATGCGTGCTATGCTGAGTCAATTATGCAGGATATTAAATACAGTGATACCTTGGAACAGCAGAATCACCTGAAAAATTGATTTGAACCTGGCTGTGGGTTTTACTTTTCCTAACTGGACCTACTCACGGCCTGTGTGAAAGAACAAGTACTTAGCAGTAGCAACCTGTTTTTAATGCTACATCGTAATTATTGATGTGTAATATTAATAATTGTGCAAATTAATTATAGGAAGACATAAATAATTGCAATTATTTCCGTATGTTGAAATCAACGCATTTAGTAAAGGACTTAAAAGTTTGTCAGAGCATCCAAGGGGGCATTAGTAACTTCTGTGTTGAGAAAACATACTCTCTTGTAAAGGAATGTAGCAAAGGTAAATTAGAAGTTCGGTGAATTCAGACGATAAGAAATCCATTACGTCAAGTTGAGAACATTCAGAAATGGATGTATATACATTTCTAAAACTTAGGAAGACAAAATACTTCTTAGAATTTAGCAAGTCGTAGAGTAACAGCAGTATTTCAGATATGATAATTATTATTTATTTATGCCAACAAATTTAACATACAAACCATGTGTGTGAAATGTTTGAGAGGTAGAAGAAACAGAGAAATTCAATGCTACAGCCAGGATTTGAAGGGAGGGTCTGTGGTTCAAATCCCGCGTGTGGCATTGAATTTTTCAGTTCCGATTCTGCCTTTGTTTCAGATAGAATTAGCGGCTGAACATTTGGCAACATTAAGTAGGAACTTAAGGGGGAGTGATGTCTAGGCGGGAGGAAGGGAGATATAGGTTTAAGGGCGTTCAACTACATGGTCTAAGTGCCCTTAAAGACAGTTCATGACAAAAGCCAGATATAACATTCAATATAAAATTACTAGTAAAAGCGAAAGTAAATATACATAAATATAAAAAACAGAGAAGCAAAAGCCAGAATTACAACAAAGTGAGAAAGATTGCAAAAGAGTATAAACACTACATATTTAAAGTTTCAAATCCTCAAGCTCATGTTAATCTCCGCTAAAAACTTAAAAACCCTTTCGACCGTTTGCTTCTCGTCCGCTAGGTCGGAACACTCTAGCAGCACGTGACGGACTGACTAAAGGTTGTCGCACAGCGGACAAGAGAGCCTGCATTGCCAATGCGCAACTGAGTCAAGTTGACCCCCTCGCGACGAAATGTGCGAGAGGAAGTTACTCAGTTTATCGGAAGTTCTTTCACGTCTCTAAGTTTATTACTTCATGCCAGCATGACAGCAGCCTCTCCGCAATTCAAGCCCAAAGTCTTCCGAAGTAATACGAGAGATGGTTGCCGGCTTTGCTGCCAAATAAATTATTTCATTCCCCGGCAAACCTCGTGACCAGAAATCTATGCTCCAATCATGTTTACACGCCAGAAGCGCGTAAAACATGGTGGCGTCCTGGATGCGTTGTACAGTAGGATGGGAGTTGTACAGCTCACGAAAGCTCTGAAGTGCACTAAGAGAATCGCTCAAAATCAGGCAGTCGCCTAATTCATGACGGTGCACATATAAAATGGCTCGGTGTATCACACACAATCTGTACAGATTGAAGTGTTATTATGAAAAGAGGTTCGGTTCCATAAACACATCCAACACCGCTGGTGCTCTTTGATCCATCGGTGTAAATAAATCGGCGGTCAGTGTAGTCTGATAAAAATTCTAAAATACAAGTGCGGATAGTAGAGACAGGCATCGTGAACTTCCGGTGTACGGTCATCCCAAGATCTACATAGGACGCGCCAGGTAACGAAAAGGGTCAAAGCCTTTCGCCCTTGGGAAACATGTTAGGCATTTGAACAGCAGCTTCCTAAGAAGTTCCCGGAAACGAAAACCCGCTGGCTTTGGACTAAGGGTGCTTTTCCTATACCGTTCGCTTAGCGTGGTCGTGAAAAATGAAGCGAACATTGGATGCTTACGCACACATCTAAGCGCACAACTATGATTTCCTAACATTTCATTATACTGGTCTCAATTAACAATAAAATATCTGAAATTATATCTCTAATAGGCTGTATGTTAAATCTTACCATCCCTTGCAGTAAAACAAATTCTGGAAATTCTCAACTAATAAGGCCTTTTGTCTTTCCAAACGCATAACTGGATATTATTGTTAGAAGTAATGTAGTCTTCAGGATTCCAGTGAATGAATGAAACTGACAAACATAATTGCAGAATAATTACAATTGTGCCTTGTTTGCAGTTTGTAAAGATATCTCCAGCGGGAGTCACTGCAGTAAGAGTGCAATGAGGTACCAGCAGCATCTGTCACGAAGCCTCCGGCAGTGTGGTATCAAAGGGACTTCAGTTCCCAATCATCAGCACTGACCGTGCTGTCCTCCATTGTACTCGCTTCAGGATACAAATCCACAGCCTGTATTTACAGTTTTTTAAATATCGGTGGACAACGAACATCTGTTTGCATATCAGGTCGTTTGAGGTTAAATAGAATTATTTTATCTCTTTTTTTAGTGGAAAAGGCCTGCGGATTTTTTGGTGTTTGCATAATTGCTATTCTTGCAATCGTGTTTAAATATCGCAAAGTAAGGAAAAAGGGATATTATTATATGTATAGGAAAACTACTAAATAGGTTGTCAAAAAGTCCCTGTTCACTGATAAGTATCAAACCTCCACTGTCACCTTGAGAAACATAAGTAATACCTGTGAAAATTTCCTTACAGTTACCTTTGAATCATCATATGTGGATGGTAGGTATAACAAAAAACAAAAAAATCTGATGTTATATGCACTAACTTTCTTTACCTACTGTAGTTTGTCTTTATGTTCCTCCCTCAAACTGTTCTTACGAAAGCTTATTTTTCTATCTACTTCATTTAATCGAGATAAATATTTGCAGATATTTCATTACAGTTTTCACTATAGGAATCAGGGGTGTAGAGAAAATTGAATCTACAGTCATATATCTAAAGGCTATATTATGCTGACCTAGAAATTCCATACTCTTTCCATGAAACCGGAAGAAACAAAATAATACCGATAGCTATCGCAGTAAAAAATATCTGTTAAATTCCTTAACTTTCTCTATCCATGCATTAACAAACTATTTTTAAAAGAGTATTCTTATAGGCATTTAAGTTAATCCAGATAAACATTAAATTTGTAGACATATTTTGTTATTACATGGTTTCTTGTACATAGGTATAATGGGAATAGAACATACTAGGCTTAAGCGATTGTCAAATTTTTAAGAGCTGGTCGCTTTGTGATGCTTTGAAATTTCATTCTCTTTACATGGTTAGGACATAAAAATAAATAATTTAGAAAAGTATAATTATTTGAAAATTCAAACCAATCACAAGCAATATCTCGAAAATCATAATCTCCACATGGCCCTTTACCAACATAGACCTTTTTCTAATTTTTTTTCTTCAGGGACCGCAAATTTATATTTCCATTGAAGCCTCAACATCTAATTTTTAGGTGATGTTCCTTACCTTCTATATACATTACAAAGCAAAACTTGGTAAACGACCATAAACATTTTGAACCAAAACTGTTTCAATTCTTGGAATACCAACTTAGCCAGATGTACATACAACTTATCAAGTAAAATATTCCTTCCAGCTGGTCATCAAGAGTAAAATGCTATCACAATTTGTCGTCTGGGTGACTGTGTCGGTTGGGCCCATGACTGCTGATCTGAAGCTCGCGAGTTCAAGCCCTACTCACATGGTGTTTAAGTGTGCTTAAAAACGACAGCCTCATGTGAATGGATTTACTGCAATGCAAAAGAACTCTTGCGGAAGGAAATTTGGGCACACCGGCGGGGCTGATGTGCTCCTGGTAATTGACAGTGTCATTAACAAACAAAAACAAAGCAAAAAACTTCAAAGTTAATACAATTTCTTTCGTAAGTTCTTGGACAACATGAAAAATTTCATAATGTAAAATTACATATGAAGAAACTTCACCACCAGATATTTTTGTCTGATGAGTGCGGTCTGAAATTATGTCAACATTTTTGCAGTTGTTTAAATCAAACTTACCTGTGATTAAGTTTAAACATTTGAACCTTTACTGCAGTTAAATGGCACTAGTGATCTTTGTTTCGTCAGTGTTTAAGTGTTATTCAAAAGCTTACTCAAATAATGTTACTGGGCAAAGGCAATTTGTTAGCTATTTGACCCAAAGAGTTGTAAGTCTCTGTCAGTGATTTTTCAATTACGTTAAATAAGCGAAACAGTTTGAAAAGTATTCATTTGTAGTGGGACTGTATTTGGAAGCTCTTCAAAGTAATTTTTGCTAGGTAAAAATCACTCGTAATGTATTTAAAGAATGACGGGCTTCGCGTTTATTTTTCATAAAAAAATATTGAATTTAAGCTTTTATCTGCACAACCCCAATAGGAGTCTCTGTGTGTATTTACACGACGCGTTTTCATCAGATGTTAAATGTTGATTTTTGTATCGCTTGTTTGCAGGGCGATTTTAAATATTCAAGCTGACATCCCCTGCAACTGTACGCACTGCAATTATTTCAACTTCTTTTTCTCCAAGTCATTTCATGCTGTGCTAATAACAGTAGAAGCTGCAGAGTTCATATCCTTTGTTGTTTATGGATAGCAGCGCGCTGAAACCCAGACAGGCGCCACCGTGAAAGAGATTCTATGCAACCCTAGTGTTACAAAAGGTTGTTAATATGGACAAAATCCTGCATAATTTACTCTTCAAGCACGTATGCCATAAGGTTTGTACAGAAATACTAGACCAAATCAGGAGTGTATTTGAAGCGGCCAAGGTCCTCCCGAAATTTGTTCTTACAACAGCAGTGAAAATAATTTGAAAAGAAAGCCATTTGAAAACTTTAGCTGAAATCAGTCACAGTGTTTCTTCAGAAAGGGAACAATATTTTCAAAGGAAAGCTTTCTTAAGTTATTCTGAAAGCATGGGAATCTTCCAAAGGTTCACTTGTTTGTTTCCTATTTTCTTCTCACCATATTAACTGACTGCATCTGATAGTTAAAACGACATACTTCGAATACAGAGGTCCCGGGTTCGATTCCCAGCTGGAGGATGGGAATATTTAGCCAGGATTGTTCCCCACCTCCATTGAGTCTGGAAGTATGAATGGGAACGTGAATGTGTGTGTGAATTTAATAAAAGTAATATCAACACAAACATTAAAACCACTGTAAAACGAGTCAACAATTGTTGAGCAATTGTTCCAAAGGTAAAAAGCCACCGATATTGTCTTAGATGTTAACGCGTCGTATGAATGGAACATTAAAAACACACATTAACCATTTTGCGAGTTTTTACGGATTATGAAAAATAACTTTTTCCGCATTAAGACAAAGATGTATTTAAGAAACAAAACATCCGAATGACAATTAATCGGAGTTCTTTCTAAAGACATGTAGCCAATTATAGGGTATCTGAATTTCGGTCATTCTGATCGTTTCACTTTTTCGGGGTTGTTTATCTGTGTTGCTTAAATACGTCACGGAACAGAGTGGACAACCACATTCCTGTTAATTTTGTTATTAATATTTTGGGTAGATATCAAATGGAACGCTCCCTTTTGTAATGTGACTTGTTCTAATTTATGCCTCATGTAAGACGATTGTAAAGTTTGTTAGGTAAGTTGCTGAGTCTTGAATGTACCTTTTTAATATTGACCGAGGCCAGTTTAATTAATGGCTCCATGATTACTACTAGCTTAATGATGGAACTTTTTTTTTCAGAGTACGAATCTTGAGACAGATATGTATATGTTCAGAAATGATTTTGTGGCAGCATAATTGTTCTGATTGTGTGTAAATTGCATGTGTAATGTTTCTAAATCCAACATCTCAGTATACCAGACACATTAAGAGAAACTTGTACTGTAACTAACTTGACAGATTACTGTTTTCTAAAATATGCGAATCGTTACATCGTTAAACAAGGACAATTAACTATCATGAAGTTAACTTTGTCGATCCTTTTCTTATGGGCTTTCTCGGAAGTCTCTTTCACCTTGTAATTTACCCAGCGTTAGAAAATAAAAGAAAAGTAAATCAAAACACAAGTACATCATAGTCTATTATAGCTTGTGTGCCTAGATTACTGGTATTCAATATAAACAAACACTTCCTACTAACACAGAGGAACTGTTACTGAGCGCACGTTGTATCAGCTTTATGTCATACCTGTGGCACTAATTGACCGCAAGGCACACCGGGTCCCAAGTTTCGAACCTTAGTAATAACAACTGTTCCAAGACATTTGGGGATCTTGTAGCGGTTTCTTCAATGCTGGATATTTAAACCTTTTGTAGGTGACATAAGCTGTCATGTAAAAAATATATTGTTATTTGTGAAGAAAACTCAGTAGTAAAACTATATTTTATAGGCATTGCTATCTGTATTCCACTTCTGAATTCTCCTCTCTCACGTCCTTTAGGATCCGCTATTTATTTTAACGTCCTTTCGTTCGAAATGTTTGGTTAATTTTGGCTACTCTAGCTCACATAAACAAAAAGCAAGTTTGTTAGGTACAAGGTTGCTTCAAAATAGAGCTTTTAAGAGAGGTGTTTGCGAGAAGTAGAGAAGGAAATGACGTCACTAGTTGCTGATTATGTCATATACCCGCGAAAACTGCATTCGTTAAATGTATACTTAAATTCGTAATGAAAGAGTCCAAAGTGTGCCGCTAATTCCACCAATTTATCATAAAATTAAGGAGGTAGATATATGTCATATTTTACATGCTATAAGACACTTCGTAACCAATGGGAAATTTTCTGCAAAAGAGGAAATAGCTATAGGTAAATGAGCAAAATTTGTTCAATTCATTTCAACAATGGGGGCTTTGAATTGGCTATATTGCAGACCTTTCGCAAATATGAATAAAATGATTTAAATCAATAATTAGACTTTTTAATTTATTATGCTTTAATAATATCACAATTGAATATCGACTCTGAACGTTTTTAATTATTTAACGTATGTTTTCTTAGACTAGGCTCATTTCATTTATATATTTAAAGATTGCCCCTAAATTATATAATAATCCCTAGAGCATCCCCACCCCAAACAGAGGGTACCCTTATCATCCGACTGCTACGTCCTCCAGCCACAGACAGCGCCACGGAGGAGTGCAAGATGGCAGCGGAGAAGTTTAGCGCGCCGACTCCTTCAACCATACTTGCCCTTTTAGGGACGTTAACTTTCCATCAGGACAGCTACTCAATTGGCATCACGAGGCTGAATGTACCCCGAATCAAACCTCCCAGCAGGAAAAAATCCCCACGCCGGTACCGGGATTGAATCCGGGTTCCCGCGCTATCCCTTTGCTACGGGGGCGGTCGGTTATAAATTAATTCCATAAATTGCTGTATTTTTATTTTATTTTAACACCTTCCTGTCACAGCTACAGGCCGCCAAAAATACAAAGAATACTTATACTAATACTTTTTTCACTCTCACTTTCCAAAGGATATAAAATGCATACTGAAACTGAGGTTGTTTACTGCTGCAGTGTTCCAATTTATTTTACTTCAGAAGCAACATGTAATTTATTGCAGTGTAGAGGGGTGTTTCATGTTTAACATTTTGTATGCTCTAACACCATAAAATCTCATAATGTGCGTCTGCAAATTGAATGAATAATCTTAACGGATAAACATTTTGGCTAAGGAGACGCTCTGAAAGAAATATTTTTTTCACAATATTCAAAATTTGATGCGCTACATTCACATGACTTCCTATCGCTCTTCTGTAAATCACTTATGTCTACTTTAAAAGCTCATTCCTCTTTCTAGTTCTAGTAAACAGTTTCCAGAACGAATAATAACTGAGTAATTCACATGGGTATAAAGTATTTCAAAATTTACTAACTGAGACAGAAATGTCCCGTCATTAGTCCAAAACAAGGCTGATTTATAAATATAAATAGCCTAATATATAAACAATTGGCGTCATAAATTCTGGTAATGCATGTACATATATAAATAATGTTATAGCAATTTAGATCATTTAGGTATGCAATCTGTAAACATTTGCTTAGGACCTAGATTAAGAATTAATGTCGGTAAAGTATTTTATGTTGTAATAATATTTAAGTTTGGAAGCCTGCCCAGAAGGAAGAATTTTCGAAGTAAGAAATTGTGATCTCCAGGAGCAAACAGCGGGTTTTATGACACCATGCAGCCACAAGGCTATTGTTAAAAGACCGAAGGGGTATTATTCTTTCAGCTTTTGTGAAGTAATCAAAGTAAAGAAAAAGAGAGAGACAGAATCTCCGCGTTATATTTCGGGGAAGTCTCAATTTGACGCTAAAAATTGATAAGTAGGGATTTGGCTCACCCAATAAGGACAAATATGTTAACATCAAATTCAAATTTTCTTTCGCGGCGTGTGCCAGCCAACCAATGAAAGTGCATCAGGTCAGGAAGGCATAATCTCTTATGTAGAGGCGTAAAGTGGAAACCAGTAAGTTCTAAAATCTTAGTCGTGTGTGCACGTTAAAATCGCCGTGCAAATTAGATAGCGAATCGACAGAGGTTCAGGTGCCGAGTATGTCAATTACACCATGGACAAGAAACTGATAATAGTTTTTTAAGTTTCAATATCGACAAACTTTGCATTAGGAACGAGCTGCGAAAATCTATTCACGGGCAACATTCCAACTTTAACAGGTGATTATGTATGTGAACGAGGTGTATGTGTGAAAAGTACCCCAAATAAACAGGTGTGCAACCTTTTTTAACTAAACTGAAGCATATAGTTTCTGATTCCCGCAACCACTTCCTAGATCGGCGATTCCCTTTACCAGGGAATGAGATCTCAGCGCGTATATTTCCAGTAAATCACAACTAGCAGAGCCAGAGGAAACGAAGAGCAGCCACAGCATCGAACTCGGAACTTCAGAGTCGAAATATTACCTCTGATGGAGTCACCCCGTCAAGATAACGCCCAACAACGTGGGGCTCGACATACAATACCCCGTCACAACAACGAATATCGCAAAAACAGTTAATAGTTTCAACCAGATCTGTAATCGAGAACGAGCATAGTTTTTGATTTAGTATTGGGTATTACGCATGTTTGTGCAGCAATGTTATTTCACAAACCCGCTATATGACTTTCCTTCAGTATTTGTATTACACACGGATAACGCAAACAAATTATATGTTTTATCTCTGAATTTTTAGTTTAATATTCTTCAATCTGAAGATCATATTAAACAGTGAACGAAGCTGCTCAAATAGTTTGTACAAGATAATCTTCGGCGGATGTTTTTTAATGTTCCATTCATATACCGCCTTTAACATCGATCATATAGGCGGCTTTTAACCTCTTGGAAACAACTACTCAATAACAATAGTGTTACTCGCTTAGCGGTGGTTTTGAACTGTGGCTTTATATTACTTTAGTTTTCTTTTCTTTCTTCTTCTTCTTCTTCTTCTTCTTCTTTTTTTTTTTTTTTTTTTTTTTTTAATTTATTAAATGAAATTCAACAGGCATTTACACTGTCATTCATACCTCCAGACTCTATAGAGAGACTGCGCAATAATTCTAGTGGAAGAAAAATTTCCACCCTTTCAGCCCTGAATCGAACCCAGCAAGCAGGTACTCTAAGGGCTACTGGACCAGCTTTCGACGCATTTTGTATCGTTTTCTTGGGTCTTTTGAGACGTGTTCTTCATGTTATTTATCGCAGGCCTTGATAACACAGCAATAAGGAGGAAAAGAGAGAAAGTTGATGTATTTCCTTTTTCTGAAAACAATCTAGGGATATATATTTAGAATTTACAACCCCCCTTACACACACACACACACACACACACACACACACACACACACACACACACACACACACACACACACACACATTACGGTCATTAATAAAATTTACATCTGATAACTTCTTTGCACCATGAATATGTGTGAGTAGGGTATAAAAGGGGGTTCTAGGCCAAAAACATGTGTTAACATGTGTTAACATGTGTTAACATATGTTTACATATGTAAACATATGTTTTGACACTTCTTTGTCTTTGTCGGCTTTGCCGCCACAAGATATAAAAGGGAGTTATAGGCCAAAAAAATGTGTTTACATGATGTTAACATGTGTTTACATATGTAAACATGTGTTTTGACACCCCTTTGTCTTTGTCGGCTTTGCCGCCACAAGAAGCCGCGCCCACCCAGGTGTTCATTACGGGTTTCTGAATGCCAAAGGAGGAGGGGGGTGAAGACTTGCGCCCCCGCTCCTTCCACTACAGGCGTTATTAAAGGGGTTCAGTCCTGGAGGGTGGGAAGGGATCAGGGTTTACTCCCAGCCGCTGCAGCCCCGCCTCCTTTCCCTACGGGCGTTATTTGACGGGTGGAGTACTGGAAGGTGGGAAGGGATTAGTGCTGCCTTACAGCGGCTGCGTCCCTCGCCTTCTTTCCTCCCGGCTGCTGCGGTGCCCACCTCCTTTACTCCCAGCCGCTGCGTCACCCACCTCCTTTAACTACGGGTGTTATTGGAGGGTTGTAGTACTGGAGGGTGGGAAGGGATCAGGGTTTACTCCCAGCCGCTGCAGCCCCGCCTCCTTTACCTACGGGCGTTATTGGACGGGTGGAGTACTGGAAGGTGGGAAGGGATTAGTGCTGCCTTACAGCCGCTGCGTCCCCCGCCTTCTTTCCTCCCAGCTGCTGCGGTGCCCACCTCCTTTCCTCCCAGCCGCTGCGTCACCCACCTCCTTCCACTACGGGTGTTATTGGAGGGTTGTAGTACTGGAGGGTGGGAAGGGATCAGGGTTTCCTCCCAGCCGCTGCAGCCCCGCCTCCTTCCCCTACGGACGTTATTGGACGGGTGGAGTACTGGAAGGTGGGAAGGGATTAGTGCTGTCTTACAGCCGCTGCGTCCCTCGCCTTCTTTCCTCCCGGCTGCTGCGGTGCCCACCTCCTTTACTCCCAGCCGCTGCGTCACCCACCTCCTTTCACTACGGGTGTTATTGGAGGGGTGCAGTACTGGAAGGTGGGAAGGGATAAGCTTTTCCTTGCAGCCGCTGCGTTCCCCGCCTTCTTTCTTCCCAGCTGCTGCGGTGCCCGCCTCTTTGCACCACAGGCGTCATTGGCGGGTGTAGTACAGGAGGATGAGACGGGATAGGCGTCCAGTTGAGTGCGGGACCATGCCAGACCTCCCAGCGAGGGGGAAAAATCCCCTTATGGTACAGGGATCGAACTGGATTTTACGCACTAGAGACAAGCACGCAACCAACTGCGCTACGGGAAGCCAAATAATAGCGGTTTGAAACCAAGATATAACAATTATCATAGGGATTGACTTTAAAGACGCGAAGCCGTTAACAAGGAATGTTTTCGGCTTATAGATTGCATATGCTTTCGCATCTAATAACTTAGAATTTCTGTTTGTCGGCGTCTGTGTTTGATTATTGAGGCAAAATGTGATTAAATTTTAAATAACGAAGATAAATTAGGTAATGTAATGTTTGATAAATTACGTGTATGCAAACGGGAGGCGGTATGTTATGAAGCGTTTAGTTGTATGTATAAAACTATTACATATAACATTATTATGAATTAACTGGATGCTAAAATAACCTGTTGTGTACACCCCAATTAACTCTAGCGTGAGAGCCGGATATCACTAATTTACCTATTAATGTACTAAAACTATGCTATTCAAGTTTAAAATTTTATGGCTTTAAACTGAAATTATGCTTTGCATAATACGTCTAAAAGTAGCAAAGTGCAGACACTTATGACATTGAGGGTGTTGACAATATGTCTCGGCTAAATAGAGTTCGCTTGTTATGCTCGCTCCATAGCCTAAGGCTGTCAGTGAAGGTTGCAAGCGAGGTAATTTCGTCTGAACATCATAACAAACTACGAAATACAGCGAAAGCTTTTAACAAGCATGGAGAAACAAGTATAGACCTGCAATCATCCCTCTCTACCGCTGCGTGACGTCATTAACTTGTGTAAGCAAGTAAATAGCTTGCTGTGTATAAAAGCAGGGATCTCTCCGTTGCAGGCATGTATTATTGAGGTTATATTCAGAGATAATTGAAATGGCAAGTGATAACGCTACTCGTGTAATAGACGTAAGTGATAACTGGAGCGAATGTGCCGATGATTCGATTCATTACGCATACTTTCATACCGAAACATGCAATGGTGTATTGCATTCGACAATGTGTAATCAACCATCGTTTCACGATCAGATGACAACATTTGGTGTATGTACACCGAACTGTGATGTGCATCGAAGAGAAAAACTGTAAGTAACGTTATATTTATATAACAGAATCATATGCATGCTTCTGTTAAATACTAACTAATTTGAGATATATTGTTACTCCAGGGAAAATCATGCTAATGACGAAACCCGTAGAGACGGCGATGAAGGTGTTGTGTTTGGGACCCAACATGTATTGGAGTGTGATACAGAAACGTGTGATGGGTACATGCACTCAATATTATGTACCAATCCGTCACAACACGACTGCATGTTGTCACTCTTACTCTGCAATGAGCGCTGTAAAACCTACCAGCGCAGGAAGAGAAAGCTTGAGTAAGTAAGAATTCTTAAGACAGTTATATTTTCCTATAGTACCTCTAACGCTATTTAGTGGCGGTTTACCTAAAAATAATCATTCTTACAGATTGCGCATGACCGAACGAAGTATCCCTGCGTCTGTAGATGAGGTAGATTCTGGGAAACGCAATGGCGGCATAGAGCAATATCCAATCATAGACCACCATACTCAGTCTATGAATGAGGATATATATTCAGCCAATAATGTTCCTGAGAGCAGTACTTCGAAAGTTGAGGACTGGCTAAACCAGACGTCTCCAGCAGACCCCCCGCACAACCAACTAGAACCGCGCAAGACTTTGAAGTGAGTAGGAATACTAATAATTGTTTTCCATAGAATCCTCTAATGGAGGTAATGTTTCAGATATAAGAAGGCATTTTATTTATTGTTATTCTAATGTTATTTTGATATGTATGTTATAGGGCTACACGGAGGTTACAGAGGAAGAAGAAGAGTAAGTCTGTTGAGAAAAAAGAAGCATAGCTGCAAGAGAAGAATTTCCGACGATAGTTACGTTGTACTTTTATTACTCTAAGATGGCCAACATTTGACAGCGAAAAATGCTGAAGCAGATACTTATGCTTGATGACGTCAGCATATCATCATCGCAAAGTGTGAACATCGGGCTATACTATGACACACCCTCCCTCTACATAAAGTGTGAAAGTGATCATTCATTCGTTTATATAACAAAATCAGACTGGGATATACTATCAAAACGCATATCCGCTATTGAAGACTATCTACAGCAAGAAAAAAAGTATACGTGTGTTGGATACTGTGATGATGTGATTTATGCATATAATATTATTGTATATATTGACAAGTCTATTAGATTGATAAATAGTTGTTTAAATGATCATGTAATATCTTTAAACATTGAGGCTTTAGGAAATCTAAAACGAATAGTACCATATATTAAAAGACACTTGAATAACTTAAATGATTTCTGCAAGTCGGGAGGAACTATTTTTTTAGGAAGTAGGAAAGGGAGAAGGAAAATGATTGAAATGTATAAGACAAATAAAAGTGTTATAAAATAAATTCTGAATTTATTGCTTTAACAAATTATCATATTACATTCCTTCACATTTACTAAAACATCCAGTGATGGTATACCAGACTTTTTACACATATACTTATATAACTGTTTGCATTACATGAGTGAGGGGCTTGTATGTAAATACTTTGTCATGTATAATTAGACAATACAGTGAGGTCTGTGCAGGAATATTTGCACTTGTTTGAATTTCAAGTCTAATGTTGACAGCTCCATTTACAATCTCCTCAGGCTGATGTGAACAGTCAATGATAAATATCGGTGCATATTTAAGAAAATCTCTTCTCTTTAATAATGGGTAATTGTCTTTAGCATAATAAGAGTTTTGGAACTTGGAATACATTTCATATAATGAGGCAAATCTTGAGTTTCCAAAGTCCAAGTTCATGTCGTGGTAGGGATAACATTCGCTATTGAGGTAAAGTCTCAAATTTGTTATGTCGCAATGATCAAACATGGAGCAATCCTTAGTTGCATTATTGAGTCTTGAAGTCTGTGCTCCGACAATGACAAATCTTGGTTTCTCTGGTTTCGATGTTGTTGCAACGTTCCATGTAAAGGACCTAGTTTGCGGTACAGCAGGCTGAGTATGAAGATCCATAGTTCGAAAGGCAATATGTAGTGGTTTGTCCGACTTGACAATCTTGAGGATCTCAACCTTTTGAGCATCTGAAAGGCGCATTACAGGCATCCTCCACTCAATGCGAATAAGATTAACAGACGCATCCGCTTCTGCGGCAGATGCCACAATACAGTTCTTAGAGTCCTTGGAACGAATGAGCACCAGTTCAAACTTGCTATTTAGAATCAGGTCCTTGTGGTCATCTGCAAATCCCAGAAGCATTGACAGCGGTACTATAGCGTTGAATGCTCCACTCTCAGAATGTACAATATCCGCATCTTTGCCAGGATAGCACCATCCAGCATTTAGCAAACGGCTTGATTCCATTGGGTTGAGAGCAGCATAGTTGCGAATAGTTGATGAAATCCCTGGATTTCTTGTTCTATCTATAGTCGTTCCATTCATGTCCAATCGAATTTCATCAAACATAAATGCTATTGCATTATTAGTGAGCTTTGCTGTAGTAGTTGATGCATTAGGTTTAGTAATAGATCCCTCAATGTAGAGATAACTCCGGCTAGGTAGAGTATACAAATCTTCAGCTTGACAGGGTATTCTAATCTCATCGTTAGCATCCAGAGCAGCTGTATTATAGGGTAGAAACACATGCTCCTCTTCTTTAGCAATCTTGTCCTCAAATGTAGGCGTTTCGGTCACATTGAAGATATCCATTACAGAATTCTAAAGCCTAACGCTTCGAGGAACTTGCGGCTGCTTGATGTTAACGCCTTGAGTGTGAAGTGCAGAGTATGAGGAACATGATTAATCCTAGACTTCTTATATCCTGTCCAGCCCCTTCTCCTTCTGCTAAAATCGATTCCCATTCCGACGAATGTGGAGCCTTATGCTTATATCTTCGTTTCTAAAGTTTATTGTATGCCCGTTTTGGTCGACTATTCGAAGAGTGATTTGGTCAATAATGTTGGTGTCTATGATAGGCAGGTAAATGGGATTTGAAGGCTCTTGCGAAATGTGATATCCAGGCGGGACGGAAGGGAAAAACTCGTAGATAGAGTGTCCGCTTTTACCGTCAATGAAAGAGCCTGTTGCAATACTGCACTCGATTCGTATGATGCTCACCTTAAATATATTTACTAGAAAATCAGATTCAGTCAGCTGATTAGCAGGCACAACTCTCTTTTCATCGAATCCTAAAAGAGATCCTATAGTGTGCTCCTTGGAAAAATCTACAGGGAATGGGCATTTAATTTCAGCCTTCATGGTATTATTGTTTGGGCGAATAAAGAAGTCATTCTCATCCAATTGAAGCTTGTCTTTGATATAATTGTTAATGTCGGCGATTTCATATGTTCCGTGTGGTATATGAATGACCTTAAGCCCTTCATTGTCAATGTAATGAAGCTGATTATTGCTCTGATCAACGTTGGGGATTGAATAGAAAGTTTCAAAATTTAGTAGCGCAATCTCATAATATCCTTTTGAATCAAGCCTAAGCGCTGGATTTAGATATGTGGTAAGAACAGATTGATTACCACTAACAGCAATAGTGTAGCTCATTGTGCTAAAAACTGCAAGCACAAGTGTCCGCAGATGACTGAGCTAAACCTCTGAAATCTCCGAGTATTATACATCAACTTAACACCTTTAAGGTACATTTCTATCTCTTTTGGAGGTTTCAAGTTTCCAAAGCTATCAAAATAAAATGCAATGTCACCATCCTTCTTTACACCAACCCAATGTGTGCCTTCATTCTCTGAAGAATCGAGATTAACAATAATTCTTTCTCTGTAATGTGGTTTTAAAGGGAGACTGTCGATCATATATACACCTCTAAAATTGGGAATATTTAAACGCCTTGCATAAAATATAAGATCAATGTTGCTTAAGGCTTTTTCCGGGACAAGTATAATCCTCTGCCCGAGTTTTTTGAAGACCTATTTTTTCTTTTGGTGTTTTTCGGCTTTAGACCGCTCCCTCTAACATTCTTCTTGCCCTTTAAGTTTTGGATGATTTTAGAAGCAACTGCTAAAGACGCTGACAGGGGAAGGATTGGTAGGAAACCTCCACTTCTCTTTTTATTCCTCTTCCTCTTTGTCTGCCGAAGACCTTTTCCTTTTGCTTCCATCTCTCTGTTATGTCGCAACATTTCAGCATGTTGTTTATCCGCAGCTTTTTTCTTATTCACTGCAGATGCAATTTGTGCTGCACCTCCAGCTGCAGCACCTAAGGCAGCGATAATTGGTATGAGGGGTAGAAATCCCCCATGCTTCTTCTTCCTGGATCCGGCACCAACAGCCACCTTACCCTTCATAATCGATGTTACCAGTCTTGCAGCCAACTTTTCGCCTAATGTAGCATCCGATGACTGAACTCTTTTCCGAGCCTCTTCTGCCAAGATCTTATCTGCTATGTTTCTGGAAGCAGTATCGTTGTGCTTAGCGTAGGCTATGTCGTGACGCATACAAGCATTATCTAAAGGATTGATTCCTGGGTCTCCTCTCTTTAGACGCTTTTCTAGCTTTGTCCCGGGTCCACAATACCTGTAACCTGGTAAATGTGCTTCAAACGGCAGGCGATTTATGAGTGAGTTAATTATCCCTGAACCTCTGGAGGTCTTAATCCTATTAGCTCTCATTGTATACTAATTGATTTTAATGCTTGTCTTTCCTTTTTATACTTTCGATCCTTTTTTAAGCGGAAATCGAAACTATTAGTGATTTACATATATACATTAAACATTCCTTTTTTAATTTAGTTGTTAAGATGGAGCTCGTGAAGCAAGATTGCTCTCTGCCTATTCAGGTGTTAGACTTTGAAAGTGATTTTAGACGGGATCGTCACGGAAAGCTATTTCCTGGTAATGTTAGAGTTCTTATTCTAGGGAGCTCCAGCGCAGGAAAAACCAATGTATTACTGAACATGCTGCTTCATGAGAATGGCTTACGTTTTGAAAACTTGTATATTTATTCGAAGTCCCTATATCAACCAAAGTATCAATATCTGATCCGTCTACTTAAAAGCATTAATGGAATACAAGTGAATACCTATGAAGACGGAGAAAGTGTATTACATCCTAGTGCTGTTGAAGAAAACTCAATCTTTGTATTCGATGACGTAATAACTGAAAAGCAGGACAAGATAGCCTCCTTTTACAGCATGGGGAGGCATCGCAATGTTGATTCTATATATTTAGCTCAGTCTTATGCAAAAGTACCGAAACATCTCATCCGTGATAATACGAACATGATTATCCTCTTTAGGCAAGATAATTTAAACCTGAAGCATATATATGATGATTATGTGAACACTGACATGTCTTACATTGAATTTAAAGAATTGTGCAAAAATGTCTGGGAGAGTACCTTAGAAGGAAGACCATTTGTATTGTTAGTTCCCGAATTCCCTATAAACGAAGGACGATATAGGAATGGATTTGATGTATATATTAAAGTGCAAAAGAAAGAAAATGATCAGTTGTAGTTAAAGATGAGTATTGATCGGTTTGGATCACACAGGAGTGCACCACTTAAAAGATCGCTTTACCAATTCATTATAACCAGAGATGGAAAAGGAAACTACCAATTCCGTAACAAAAGATTGTGCATTGTTCAGGACCCTGAGGAAGATAACGATGCGACCACTAAGCGATATGTTGATTCCCTTACGGCTTCTACTGAAAATCGACTGCAAGAATTCACCGAAAAGGCGGCACATCAACGCATGGGCGAGCTCCAAAATACACTTAGGAACCATATCCAGGGATCGCTAGACAAACAGCATGATAATCTTATGAACTATTTAAACAAAAATACTCTTAAACGAGATAATAGAAACAATATCATACTGGATACAATAAGAATGAAGTCATTACTACCGCCGCAGGAGGATCATGATGTGGCGAATAAGAAGTATGTAATAGACTACATCAACTCAAGAACGCCTCCGATCGATTTAAATGGCAACGTTTCCTTTCAACAAAGAAGACTAAGAGAAATAGCAGATCCTATCGAAGATAGTGATGCAGCAACCAAAAGGTTTGTTAAAATAAAACAAAATGAAGCACAGCAAGATTTAAATACGAGACTGCAAGGTATTGGATATGATATTTCTGAAATAATAGGAAAACACACAGAAAATATTACAAACCGACAGAGTTCCATGGATAAATACCTGACCACAACTATGAATAATGTTAATACTCTTAAAGCACAGGTTAATGTCATAAATGCTATGCTAGAGCAAATGAAAGGGCAGCTCATTATTACACTGCAGACGAAACCTTACAGGAGTCCTTCGTTAAGGTATATGTTAACATCAGGACTAGAATACTACAAGTCGCCTGTAAACGGAAACGTGATTTCCTGCTCCATGATATCATCGCCGCAACCGAATACAAGATCAGGAACAATGTTTGCAATAAACGAGCAAGTAGTTGAAAGTTACCCTGCTCCGATTAAGATGGGTGATATACTAACCTTCACTTCTCCAGTTAATCGAGCAAAGGATGGTCATATTCTAAATATTGAATTAAAAGTTTCATATAATCTGACACCCTGAGAATAAAAAAACCTTATATATTAACCTCAAAACATGTTTTAGTGTCATTTTAAGATGGATAGCGAGAGTATAAGACTTAAAGAATCTCTAGCCAAGCATGCTAGGGCTATAAGAGAAAAGCTACGTGTACTAAAAGGACAACAGTTTGAGACCCAGAGAGTAATGAGTGAAGCTCTACAACCAGTAACAGAACCTCTACACGATATCCTGGAAATACAGCAGAAAAAGAATACTAGCCCTACTTCATACAGAAAGGAAATTCATAAAAAGAAGAACTATGACAATAATGATCAGAAGGATGAGAAAATCTTAAGCTACCTACAGAAAGTTCGAAAGAATGACAAGAGCGAAATAGATACTGTATATGGGGTAAGATACGAAGATGGAAGCTATATGCTAGGAAACAAAATTATTGACTTTATTAACGATAAAGTTCGAGTAGGAGAAGAAATGTATGATGCCACACCTGGATTGAGTGACCTCCTCTTTAAGAAGATACCTGAAATGCATGACTATACAGAAGAGGATCTTGTTACATACAGCAAAATACTGAAAGCATCGCAGGTTCATCGTAGAAACTACAGCAGGAATGGTCAACTGAGATCGGGCAATTCCTATAAGTATAAAAACGTTATACGCCCTTTAGTGAAGAACCACAAGGGCTTAGGCTTGCAGTGGAAAGAACATCGACCTGACACGAGGCAAGACTACATCTACTGGAACGACCCCAATGATCTAGTGAATCGTTTAAGACTTCTCGTTGCATCCAGAGACGCTGGCAACAACAACCACACTCAAGAAATTGAAGAGATTATTCAAGAGTTGAAATCAGCGAGAATCATAGCATGACAACTGCGAAGGAAAGTATAGCAAGAGAGCTTCATGCCCCTGCGCGAAGAAACTTCTTACGGCGAAAGATTATCAGCAAAGGACTTAATGATTTGGTGCAAATTGATCTGGTTGAAATGTTACCCTATGCAAAAGTTAACAAGAACTTCAAATACATCTTAATAGCCATTAACTTCTACTCTAAGATGGCTTATGCAAGGCCTTTAAAAGACAAGTCCGCTATTCAGGTTACAAAGGCTATGGAAAATATATTACAAGAAATGGAAATACCACCCAAGAACATCCAGAGTGATAATGGCAAAGAATTTTATAATAAGTTATTTAAAAATTTAATGACCAAGTATAATATTAACCACTACAGCACCTATAGCAATTTAAAGGCTGCAGCAGTTGAACGACTAATTCGAACGTTAAAGAATATTATGTATCGTGAGTTTTTAGTTCAAGGTTCATACAAATGGCTAAATCTTTTGCCTAGGATTATCACAAAATACAATGATACATTTCATTCTACTATCAAGATGAAGCCTCGTGAAATAAAAAATAATGATCTTCTTTTAACGGTATACAACTACAATCAAGCCCGAAGAGAAAACAGAGCTGCAAAGAAGTTTAATGCTGGCGATTTTGTTAGGATATCTAAACTTAAACCCCATTTTGAAAAGGGATTTAATTCTAACTGGTCTGTTGAAGTCTTTCAAGTTGCTCAAGTAAAACGTTCCAGGCCTGCTACATACACATTAAAGGACAAGGATGGCGAGGAGATAAAGGGAGCCTTTTACGGACATGAGCTAAAAAAGACAAACTATCCTGATACTTATTTAATAGAAAAATTGTTACGTAAACGAGGAAATAGAGTTCTGGTAAAGTGGTATGGCTTTGCAGATCCCGAGTGGATTAATAAAGAGGATTTGTTGTAATGTAGGTAATAATGGTTAATAAAAATATATTTTCTAAGTGTACACCAATCGAGTTTTATTTACAAACACTCCATTTGTAATGTATACAAAAAAATGATTAAAATATATTTACAATAAACACAAAAACACTTACATAAGTAAGCAGGAAAAATACTTTGTATACCTTTTGATAATATAGAACACTGTTTACAATAAAGAATATTTACACTATACAGTTTTTACACTATATACAATATATACAAGGAAAGTACTAATAATTACCGGGTTTAAGGGAATAATGACCCCAGGCGAGGGTTTCGTAAGATCCTTCCACCATCTTCCTCTTGTCATCCCCTCCCTTCAAGGCCAATTTATTCATTTGAATTGTTGAAATTTTGTGGTTTTTACTCTGAAAGGTGTTTTGTTTGGTATAATATTTTAAGGCAGCATCTCTTAAGCAATCAAAATACTTCTCAAAGCTCAATGATTCAATACCTGCCCTGGTGATGCCCTTTGCTTTCTTTACTACCTGTCCAGAATATCTGTAGGCATATAATTTCGACTTCACTCCTACAAATTCCTCCATAACCATGCCACCCAATTCATCTTTGAACAAGCCAATCTTCTTCTTGTTGGCTTGCTTAATACCATACTCATTATCTTTTGGATAGTTGGAAGTGTCGAAATATTGGGTGTTATCTTTAATGAATTTATAGATGTCTGTGCTCGTTTCAAAAATAAATGAATCTGTATCCATATAATTTAAAACCAGATCCTTTAAATTAGGCTTCATGATATTATAAAAAAAATCGTACATTATAAATTTTGAAAGGTCCAAAATTGCATGACCTATATAGATTGGCTTATTCATTTGCACTTCCTCTCTAGCCAGCTCAATACCTACTAGATTTTCCTCAAAGATTATCGACCTGAGATACGTGTTTCGGGTTGTTAATCTTCTTGCTTGCTCCCACCTTGTTACAATTTTGAAGTCTGTATATTTACGCACATTTTCTATAAATTTGCCATATACGGCATTGTTCATTTTTTCCCACAAATTTTGCCCGAATTTGGATTTCTCTTGGGCTCTCTTCTCAGTATTTAGGTCAATGTAGGTCTTTAACCAGTTAGACTGATCGTACGAAACCACCCTGTGAATATGTCCCACAGTTAGGCCTTGTTCTATGCACTGCTGCAGAACCCTGTGGTGCAAGACATATTTGCTTTTATCTTCTAGCGTTGCTAGCAGTTTCTTGTATTGCCCGTTTGGTGGTATCGCACTTTGAGGGCAGAAAGGAAGCTCATTATGGGCGTCATGAATATGGGGCGGGTATTGAATGTCCGCTTCAATTACGTATCCTGTTCCGGAATTTTCGGGGATTTTAGCGAAGTCGATAGCGTTGATGTCTTCTCGCTCCAACCATTTAAGGTTACCATAGGGTATCATTTTTCCCATGGCACACCCATATAAATTATTCAAATCAATATATGACAGGTACTTTACAGGGTCTTGCTTATTAAATTTCGGCATGTACCTATGATTGGCCTTGGAATAACCTTTAACCACAGTGCACAGCCCACCTCTTATACCAGATTCAAAGAATTCCAGCATGCTCTTGTCATGGATTAAAGAGAGTCTCGCCTTTGTTGACTTCAACATGGCGTCGAAAGCAAGTCCTGGTAATGTATAAAACCACGCTGGGTCAAGGTTATACATTTCCAGCAAGAGATCTCGGAACTTCTCAAAAATATCTGCCAAGAGTAGAGTATCCGTCTTTAGATACAAATCACTGTATTCTCCTAGATTCTGGATGTTAAAGGCTTCCCAGACTTTTTGAGCGTGCCTGTAATCATTATCGGAGATGGTCTCATTCCGTAACGTGCTATAGAAAGCCTCCTTTGGTGGTAGTTTAGTTTCCTTCAAGACACTCAATGATGTAACGTATTCATAAGGGAAGACTCCCTTGCAGGTCAGAAGCTTAAAATGCTCCGCAACAGGATATTCAGCTCTCGTGATTTTAAAGTCATCCTCCAGCAGCATATCGGCCAGGCTGCATAGCTTGTCATCGAGAAATCTGAAACTATCCAGAAACCTGAACCGAATGTTTCTGTAGCTTTTGGTAAACGCCAAATACCTTTCTGCTGATTGTGCGATGCATGAAATAGGTTTATCATCATATGCCAGGTGCCTTATCAGGAAATGGCTGTCATAATTTGATAGGCAATGGAAAAAGATAGGTATGAAGTCAGGGACCTTTCGATTTAAATTACACTTAATATGAGTAGCCCCTAGAAAAGCCCCAGTCACATGGTCATGGTCACGAGCCTTCTTTTCACCCATCGCAAAACCCCTAAGACATATGTGGCACTCAGAGGCATTATTAAAACTCTCCTCGTCTTCAGCAGTCAGCCGCATAGGAATAATTCTCGAATACACATCAATGACTTCATCAGCAACTAATTTCAATTGCTTGACGAAGTCATCAATGGCATTAGGACCTCTAAACAGAAAGAATTTCGATAATGACTCATCATGTCTACATACCACCTTTAAGGCTATTGACATTGCATCATGCTCATGAATAGCTCGGGTCCAACTGGTACTGCCGGAGGGCTCGCAAGAGTGAACCTTTGCCAGAACAGATTCAATGTCCGCATAAACAACAAAGGGCACAGGAATACTTTTGGAAAATGCTTTAAATTCAATGAACTCATCCTGTTGAGGCATCTTAAGTACTTGACACTTACTGCACCTAAGTTTATGTGTCTTCAGAAGCTTCTCGTTGGTAAATCTCCTCATGCATGCTTCGCAGACCCATATTCTGTTCTTGGATTTCGTAGTCTGTGCTCTTATTAACCTGGATATGTTTCTAATGAGACAGTAGTGGGACTTTGCCCCATTTTCAATATATAACAGGTTAATATGTTGCTCTTTTCTCACTGCTGTTTGGTATAGAGGTATAATGTTTTCATTTTCCTCTATACCAAACACGGAAATGGATACTCCAGTGTTCTGCTTTTCAAAGTGTTCAATTTGATGCAAAGACACCGGAAAATCAATACCTTGATAATCGAACGCCTTAAACAGCATTTCAGAGGGATATGAACTTGTTCTATATGGGTGAGCCTTAGCAGGGTATTTCGTAGCTAACAGACACCATGCAAAGCAGCATTCGTCTGAATTCCTTATGTTAACCACAGCTTTCTTTCTCTGGATTTTCTTAGGCAGTGCTATGTATGACGCTGCTTTCAGCGAATCATAAAAGCAGGAGCTAATCACCAAGGCATGTACGGCAAACAAAGATTTTGATGACGCTCCTCCCTCAAATTTAGAAACGTTTTCTAAAATATCCCCCGTTATTGAAGCAAATATCTCATCAAGATTGGCTGATGCAAGGATAAGCTTGGTCTTTGAATTAAAGAATGATGAAGCTAGATTCTCCTGATCAGGTTTATGGATTAAATATGAAAGTTCCAGGGAGCAGCTCATTTTTAAACCAGAGCTGTTTCTACTCAGGATATCTTTCATCTCTTTAATAACAAGGTCCTTACACTCGTTCAGAAACAGACTGGGGTCAAGTATTTCTAATGTATTCTGGATACTACTATTAAAAATACGTCCCTTGAATGCAGATTCAATAACTTTACATTCTAACGCCCGGCAATCATTAGCACTAACCTTAAGTTTTTTTGTGTTCTGAGAGTCCTTCCCCTGCTGCGGCTTCCTCTTCTGCTTTGACTCTCCCACAGCGAGAGATGTTAACGGGGATGGTGCAGCGGTAACGCTGCTCACTTCCTGTGTCAGACCTCCGCCGAAGTAAATCGCCGAAGGACAATCAGCAGGGATAGATCGAGACGCTGCAATACCAATATTAATATTAATACTCTAGAAGAAAAAGTAGGCTGAGTAGGAGGTAGTGAAGGATCAGGAACGAGAAGATGAATGATGATTATGATGATAACAATAATGATAACCAAATACATCATAAAAGCGTTGATGGTGATGTCTACTCCAATGTTGATTGTTACACAAAATATTTACCTGAATCCTTTGTTGTGTGATTACCATTCAATTGAGTGGTATGAATAATGGGGTATTCTGGTCTTGCTTCCAATATATCAAAGGGCCCCAGGGGCAGCATGGCTTCTTCCCACTCATCAGTAAGCATGTGTTTAATGGAGCTGTACAGTCCTATAGTAACAACAACAACAACAATAATAATAATAATAATAATAATAATAATAATAATAATAATAATAATAATAATAATAATAATAATAATAATAATAATAATAATAATAATAATAATAATAATAATAATAATAATAATAATAATAATAATAATAATAATAATAATAATAATAATAATAATAATAATAATAATAATAATAATAATAATAATAATAATAATAATAATAATAATAAACAGCTTTTGTTTAATACTCTTTTGTGTAAGTAATAAATAAAACAGCTTACCTTCTTCTGTTGAGGAGGGTTCGGCTGATAAAGGGGGTGATGCAGCGTTCGCACTGCTCGCCTCCTGCCTTAGATCTCCTTCGATATATTGCTCGTCACCCATAATCCCAAGCTGGGAGCCTTGTACTGCAATACAGTGTATATTAGTTATGATAATATTAAAGTATTAAAATGATAATTAGAATATGAGGAAGTATACACTTAATTTTGTATTATTATAAAACACATCACATATGATATAAATATATTTACCGTTCGGGGTCTGTAGAATTGCTTCTGGTCTAAGCAGCGGAAGATCCTGTTCTGTAAACACAGACAAGTTTCGAACAGCGTCCTGCATGCCGGCAGTCCAAAACTCTGTTAATGGCTGAAATGGATGTGGGATATTTAGGGCCAGCTGACTTATCGGCGGGTTTGCTCCTTCGCTTAATACTCTAAGGTTTGCAAGGAATGTCCGCTCCTGCAACTGCCTGTATGCCTCCCTGACTTGTGCGGACCAGTTTGCTGAAGCAATAAGCAATACATCTTATTACATTCTGTATTTTAAATGAAATATATTTTGTTAGGTGTGTTATATCACTAACATTTTACCGGATTATAACAGAGAGGTCAAATTGATACTTATTATGAGCACTAAAATGTTTATAAGAGTATTAAATAGCTAAATTATTTATAATAGCGATTTTACTCGCCAGTGAAAACTATGTATATGAAATTCTTAAAAGATAAGTCTACATCAGAGCAAAACCCTTCAAATAACTAACAAACGCTTCACACAAGTTTAAATGCGAATACATATACTGTGTTCACATTATAAAGGAGAGTAAAGTATCAACTTATTTAAAAAATAATCGTAAAACACATTGTGTATAAAATAAATAAACTGTATGTTTGTAAAACTTACCAGACATTTTCAATTAGATGGTATATTCGACTTGTAGCAAAGGTAAAATTATTCAGCCTTTTTCCTTCAGGACGATGAAGACACCTATTCCCACAATCAATTTCTCCACATTTTAGACTTTGTTTCACCTTTTATACTTCTTCAGTTGTGGGGCGTGATTAAATTCAAGCAAAGTGCGCATGCGTAGTATGCTACAATGTATTTCTCTAAGGGATTCAGTGGGGTGAACTTACCTCTAGGCTATAGAAAACCTGTTCAAACCTGAACGCATGTTTTCTCTAAGACTATTCCCGTCAGTTAAACGTACGGTCAGCGTAAACAATATATTGCCCCAATAGAGTCTCTTAATAAATGTAGGTCAGCCTTGAGTGATAGTAAACAAATATAGTAATGCTTCGCCCGTGAGGCTTCTAATACTGTAATGCATGAGTGTTGAAGAAGTTGCCTAATGTATAGGGGTTCCCTGTACCCCTTGCGAGTTGCCGATCAAAATACATTGCTTCAACGCTGGTTAAAAGCTTTCCGCTGTATGTGGTCCTTTGTTATGATGTTCAGACGAAATTACCTCGCTTGCAACCTTCACTGACAGCCTTAGGCTATGGAGCGAGCATAACAAGCGAACTCTATTTAGCCGAGACATATTGTCAACACCCTCAATGTCATAAGTGTCTGCACTTTGCTACTTTTAAACGTATTATGCAAAGCATAATTTCAGTTTAAAGCCATAAAATTTTAAACTTGAATAGCATAGTTTTAGTACATTAATAGGTAAATTAGTGATATCCGGCTCTCACGCTAGAGTTAATTGGGGTGTACACAACAGGTTATTTTAGCATCCAGTTAATTCATAATAATGTTATATGTAATAGTTTTATACATACAACTAAACGCTTCATAACATACCGCCTCCCGTTTGCATACACGTAATTTATCAAACATTACATTACCTAATTTATCTTCGTTATTTAAAATTTAATCACATTTTGCCTCAATAATCAAACACAGACGCCGACAAACAGAAATTCTAAGTTATTAGATGCGAAAGCATATGCAATCTATAAGCCGAAAACATTCCTTGTTAACGGCTTCGCGTCTTTAAAGTCAATCCCTATGATAATTGTTATATCTTGGTTTCAAACCGCTATTATTTGGCTTCCCGTAGCGCAGTTGGTTGCGTGCTTGTCTCTAGTGCGTAAAATCCAGTTCGATCCCTGTACCATAAGGGGATTTTTCCCCCTCGCTGGGAGGTCTGGCATGGTCCCGCACTCAACTGGACGCCTATCCCGTCTCATCCTCCTGTACTACACCCGCCAATGACGCCTGTGGTGCAAAGAGGCGGGCACCGCAGCAGCTGGGAAGAAAGAAGGCGGGGAACGCAGCGGCTGCAAGGAAAAGCTTATCCCTTCCCACCTTCCAGTACTGCACCCCTCCAATAACACCCGTAGTGAAAGGAGGTGGGTGACGCAGCGGCTGGGAGTAAAGGAGGTGGGCACCGTAGCAGCCGGGAGGAAAGAAGGCGAGGGACGCAGCGGCTGTAAGACAGCACTAATCCCTTCCCACCTTCCAGTACTCCACCCGTCCAATAACGTCCGTAGGGGAAGGAGGCGGGGCTGCAGCGGCTGGGAGGAAACCCTGATCCCTTCCCACCCTCCAGTACTACAACCCTCCAATAACACCCGTAGTGGAAGGAGGTGGGTGACGCAGCGGCTGGGAGGAAAGGAGGTGGGCACCGCAGCAGCTGGGAGGAAAGAAGGCGGGGGACGCAGCGGCTGTAAGGCAGCACTAATCCCTTCCCACCTTCCAGTACTCCACCCGTCCAATAACGCCCGTAGGTAAAGGAGGCGGGGCTGCAGCGGCTGGGAGTAAACCCTGATCCCTTCCCACCCTCCAGTACTACAACCCTCCAATAACACCCGTAGTTAAAGGAGGTGGGTGACGCAGCGGCTGGGAGGAAAGGAGGTGGGCACCGCAGCAGCTGGGAGGAAAGAAGGCGGGGGACGCAGCGGCTGTAAGGCAGCACTAATCCCTTCCCACCTTCCAGTACTCCACCCGTCAAATAACGCCCGTAGGGAAAGGAGGCGGGGCTGCAGCGGCTGGGAGTAAACCCTGATCCCTTCCCACCCTCCAGGACTGAACCCCTTTAATAACGCCTGTAGTGGAAGGAGCGGGGGCGCAAGTCTTCACCCCCCTCCTCCTTTGGCATTCAGAAACCCGTAATGAACACCTGGGTGGGCGCGGCTTCTTGTGGCGGCAAAGCCGACAAAGACAAAGGGGTGTCAAAACACATGTTTACATATGTAAACACATGTTAACATCATGTAAACACATTTTTTTGGCCTATAACTCCCTTTTATATCTTGTGGCGGCAAAGCCGACAAAGACAAAGAAGTGTCAAAACATATGTTTACATATGTAAACATATGTTAACACATGTTAACACATGTTTTTGGCCTAGAACCCCCTTTTATACCCTACTTGTGTGGCCTAAAACAGATGGATAAACGTTTACTATGACATTAAGTGCTCTTTAGAGGAGCACAACTGTTTAATGTTGCAGCGAATGGCGGTTAAATTACTAAACCACTTAAAAGAGCAACACGAATATTTCGGAAATGGTTAATGCTAAACACATTATTTGGGGTAAGTCTATGTTTTAATTATATGTACGTTTGTCGTGTTGAAAGTTTTTATCTGAGTCGCACAAATTCAACAAGAACCATGAGGACTTTAAAAGCTATATGAACTTCAATTATTACTCCTACATTTTATTCATCATAGCGTTGTGTTAAACGTTTATATTTTAATCAAACACCTAGAGCTATTTTGAGTATAATGCAATTAAGATTTTTCTTTGTGAATACTTGCTTATTATGGAGGTAATTCTATGAAAACACATTACTCTAAAATTCTTATAAAAGCCTAATTTAATTATATTTTTACTTATTTACACCAACAAACTTGTTGGTGTGTTTTCAGCTGTAGCATTGAATTTTTCAGTTCCAGTTCTACCTCTCAAACATTGCCTAATTTAAATTGGAAGTTTGGTAATCATCCAAACTTTTGATTTTAAATTACAAACACGTTAGCACGAAACCTAATCTAATGCTGACTTTGGGGGGGGGGGGGGATTCAGGATGTAATGTTAAGGTCCTATAACAAATAAGTCTGAATTGCAAAGTTCATACAGGTCAAAGTTATATAAGAAGAAATTAATTAAAATCGAGGAGAAGCAATACTAATAATAGTAAGATGATAAAGTTTAAGAGAACAATATAAATAAATTGTTATGAATCGTTATGTGTACAAATGATAGAGCAAAGTTATTGATCTTCTAAGAGCGTTGATTACAACAGCCTTTATTTCATTCTTCTTCAGGCTGAACATAATCGAAGAGGCAAGGAAAAACTTGATCGTCCCACAATATATTCACAGATTGTGAAAAGAAACCAGTAAATTGGTAAAAATTAAAGATATAAATCATACAGATCTATAAAAAATAAAAAAATTATAATACTTAAATAAATAAAAATAATAATTTAATCTATACTTAAAATTCTTGCCAATCATAAAAAAGTTCGAATTAAGATCCTTAAATGTGTTCCAAGTATACCTGCTTAGACTCCAAACATGAAGAGACATAAAATTATGACGTTTAATATTCTAAACTATACTTGCTCATTATGGAAGCAAGTTATTTTATTTGCAGTGCGTACAATTGAAAGCATGTTCGTAGAAGCGTTGCAAACCTTCAAACCAAAATGTTTCTGACTAACCTGTCATCTGTTGTTTGAGACAAATACTAATAATTTGTGAATGATCTAGCTCTAGAACCAAAAACCTGATTGTAATCAAATAGAAGGCGTATTTCTTGCGATCTATTTCAGACCATCTCCTGAGTCGCATAAATGGTCAAAACAGAGTAAAGTAATAAGTGTAGAATTGCCAACTTTAACATAGCTGCATCAAAAATCAAAGATGTACTTTAACTGCTTAATTATCTGCCTTCAAGTTTTTATAAATATTACAGAAGTGACGGTATTGATGTTCATGAAGAAGAGTTATATTTTGAGTCTGATTCTGATAGTCTGCAATAGGCAAAATAGGTTCATACGTTTTCAAGAGTAGTTGTAATAAATATAAATTCAATGTACAGGATTGTTTTTAATAACAATGCTTAAAACTTATGTAGCCTAAGTTGTGCTTCATTCATAAGCAAAAATATCAATGTTATTTTGTTATGTTTAATTTCTAGGTACAATAAAAATACATTAACATATTTGGACTTTGTATAAAAATAAGTTTGACCTGACTGTTTTACACCTAACTTTAATAAAATCCACATCACAGCGTCAACTACTATTTCTTTCTTTTTGTGTAGGTATTTTTCTCATTTTCAAAAAGTGAAGGAATTGACCGTTTTTACTAAATGTCATAACAACAAATGTCATATTTCACATTTTGCTAAAAACCCCATTTTTATCAAAATCGTATTATTGCTTTATATTTTGTGAAGTTTCTAATGTTTTCCTTTTAAAAGAATTTCGTTACCTAAACCGGTTTTCCAAATATTCTGTTTCCTGAAACATATTCCACTTTTGCCAACAAGTTAGATGCACTTGTACCATTTCCTTTATGTGACGTCACATGCGAAATTAAATGCCCACTATAAATGTTCGCGAACCGTGTATTGAGTGTATTGAGCAAGGGTAAAGCAACTAGTAACTATTTTTTTTCTATTTTTCTAACTAACCGTTTCGCAATTATTAAAATCTATGTACAAATTACGTTTAATTCGTATTTCGTTTGCCATTTTATTACTAAATATGGATAAAAATAAAAGACTATTTTAATACTAATGAAGTAAATCTACCGAAGTGTTGGCTTTAAAATGTATATTTTATAATATGTTGGCAGTTTTCTCGTATTTATATATTTTGAAAAAAAAAAAAAAAAAAAAGAAAAAAAAAAGCATGTTTTGGCAACTTGTTTCATATTTTGCCTGCTGCTTCCAAATGCTCATAAATGAATATGCACTTAGCTCATTTAGATTCGCATTTTACTTTTATACAATAACTATTTTACTTACTCGGTCTACGGAATTAACATACCTACTGATGCAATTTTTCTACCCTCGTATGGTTTGGTATCTCTCCCCCACTGGCATCTAATGTGTGATTATTATGTGACGGGAGGAACGCTGTAAATAGGTCATGCTAAACTGCCGTTGTTCACAACAAAGATAACACGTCATACCATTACTCACGGCCTCCTAGATGATATCACAAAAATGAAGCCAACCCCTTGCATGCTCAGTCTCGTGACGGTTACAAATCCAAACATCGCGTCCTCCTACCAAAATATTCTCCGAGACCGTTTTCCCGTCATAATTTTCTCAGCCGGAAAATGTTTCACTTCTTTTTTTTTTATTTCTACACGCGGCATTGTTGTAATGTTTGCGAACACTTAATTACTCAGATACATACGTACAGACGTACACACACTTAAACATACACACACACATGAGTGAATAAAGTAATTATTTGACTACAACAAATAAAACGGTGATTAAACTCTTTTTAAAAACATTACTGTGCAAGATTGCAAATATTTGCAAAGCCTGAGGATGGGAGACAGTTTAGAAAACACAACACATACCTACCTCAGTGTGTTTTCTCAGTCAGCTTGGCTCCAGTGATGAAAACAAGGCGATGCGTTCTAACTGCTTTTGCTACCGAGAGGACCGGGTTCATTCACTCTTTATGTGCTCCTTCAGGCTCTACCACAGAAATACTTCCAAGCTAATTTTTCATATCAATTAGCTCTTTCTGAAAGATGAAAGAAAATTACCCGCTAAATAGTCTAACATGTACTTCCTATACTATTTAATTTAGGCAAAGAAAGTATTGTAATATATTCAAAAACTGAATTTTAAAATTTGCCTGGAAAATTTCGTTTTAAAGCGCAATTAAATCCACAAAAAGAGGTATTTTTATTTTTTGAAAATGTACCACATGTAAGTGTGCGTGCGTTTGTCAGGCGAGTGTGAATTTTTGAATTTTTGCCAATCTGCCTTGTTCTGATTAGAATAATTCGCACACAAAAAGTTGAAGGAATAGTAAGTTTAACATTAAAGTCGAGCACTCTAAAAGGATGCAAGACTGTGAACTTCATATAATTCCCTGATGCTCCTGTCCAAATTTTAGTTCCTACACCTGTTACATAAACAAGAATAACCAAATTATAATCCCTTGAAGGAATTTTTATTCCTGATAATATTACCAGAAGTTACAGTAAATGTCAATCCTTACGGCTAGGTTTAGTCTCAGAGAATACAATTCCCTATCGGATTATCTTTAGACATTATTAATATACAAAGGTTTCATTTTAATGACCTAACGTTCCTTATTACATCTCAGGACTACAGAGAGAATGACGTGTGTTCACAGTTAATGCGGGAGTCCAGGGTCCAAAGTTACTTAACAGGCAAATAGAGGGTTAACTCAGATTCCTGAACCATATCTGAGAAGGGTATGTGGGGTTAGGTATATTCACATTATTCTACCTAGGCACTGCATTAATAGATTGTTTGTCACTCTTATATGAACTGGTAATTGCAGAAAGGTAACACCATTTAGGGGTTGCTTGATGGTAAGGAAAATAAGGAAGTGTAATTCACTGTAGCGTCTGTTCGTATTTTAAAATGGCAGTTTTTTCAGTGCCTTTTTTGTCTATCTTTTATGCTTTACCAGTTATATAAAACTACACACAATTCCTTTCGATTGAAGCAGACTTTACAGACCGCTACCAGAAAACTCAATATGTAAATTTTGTTTCCTACGTAAATATTGTAAACATGCGGTATTTTAATAAATATCGATAGAATCACTTATTATGATCTTCAATATTTCGAAAAACCTTCCATTTAACGGGTAGTTTGGGGTGGGGTAATTTCCTTGAAAGTACCAAGTTTGGTATTTATTGGACATTTCGCTTTTGCGTTATACTCTTCACACACAGACACGTACACACATACACGTACCCTTTTTTAAAATAATGTTTTGGGGTCAGAGGGGACAAAACATGTAGGTAGTCATGGAAAAATCTCGACATTCTATCCAGAAAATGTAACATAAGTGCCACTACATTATAATATTTTGTTCATTTCTTATGATTCACCAATTACACAAATGCCGTTCGGAATGAAGGTCATTACATATACCACTATAACTAGCCATTTTTCAAAACAGCTATTGTTGAAAAAGCTTATTCTTTTGCCTCTTCAAGTTAATCAAGATAAACATTGCAACGGTTTTGTTACATATTTTCTTATAGGTGCCTACTATAGTAGGTTTAAGCGATACCAAATCTTTTGAGAAGGGAAAAAAACCAATAACGACTTTTCATGTGAGAAAACAGAATTGTCGACTTTAAATCACCGTGGAGATGTCTTAAAGTGCCCTAAATGCATTCAATTAAAACTGCGGTAGGGAAAACTGAGCAATTAAACGAGTCGGCTTTTAATAATATGTAATAATATATAATATACATAGGTACATTCGCCTCCATTTATGCCATCCCCGCAGTTAGGGGAGGCATTCTACTGTACTTTGCAGGTAGTGTATGTACACTTATGAACAAAAAGATTACTCTTTCTGGAACGCAAGTTGTTTGGTACTGGTAGAGTTGTTCTCTGCCATTAAAGTAGCCTGCCGTTCCATTCATGACTTTTTTTTTTATCCAGTTAAATGTTTATAGCAAGGAGGTATACACCTGTTTACCTCCTTGCGCATGCACAGACAGTGGGGTTTGTTTTCTCGTGCACAGCTCTAAATTATTCACATATGGATATATAACTTCGAGCAATGTCTTCAAATTGAAAATTTGCTTCCCACATAGCCACAATTCTTCCCCACTGCATCTTCGCAATCTTTGCGTACATCGCGTCAGCTATAGTTAAGAGACACTGGGACTAAATTTTCTAAGTTTGTCTTTCAACTTTACATCCATTTACTTGAAAATTGGTACTCTTAATATGAATAAATAAATTATTGTGCAAAAGCTCAATGTTGTAACTCAAACACTTCCTCAGATAATAGAATTCAGTACTTTTAAAGCGAAAAGGTGCATTTTTTAAAAGCTGCCTGCATATTTTTCAGAGGAGTATGCTTTTCTGATACTTAAGTAAACTGAAAACAAATTAATGTATTTCACAGAAGTTGTTACCTGCAAAGAAATACAATTTAATTTTTATGTTCTTGTTCTTAAGGTTCCTTTTTTCTTTTCAGCATAAATTATTTTTGTGAGCCAATGAATAAAGCAATCATCAAATGCATATTTGAATCTTTAGATAAGCATTTGAGATGATGCATAAATTCCATGCTGAAAATGCAAAACTCAGAAAAGACGAAAAAAGAACGCACACAAAGGAAAAGTAGATGAATCTAGTTGGGGAAATAAGGGAGCACACGAGTCACCTAAACAAGTCGCCGGATTTTTAAAAATGGTGCGTTGAGAAAAGTAAGAAATTAATTTGGCCAAATTAATTGGTGTACATAGAATATTTATTTAGTCCAATTTAAAAAAAAACATTGATGTCATTTTTTTTTCTGAAAGCTCAGTCCCAGGGTCGCTAAACCACCCCACTGCTTGTTCGAACAACAAAGCAGAGCACTCCGCACAATCTCCTCGCTGCTAATAAGCGTCCGCTAAGTAGATTGGTAAAATGCCACCTGAAGCTGTAGGGATAGCATAGAGGATGGAAGTAAAATGATCCACCAGACTTTAACAGCGAATTTCTCATGTTGTGAATAACAAGAAAGTCTAATACCAAAATGTTGAAAAGTTCATACTTTTTTAGAAAAAAAATTTTTTTATCAAAACAATTTATCATCACCTGGCTGAAAAATTATTCATTGGAGGTTCTTGATTTATGGCTATATTCATAGAAAATTGAATAAACAACAACTTTTTCCTTTGGCGTATTTCAATAGAATCAACGGTTTTTGTGCAAATTAAATTTAAAAAATCCACAATTTATTGCAATCTTGGGAAATTGAGATCGATTTTACCCCAATCCCCTTATCAATACGTTCCGCATTTCCAAGTTGAATTCGATCCAGAATAAGATCGATTTGGATGCGCAACTTTCAAGTATAGATTATTTATGCTTTTATGTTAGTCACTGGATTATATAACTGGACTATATAAAAAATTTCCAGAGTATGAAGTAGTTTTTGAGGTTAGTGAATGTTTTAGAAGAATATATTCCGAGATTATAGAAACAATAAAAGTGGCTTTGTTGTGTTTTATTATACCAGTTTCGCTAAGAAAACAAAATAAGATCGTGCAGCTTGTTACGAACACAGCAGATTCAACTCGGTTCCAATCCGGGAGGTGTTTCCATGTAATAAAATTTCGATCTGAACCCACTTTTAAGAGGATCGGATCGAAGGAATTCAGTTCGATCTGAATCCGCGTTTCCATGTCGTGTTCAATCCGGAATGAGAGCCCAGATCGATTAAAACTTCCCCTGGAAATGTACGTAATGATCATCACCGTTTCCAAACAAACAAATGTTATGTCTTTAGTAACGAATGCTCAACTGTGCTTGCAAATGATAAAGTCATTAATATGTACATAATATACGATAACCGAGCGGGATGGCTCAGGTGGTAACGTCTGCGGCCCACATTCGGGAGGTCGCGGGTTCGACCCCCGTGGCCGCGCACTCTGATATGGGGTTTTCTGTGGTTTCCCGATGTCACTTAGGCGAATGCTGAGTTGCATTATTTCATACCACGGTTTCCTTTCCATCATTTCCTTTCATTCCATTTCCTCATCATCTTTCAGTTGGTGCAGTTCCACCAGAACCCTCTAGATACCGGACCTGACACAGGCATTCAAGATGGCGGCCGTATGTGGTGGAAACTACTTATAAACAACTCGTCTACAGGCTACGACTTCGACGCAGTAAAATAAAATTGTGGTACAATAACACGCCTATTTTGTAAATATGGGCTGTGTTAAACTCAAAAACACTGTCTTAAACATAACCTCAAGTAAACAAAAAAGAATGACATTTAACATTAAACGATAACCCATGGGTAATGAAATATATAACCTTAAATAACATTCATGCAATCTACAGTTTTACATGCCATTATGTTACTGCATTACACACTCAAATAACAAAGAAGACAGACAAAACTGCAAGCAGCATGTTACTTAAATAAAACAGAACTGTTGACATTGAGTTGACTGAGAATTATTAATCACTGTTTACACTGTTTCTCACACTTTTACCATGTAATAATGTTATCTACCTACACAAAACATATACTGGATTGCAGATGTACAAATGCTGCTATTTAAAGTAATTAGCTACCTACGAATTTAAAAGCTTTAGGGTGGAATTTTGCTTTTGCTTTTACTGAAAAATTTTGATTACTCAGTTTGCAACAACATATTACTCAGCACTTCATGACACTTCATTTTACAGGGGGAATCCACAAAAGTAGATGAAATATTAAAAATAATAACCCCAAAACAGCACTGTAAATGAAATATATGAAATACGTAACCTTAAATCAGCATTGCAAAACAACTTTGCTACAGTCTACAGTTTTACATGCAGCAACATAACACATTTCTTCTAAACTATAGCTACACATTTAAATTACAAAGACAATAGATAATGTATAAATACGAGCAGCATACTACTTATATGTTGGTGTTGCAGCTATCACTAATTGAGTTCACTCAAAATTGTCTTTCACTATTTACACTATTCACAATGTTATATATACACAAAATATATACACCAGCAACTAACACACATAAGGCTGCAATTTATAGTAATTGAATACTGAATTTGTTTAAGCTTTACGTTGCAATTTACCTTTTGTTTTAACTGAAAGTTTCTAAGAAGCTTACAATAATTATTCAAAAATATATTGCTTAGCACTTTGCAACACTTCTTCACAAGTTTTTCAAGAGGTGGTGCACATCAACAGATTTGCTCAAAGTCCACAGAGTGCACTTCAAAATGAATCCTCTTATAATACACTCGGCGGTAAAATGTTTTATGCATACAGCTGACTCCTTTGAAGGCGTAAACTGTTCACGGCGTATTCACCTTATCGATTTTTCTCTAAGCTCTTCATATTTTGGAAAAATGAATATCGGAACTAATGGTCCATCTTTATTGTAGTTGGGTTTGCATCCGGGAACACAACAGTTACGGGCATTGTGATGTTTGAGGTTAGGTTGTAGTATGGCAACAATAACATTACTGGAACAATTTTTCTTCAACAACCTCTCACCACTGTAATCCTGACACAAATTGTACTTGCAAACAGATAAATTAACCACACTGTACGTCTAATGTAGCCATAGTATTAGATGGAATACAATAAACACAAACACGTGGAAAGCACAAGACACAGTCAACACCTAATTGGATTTATTCACGTTCCCTATACTGCCCTAATAAATGTTTATAAACACTCGCTTCGCTAATATGAAGACAAGCTTACATAGGAATAACTTACATAGGAATGACTCAAAGGCATAGAAAACAATACGGATAGCGCGTGGAAACACCTCAGAAATCACCAACAACTGCCAGTACCATTTTTATACAACCCGGATGCCAGTATCAGGTCCGTTATCTAGAAGGTCCTGGTTCCAGGCGTGTAGTGTGGGCAGTGTCGGGCAGATGGCGTGGATGACTGCGCATGGTACCTGTTGTTCTCGCCGCTGGGTGGCGTCTGGTGGCCCTTGTCCTCCGTCGAGGGAGAGACAGGATGCTTCGTGCGCTACCGCCCCGGACTCGTGGTGTGATGCTGGCTGCTTGGCGGGGCCTAGCGCCAGGATGAAGATATCTCAGCTTTAGTTAGGGACTTCCACGCGTCTCTGGTGGGCCTCTCTGGCTGCGGGTCTGATAGCAAGCCATTGGTTCCCTCATTTCATCCCTGCCTCCTGGGGGTGGCAGCTACAACAGACCTGTGTAGGTCGACGTGAGCGAGGTGCCCCCCTGTGTACCTGTACCCTTTTACCTATTAATATACGGTATACATAATGTATGAACACACCGTGTTAAAAATGTTGCAATATCTAAAGGAATTTCGAACAACAACCTATGTTAAATATGGATAGTTTCAACACCAAAGCGAGGGGGATGGCTCAGGCGGAAAAGTCTGTAGCCCGTATTCGGGAGGTCGAGAGTTCGACCTTCCTGATCCATGGGTTTTTTCGGAGATTCTCCCGGGTTGCCAGACGAATGCTGGGAAGGATTTCCATACCATTCGACTTTCCTGTCTCTCCATTTTGTTACATTAATCATTTCATTTCACCCTTCATCCTGTTAGGTTTCTTTCAGGGTTGGAAGCGACGGCTGGCGTCGCGGCAGCAGCACGGCATTTTACTTGAGATTTCTGGAGTAGGTAATGTTTAGTACTAGATTAGCCTTAAAGGGAAGGTGAACAAATGCGCCCTAGAAATCTCGTCCGCCGCATTGGAAGGAGAGCCACTGGTTTGCGTGAAAAGGTGCAAGCCCGGGGAGAGAAGGAGAATTAAGTCAGCCTCCACTGGGATGCTTCTAACTGGAAAACTGTAGGAACCCTGCTCTATGCTCTGTCGTGGCAAAGTTCTGACTCACCTCATCCATCCTCCCGGGCATGGGCACAGAAGATCGCCTTTCGGTCGAGGTGCTAAATCCCCCTCCACAAGTTGTCATTGTCATTAAAACTCCACAACCATACACGTACCTATATTGCGATACCACAATTACAATAGAAAACCAAAACCTTCGTTGCCCCGTCAATCGAGTCGAACTACCCAGTTCTCTCTCGCTAGACGTCCAAGTCGACCAAAACAGAAAAGGCATGACAGAAAACCGAACACCTGTCCCCAGTGTTCGATATATCAAACATCCAGGAAGCAAAAACACTACCACAGACATGCATTTAATTTGTCATGAAAATATCTTAAACATGGGGTTCCTTAGTCAGAATCATTAGAACAGTTTTGGTGTGTTAGTTACCGACTATTCGTTTTTGACTTACCTTATGTTACACACACACACACACACACACACACACACACACACACACACACACACACACACACACACACACACACACACACACACACACACACACAATAAAATACTTCCCCTATTTACCAGTAGAGAAAGTAAAAATAAAGACGCAACTTCAGCAAATGCTGTTAACTGTTAGGTTTAAATACCTACATTTTGCTCAAGTAGCCTTTTAATGTATTTGGTATCCCACCAATAGCGAGGATGCTGAAAAATATTTCACTAACTACAGTTTTATTAATTAGAATGACATGTTTGTAGTGTTTAACGCCCGCTTTTACTACTACGGCACCGCAGGCGGTGACACTGATGATACATGGAATGAAGATGGAGCACCGGTGGAATGAGATGGCGGGGGAAACCGGAGTACCCGGAGAAAACCCGTCCTGACGCCGCTTCGTCCACCACGAATACCACATGCGGGTCCCTGGGATCGAACCCGGGCCGCCTAGGTGGTAGGCGAGCGCGCTAACCGCTCGGCCACGGCGCCGCCTTAGAATGACATGATGTATAGTATGTTATACTATATGATTTCGTTCAAATGTTACTCATTAATTATAAACTTGCATAATTTTAAATAAGTTTGTGCATTGTTTTTATTATTCTGGTTTAAAATTTTAATTCCCTTGTGCTGCGTGCGCGCCTCTGTGTGTGTGTGTGTGCGTGTATGTGTGTGTGTGTCTTTGTGTTGTTTTGTGTGTATTTTATGTTTTAAGCCTATAAGAATTCTATTTTCGTCTCAGGTTTCAGCCTACATTAAATTAAAAAATCGCAATTTACCTTTTACATTCTATTTTACTGTTTATGCTTCACAAATGTCATTTCAGTTTTATATTAACGTTGTGTCAAATGACATATACCTATCCATCAGTTATGCTTTTCTGCAAAATGATATAAAATGCTAAATTTTAATCTATAAAGTCTTTTCTTTGCGTGGAATAGTTTTCGTTATTTTCAATTTTCTCAAAAATGACTAGCTCTTTTTATTAAAATATCATATACATAAACTAAAATTTATATTTTGGCTTATGTGGAAATAGCTTGTAAGATCCTCTTCATAGTCAAGAATTTTGTATAATTCTATTGCTGATAAATAAAAAAAAACTGTTTACAATGAAAATGTTTGTCAAATATTTTCTGTGACGCAATCCATTTCCGAGGTATCCGCGTTATTGGTTTGAAGTTTTCAAAACTTCGTCGTTTTGTGAAGTGGCCAGTTGTTTCTCGATATGTTAATGGAAAGAATAAGAAATTCGAAAGCCACGAAAGCAAACGAACCTCTGTTAAAACATTTGACTATTAGTTTGGTTTGGCGTATTTGTCCGCGACTACAACAAATGTGTAATGTGTAATTCTATAAATATTTTTCTCGATTAATAATAACAAAATAGACAAACATAGTTTTTAGAAGCTATATAAAATATTCTGTAGTGGTTCACATGCCATATGAGTCCAGCGCATCAGATTTTGTTTTCATGAGAATGTTTCTAGCATAATGATTATGCTATTTTAATACAAATAGTTAAAGCTGTTTTGAGGGAAAAGTGATAACAGAAATTTTCCTTGTAAATGATAGTTTAGAACAGTGTCCAATAAAATCTTCGCGCCGCATCCTTGAACGATTTTTGTACGTGATTGATCAAATGATTGACCTTATGGAATATTCAGGTAATAATTAAAATTATTTGCTTCTTATTTTCCCCTTCGTTCTGGTAACAGAGAAAATAGAATATATCCAGAATTATGGCTAATGGTTTCTGATTTCACACTAAACTTTGACCTTCAGTGTTTTATGTTCTACAACGAACATCAATGAATCATTCCAAAATTCCAGTTTAACTTTAAACCATTTTATCACAACCACAACATGACCTGACATCCTTTATGACTCACGTTACAAAGATTCTGGAAAGCACCCAAATAACCAGAGCTTCTTCTCGTAGAATTATGAGATCGTTAAGGGAGACCTTGGAACCCTTTAACCTGTTGTTTTCAAAAGCTCCACGAGCTCCGGCACTATGAGCTGGCAAGGGATGCGGGTGGCGGGGAAAGTACAGCATGGCTTTCCAAAAGTACTCCTGCTTTACATTAATTTCCACTCACTCTACGTAGTAGAGAAAATAAAAAGTGTAGATCCACTTAAAACACACACTTTCTTTCAAATAACTTATTTGTGGCATTATTGTTGAGTACTTTGTCATTCGTTTAAACTCCTGTAAATTTTCAATAATTGCATGGAAAGAGAATGACATTTTAAGGCCAGCATATACCCTCCAGTTCTAAAACATTTGAGTACTCCATCCCCTTTATATCTACAAGAAATGTGTAAGGTAGCTATTTTTGCAAAGTTTTATGGAGATAGAAAAATAAGTTTTCGTAAGAGTAGTTTGTATCTCTAATAGGAAGGTAGTGGATTTAAGGGGACAGCGTACTCTAAGCGAATACCAATTTTACATCACTTTACAGAATTTACAATACACAAAAGGCTATCAAATGGAAATGATTGAAAATTTTACTACGTACTTACGATAAAATGGGACATATTTTGGTTTATGTTTCATGATTCTGGCTGTTAAAATAGACTTTGAAAAAATTCAGATATATGAAAATGTATTGAAAAAATATTTTCCAAAAGCATACAAAACGTGGGTACCTGTTCCTCGGGAACCATTTGCAGCACACAACTGAAAAAATTCAGGCATGTTTTGAATATAGTTAGCTACTCTAGAAGCAGAATTTTTAAAATACATCAATTGGGGAAGTGTACAAAAATTAATTGGTAAATTGGGAAATAATGTATAGATTTTTAAGCAATTTTACAACAGCTTTTCAGTTTGCACATATGCTTAATAAACACTGAGCTTAAAAATTCTGCTTTCTAGAGTAGCTAACTATATTCAAAACATTCCTGAATTTTTTCAGTTGTGTGCTGCAAATGGTTCCCGAGGAACAGGTACCCAAGTTTTGTATGCTTTTGGAAAATATTTGTTCAATAAATTTTCATATATCTGAATTTTTTAAAAATCTATTTTAACAGACAGAACCATGAAACATAAACCAATATATGTCTCATTTTATTGTAAATACGTAGTAAACTTTTCAATCATTTCCATTTGATAGCCTTTTGTGTATTGTAAATTCCGTAAAGTACGCTGTCCCCTTAAGTAATGGTCAAATATTTAAAGAGCTGGTTAGCATGTGGTGGCTTCAAAATTTCGTTCTTTTTGAATGACTTCTTCCTTCTCTGATTAACCTCCTCGTATAGAAGACTTACACTCCCTAAGAATTACAGGCCTGTGCCTGTGCCTAGGACCAGATGCCTGACGGGGAGCAGACGAATCTGTGTAGAACCGGGAAAATGCAGGCGAAATTGATAAATATAAAGGTGATGATGGATCAGTTGGCGGAATGAGCGGCGGGGAAAACCGGAGAACACGGAAAAACCCGGCCAGACGCGGCTTCGTCCGCCACAAATACCATATGCGGACCTGGGATTGAATCCCAGGTTCGGCCGGCTAAGTGAGAGGCACACGGTCTAATCGCTCGGCCATGGCGCCACCCTTTGAATGACCAAATACTTAAAAAAATAACTTCCAGCTTGAATAAAACAGTATAATTATTTTAAAACGTAAAGCAATAACAAGGAATATCTCAGAAATGGTTATCCCCACAAAAAATGTACCTCATATAAATTGCATGCATTAACGAAATCTAACCTTTTTTACTTTCTCTACTGGTAAGTAGGGGAAGTGTTGTATTTCACCCAAAAATTCGATGTCGAGATTTCACCGGAAATACATGTTTTGAGGCCCCCTGTATAAAAAAATCATTTTTAGAAAAAGGTCCGTGTGTGTGTCTGTGTGTCAGTCTGTGTGTCAGTCTGTCAGTTTGTCAGTCTGTGGACAGCATAACTCAAAGTTGGTATTTAAGTTTAATGTCTTTCAAGGATGCGACACGAAGACTTTAAAGAAAATAGCCCAACCCTAAACTACCGTTCACATGGAAAATTTTTCGAAAATTTTGATTTTCTTGAAAATGACTAATGATTTTGATTAAAATGTTATATGTTTGAGATATTTTTATGGAAAATGAAATGTATATCTTGAATTTTCTGGCTATAGTCCTTGTAGTCGTATTTACTCTGGACGACTTTTGCATAACTGGTAAACCGTTAGAGATAGACCAAATCATACTACACAAAAAAGGTAGATCTTGCTAAAATACACAATTTATGTCTCAATAAATTTTCTTGTAGGGTGAACCATTTCGGAAATATTCTTTGTTATGTGTGTGAGTTTCGGGAAACAGAACTTTCGTGAAATGGATCATCGTTGTTCTTTTTTTTATGTGTTGAATGTGCAAAGACAACAGAATCTCAAAGCTTCAAAAGTTCTGACTATCGCACAAAGCCTACTGTATTCTACCATTCCCCTTGCACCTACAAGAAAGTAAGCAATAAGATAAGTTGTACAAATGTTTATCTTAACTAACACGAATAAGGTATAGGAATAAGAGTTTGTAAGAATGGTTAGTACAAGAGTAGAGAAAGTCATGTGAGTGCAACACATCAGATTCTTTATAATAAGATTGGTCTATCTTTTGGGGTTTTGCAAAAGTGATTCACAATGAAGAGACTTTTAGCGGCTAATTCCAGAAAAAATCAAGACACGTCTGATGAAAATACGAGCTTAAACATAAACGAAATCGTAAGATCCTTCTGGGGTAGGGAGGAATCATGTATTTCCATGTAAAATGAGTTTGGAATGGGGAGAATGTTTTAATATATTCGTCTTCATCCTCCCTGTCATTTTGTATAATATATTAATTACTTCCTCTATCTCCCAATCCTCCGGTAGTATGCCACTGTTTTACATATAACTAAATAATAATAATCCTCAAGGCGTCTCTTCTATGCACAGGATACCCTCATTTGCCCGACCGCTGCGTCCTACAGGCGCACCCAAGGCCATGGAGGAGTGCAGCTTGGGGTGGTGGGCTCAGCACGCCGACTCCCCCGACCGTAAGGTGACTGCTTGGCCTTTTAGGGACGCTGCCTTTCTATTAGGATAGAAATTGACCTCTCCGGGACCTTACGAGGCTGAGAGTACCCCGTACCAGACCTTCCAGTGGGGGAAAAATCCCAACCAGGTACCGGGTATCAAACCCGCGCCAGAGACACACGCGCTACGAACTGTGTTACGGTAGCGGTCTACATATAATTTAATTGTGTAAACCTTTTTATCCGCTTTAAACGGACATATTTTATGAATTCAGTATTAATTTAATCTGTTCCCGGTGATTTTCTATTGTTTGATTTTTGCAAGACTTTTCAGAAATTTGTCATTTTTATTGTATTGAATTCTTCTAATATTTCTTTATCCGCATTATAATCTTTTACCATCTATATAAGTAGACCTTAACATTACAGCATGTATTCCAAAATATCTAATCCTATGGTATATGCATGCTTTAGCAGAGATATGTTACTCCGACATCTTTGTGTCTATCATCTATGGTTTTCCTGTTATACAGAATTCATTGAGAGTGAAGAGCATTTACAGGCCAGTTCTGTAAAGTTTGTATACGTTAATGTCAAACTTAACACATCTAACTTAATATCTTTTTTGTGTTTTTGAGAAAATAGAAATAGAGAAAATGTCCACACATAAAGAAAAGTTTGAAATGGGGAGACTTCCTGAACATCTTTAACCTACATACTTCACAAGTATGTAAATGGCCTCGGACGTTTGACGACTTGGTCTCAGACGTTTCACGACTTGGTCACGGACGTTTCACGACTTGGCCTCTGACGTTTGACGACTTGGTGTCGGATGTTTGACGACTCAGCCTCGGACGTTTGACGACTTGGTCTCAGACGTTTGACGACATGGCCTCGGACGTTTGACGACTTGGTCTCAGACGTTTCACGACTTGGTCACGGACGTTTCACGACTTGGCCTCTGACGTTTGACGACTTGGTGTCGGATGTTTGACGACTCAGCCTCGGACGTTTGACGACTTGGTCTCAGACGTTTGACGACCTGGCCTAGGACGTTTGACGACTTGGTCTCGGACGTTTGACTACTTGGTGTCGGACGTTTGACGACTTGGTCTTGGACGTTTCACGACCTGGCCTCGGACGTTTGACGACTTGGTCTCGGCCGTTTGACGACTTGGTCTCGGACGTTTGACGACTTGGTCTCGAACGTTTGACGACTTGGTCTCGGACGTTTCACGACTTGGCCTCGGACGTTTCACGACTTGGTCTCGGACGTTTGAGGACTTTGTGTCGGATGTTTGGCGACTTGGTCTCCGACGTTTCAAGACTTGGTGTCGGACGTTTGACGACTTGGTCTCGGACGTTCGAGGACTTGGTGTCGGACGTTTCACGACTTGGTGTCGGACGTTTGACGACTTGGCCTCGGACGTTTCACGACTTGGTGTCAGACGTTGGAGGACTTGGTCTCGGACGTTTTAGGACTTGGTGTTGGACGTTTGAAGGCTTCGCCTCTAACGTTTCACGACTTGGTCTCGGACATTTGAGGACGCGGTGTTGGACGTTTGACGACTTGGTCTTGGAAGTTTCACGAGTTGGCTTCGGACGTGTGAGGACTTGGTCTCGGACCTTTGTCCGAGACCAAGTCATCAAGCGTGCATCACCAAGTCGTGAAATTCTTCAGCAATCTCCATTATAGTGTCCAAATATAGCATAGAAATAAGATCTAGGTAAAGCAGCTAATTATTTTAATGCATTTTTCGCTGGAGATCAGGAAATATTAAGTGAGATCTTTCATTGAAGTAAACTATGTGGTATTTCCCAAACTGTTTAGTCTGTTTGCTTTAAAATTGTAAAACCTGCAGTTTTCTATTTCCAATAGGAGAAGCCCTTTACAAAATGCTATAGTAAAATATGTTTTTGATAACATTATTTACATTTATTTAAGCATGGTTATTAAAATCATAGTATACTTCAGGTAAATGGAATGATGGGCATGCAACAGGCATCCTGTTTACGCTCACCCTGTGAGGTACCCACTTGGAGAAGATTGTGAAGAATTATTTCCCTATGGGGAGGAACAGTACGAGGAAGAGGGATGATGTGCAGGTATGTTGATAATGCTAGCAAGAAACAATAAATCTTAAGCAAAATTCTAAGATACATACATGACATTGATACAAAGGAGATATACTACAATGGTCCATTGTGGAAAACTGAAGTACAAGTTTGCAATGGCAAAGAAAACATTTAATGGAAAAAGAATCATTTTAGTAGAGCTTTGAAGAAGGAACTAAGAGAGCTAGTAATTTGTATGGACTGTGGTATTATGCTGTGCAGGAAATTATAAATTGTGACGAAGTGAGGAAAATGCAGTTAGGACCCTGCGCTTTTTTATTTTACTGATTAGTACTCAAATATTTCAGTGGCTTTTTAATTTCTTAATTCATTATCTTTTCAATGGAGACCAATTGCAAATCATTAATGGCATTGACATTGTAGAACTGTTAAATTTCAAATAATACGAGATTTGAATATTAGAATGTCTTAGTTACTCTACCCTTTATCCAAGAAACATTTGCACAGTTATTGAAAAAATGGATATCACCATTTAAATGGAGACATTGCGAAAACGTACAATTTTTAAAAGGGAATTTTAGTACAGTATAAGTGTATGTATGTAGACTTTTGTTTCCATTTAGCAACAGTTGGTGAAACCTTGGGAGCATGTTATTAAGCATTATATTTTCTTTGAAAATGAAATTAAAATAGCCCAAAATGTCCCCTGCAGGGCAAATGCCTCATATAAAAAGGGAAAGCTTTTTATTTTTAAAATATATATCCGTCAATATATGTACCAGCTATATAGACTCCCATTCTCCGGACAAAATGGATACAAAACTGTTACATAGATCTTCTTCTAAGTATAATAGCTAGTGCAAGAATCTAACCAATCAGAAGGTGCCAATTCCAATACACTTTGGTGGAGGTACTTTCTGGAAGGTTGCTTTTTACATTTCGGCTCATTGAACTGTTTAGAAGTCAACATGCTAAACAAGGTCAATGGGAAAATTAACGGCAGCAACAGGTTGACCTCCACTGATTACCCCGTCTTTGGTATAGTTATTAATAGCCGTCTGAGAAACAGAGGAGTGCCTTCTGTTGGTTAAACTCTACGTTTATCACATGTCAACTGTTATGTTAAAAGAGAATCTCTCTAAGGGGAGCAGTCTACGAAAATTGCCGAAGATTTTGCACAACAATAAGTTTCAGTGTTTTTAAGAGGGGTGAGCATATAATATATAAATATCCAGAGGTATTTTTAGACGTGGAAAATAGCTAGGCAGTGGTTTAAGTTCGAAATCCTTTTTGCATTTATAAGCCATAGGAGTGTCAGGTTAGTATCTCTGTGACTTCCGTGCAGTAAACATCGGGAACAGTACGTGATTATCATCAGCATCTTGTTTATTTCAAGGAAGAAAACAGAGCCGTTACCCCCACCATTAATTCGCATAAAGTTACTCGCACTGATCTTAGCAAGGTCATTGGTCACGTCTAAAAAATATCTCTACTAAATTGTAACCTCTTAGTATAGACAGTTAAAATGGGACATATAAGTAAGTTGAAACTTTATCAACATTGAGATAACTTGAGATAGCCTGGCCCTTAATTTTCAGGTCATGGGTCGATTCTCGTGATCCACCTTCTTTAATCATAGATTTTTTCGGGGATTTCCCCAGGTCGCTAGGCGAATGCTGAGAATATTCATTACATATCTCGAATTCCCTCTCCCTACCTTTCACCTCCATTCTCATTTCACTTCATCCTTCATCCGTTTATCCTTTCGAGGTGCACCCGTTGACAGGTGTTCTGGGCGCTGCCTGGCACAGAATTTGGACTATGTTAACATTCATCCATCGGGGGTGTGTCCTCCGCTTCAAACCCCACAAGGGGTATATCCAACTCCAGTAAGGGTAGCTGCCGGAGAGAAAGAGTTCCTGTACGCATATCATCCCTGCCAAGCTGCACCTAACACCTTCGCTGACACTTGGGGCCTTGAAAGAACCAACGGTATGAAATTATTAATAAAGCGAATTGGAAGGACAGGAAATTCGGGGGATGTAATAAATATCCTTCCCACTTGCGGGAAAATAACTGTTTTTTTCTCTTAAAATAGCTATAACGATTTTGATTAAAATGTAATGAGTTTGAGGTTACGTCATTCTTGTACATATTATCAGAGTACCCAAATAAATAGAGTCATATGGATTAGCTGTTACACTACTACTGTATGTGGCAATAAATTAAAAAGCACCTATGGTTCGAAAGGTCGCATAGGTTTACCATCATCAAATATTACTCATTACAATCACAGTATTTATTCATTCTGTAAGGTGCATTTACTCTCCTGTGTTTCTGTCCTTTATTTTTGGCACAAAATGCGAATGGATGTACTAACAGTATTTGCTTTAGGAATCAAAGTAACAGTGAAACACAGCAAAATAAATAATAATTGTTTTAGGCTTTCAACTGCATACTTCATTAATCGAAATTGCAATTTTAGTTACCATTTGCTCCCAGTCCTTTTGAATTTTATATTGGCAATTTGCACAACAGTAATTATCTCTGGTTTAAATTTTAAAATCCATCATTTTGTATAAATATAAAAGCTCTAGTCTGCCAATATATTACACAAGTTTTGAAAAGGACGAACGCCTTTAATATTTTGCGAGTAAAATAAATGAGTAATATATTCCTAAGTTGTATATAACAGTAAAAGCAGAGAATGTAATCTGTTCTAACAAATGCCTTTAATAAATGAAATTTTCAAAATGTTTTCGGTTATATTGTTTCCATCAAATGTTTAGTGTTAATTCTCCTGAATATTTATCACATTTCATGTTCCAAAGCCTAGTACTGTATTTTTTTGGAGGAATACAATACTTTCTCCTCTTACTACGGATAAGTACATAATAGAAAAAAAGAATGTAGCCAGTTGTAAAAGGTCGACTTTAACTTAAACGTTCTTAGTAAGGAATATTTAGCCCTACTTTTCTCTTTCTTGCCGCATTTCATGATATTTAGATGTGTTCCTTTCTCTTACACTCAAGTAAGAATGCGAAAGTATTTTTGAACCAAAAATTCAATACCGAAATGTTACATATATGGATACATCTATTAGTCCGTCCGTCCAACCCTCCCTCCCTCTCTCCCTCCCTCCGTCCGTCCGTCCGTCCATCCATTATCCAACCATCTAAGCTTTCTGACAGGCCCAAATGACCTAGCTTACGACGGTCCTTTAAACCCCATTCACTCCCTCGCCAGGTTACAACAGTTTATTTCTATTCGTATTTTCATAAGCAATATGACGAATTAGTTTGATGTAGATGGTTCCCCGAGCAATTATCTAATATCCAACTCACGAGTGCTATTTGCTAAATAGTAGTTATGAGTTACACATTTAATTAAGAGCATTCATCAAATGGAAATAACAAAGTTATGTGATATAATATTATGTAATAGTTTATTGCACAGCGATATTATAAAGCAGCATTATGTTCTGCCCCTTTTACATTCCCTACTACGTATAGTGAGTAGGGGAAGTATTATATTCGATCCAAAATTTTGATATCGAGATTTCACCGGAAATATATTTTTTGAGACTTCCTGAATCAAAAAAGGTCTTAGAAAAAGGTTCGTGTGCGGTGTGGGCATCTGTGTGTCAGTCTGTGGACAGCATAACTCAAAAACGAAAAGTCGGTTAGAAACCAAAGTTGGTAGTTAAATTTAATATATTTCAAGGATGCGACACGATCATTTCTGAGAAATTCCCTCCACCCTAAACCACCCTTAACATGGAAAGTTTTTCGAGAATTTTTATTTTCTCAAAAACGCCTCTGACGATTTTGATTAACATGCTATATGTTTAAGGTGTTTTATGACAAATAAAATGTAGTCACATTTTTAATTTTCTGGCTATAGCCGATGTAGTCCTGTATCTCTTGATGACTTTTGCATACGTGGTAAACCGTAAGATAGGCCAAATCTTGCTATACAAAAAATGTATGTCTTGTTAAAGCACTTAAGTTATATCAAAATTCATTTTTTGTGGAGTAAGCCATTTCGGAGATACTCCTTGTTATTTGTGTGAGTTTTGCACAACTTTGCTCAAATGAAAGGCCGTTATTCAGTTTTTTATCTCTTGGCCGTGCAAAGAGAACGGTATTTCAAACCTTCAACATATTTGACTATCGCTCAAACCCTACTATATTCCCATATTCCCCTTTCATCTACTAGAAAATCAGCAGTAAGGTAATATCTGCAAATGTTTATCTGAACTAAGATGAAGAAGACAGAAGAATAAGAGTTTGTAAGAATAGTTGGTACAAGAGTAGAGAAAGTCATATGAGTGTAACTAACCAGTGCTTTTTCTTTCTTTAGTTTATAAGTCAGAAAAAATAATTGCTAATCAGTGCGATAAATTCCATACAGTGCGAATCAAATCTGATAAATCAGGTGCCAGAATCTTATTTCAACAAGGTTTCACTGTTAAGTCCACCGTGATTGGTTCAAACAGTCATGAGTCGTATATTGGATTGCACAATAGCTAATACTAATAATACTAGTAATATAGTAATAATAATAATAATAATAATAATAATAATAATAATAATAATAATAATAATAATAATAATAATAATAATAATAATAATAATAATAATAATAATAATAATAATAAAGAAGAAGAAGAAGAATAGTAATAACAGTTATTTTGTATTTCACTGATTAATTGTGCACAAAAATGTGGACTTATTTTAGCTTTGAATAGGAAAGAAACAAGTGGTATATAAGAGTTAGCATTGTCTGCAATAGTCTGTCTCTTTTGGAGTCATTATCACTTGCTCATCGTAAGAGACTCTTCGGAGGAACGCTTCTGGATGCGAAGCTTTCTAATGGAAAGCAAGTATCTATGGTTCAAGGATCAAACACAGAGAGGAATGCACATGTGAGTACAAAGATCGAGAGCGACCGTCAAGTTACTTTAGATGTGAATTGCTTAGCCCGTTCGTAACCATGTGACAATATCTAACATCAGAACTCCTATATACACCCTAAGACAAAGAAAAATGAGCAGACTCTGGAGGCGTATATTTGTCAAAGTCCATTCGTTTCCGCGGCCGGTTTAGAATGGTGTCACGGAATGCGTGTCTTTAGCGTGGTTCTGTTGTCATTTCGCATATTGAGTCTCAACTATTCAGTGTGAGCGGATGGCCGAGTGGTTGGACTTAGACAAATATACGCTTCCTGAGTCTGCTCATTTCTTTTATTTTTGTCTTAGGGTGTGTATTGCATACTGTACATATGTGTGTCCCTTTGTAGCGTAATGTGGCCCAATACAAAATCATCAATTAATTTCATCAGCAAATAAATTATCAGCTTTATAAGAGTTCATAGCTATGCTTTTCTGTATTTCTAGTTATTGGATGAACCAGAAAGTTGGTAGAAAACCAAACGTGATTTACAAACTATTTCTTGATACAGAATTCTTGACCTTACAAGTAATAATGCTGTAATTTCTTATTTTTTCATCGGATGTGGGCAAAGTCGCTCTCCTCTCCATATGTGATATTTTCACAGTTTTCGGGATGAGTTCGTGAACTAAGTTCCATTTTGATAATCAAAGAAGGCAGCATTAGTCATTTCATTAAGGAGAACTAACCCAGGTTAGGTTAAATATTGTAAATTTTCGACAGATTAGACGTTGCAGAAAGTATTGACATACGTTTCTAAAGTGGCCAGAAAAGAAAAAAAATTATTTTTTTAATGCCATGAAACAGCAAAGTTTTTTTCTCGCCCTAGTCGTGTTCATATCAAGCATAATATTTTATATCTGTTTATGTATTTACTTAGTAATTTGAACGATTTTTACTCTACAAAGTAATAAATATCGGATGATGAAAGAATTAGTGAAATGAACGCACAAATAAGCTATGGAATCTATGGCCATTACTATGACAGGAGCAATGCAATGTTTCTTCTACTAATGTACGAGTAGTTATAGAGGAAGCAAAAATCTGTACCTCTTGTTCTCAAATTTACATCGTGTATTTTGTTATGCTTGTAAATACATAGAATTATACATTTATGTCAAAGCGCAATAGCCTTTCACGGGCCAAGACTTACCGCTCAGCTGCTACGTCCTCCACCTCTTCTCATTAAAGGCGTCATGAGTAGGGTGCAGAACTGGAGGGTGGGACATGGCCAGCGCCCCAAGTCCTCCCTTCGTGACCTAGGATTGCTACATCTTTAACAAGTAGCTCCTCAATTGGCCCCTCAGGGATCTAACAAGGCTGAGTGCATCCCATGCCAGACCTCCCGGTGAAGGAAAAATCCCCACGCCGGTACAGGGGATCGAACCGGCGTCCTCCGCGCCAGAGGCAAGCACGCTACCATTGCGCTATGGAAGTGGTCATTTTATATTTCAAGTCAGTAATTTATAGATTCTGGTCTTCTTCATTCTCAAAAAAAGCAACAAGTCTGTAATAAATGTGGGGTAAACGTACATGAGGCAAACGTATCTTGCTAAGAAAATTTAGTGTAATTTTCTTATCAATATTGGTATCACTGTGTTTTGAAAATCCGTGCACACTTTAAAGTTGCAACAATATATTGAGGAAACGATCTGTAATTATCGCAAAGAAAACATTCATCCAGCATCAGAAGCGAAAAGTGTTAAAAAAAACAAAAAACATTTATTTCGTTAGTTGAACTGTAAGATTCATTCGTTGCACATACGGCTTTTATTGGACACGAAGGCGTGAAAGTGTTCTACATAAACACATGGTGACATCAGGAATTCATCCAACAAAAGAACAAAAGAAAACAAAAGGTAACAAAAGAAAATCCAGAAAATCTGATTTTTATAACAAGCCCAGAATTTATAATTGATCAAAAACTAGAAAGCTGGCCGCGCTGAAAAGAAAAAGGAAGCAGCGACAGCTCGGAAAATTAGAAGCAGCTTGCCTATGAGAAAGAGAATATCTACAAGAAATGCCAACAGTGTTACAAGGAAAGATAAACATTTGCAGAAATTATCCTATTACTCGTTTTCTTACACGTGCAACGGGAATATGGGAATACAGTAGGCTTTGAGCGATAGTGAAATATTTTAAAGCTTTCAAATTCCGGTCTCTTTGCACGGTTAACATACCAAAAAATCTGATGTGTTGCACTCACATGACTTTCTCTACTCTTGTACTAACCATTCTTCCAAACTCTTATTCCTATATCTTCTTCGTATTAGTTAAGATAAACAATCTTTCGAAAATTTGGATTTTTTCGAAAATGCCTCTAATGATTTTGACTAAAATGCCAAATGTTAAGATATCTTTATGACAAATCAAATGCATATTTTGAATTTTCTGGCTACAGCCCATGTAGGACTGTTTATCTGGATTATTTTTGCATAACTGGTAAACCATAAGAGATATCTAGACTAAATCTTACTATACAAAAAGTGTAGATCTTGCTAAAACCCACAATTTAAGTTCAAATAAATTGTTTATAGAGTGAACCGTCTGGAGATACTTCTTGTTATTCTTGTGAGTTTTGGAAAACTTAAACTTTCATCATATGGATTATCGTTATTCATTTTCTATATGTTAGTCGTGCAAAGAGAACCAGATCTCAAAGCTTTAAAACATTTGACTATCACACAAAGCCTGCTGTATTCTAATATTCCCCTTGCACCTACAACAAAATAAGCAATAAAGTAATTTCTGCAAATGTTTATCTCAACTAACACGAAGAAGATATAGGAATAACGGTTTGTAAGAATGGTTAGTACAAGAGTAGAGCAAGTCATGTCAGTGCTACACATCAGATTTTTTTTTTTTTTTTTAAGTTTAACATCTTTTTACCTAGTGCGTCAATGAATATTTAAATGATGCTCAAATGAGTCGGGTTCTACAGAGCTTAAAGTTAACTAACATTTGTTTTCTCAGGATAAGGGTAAACGTCAGGAAAACCGTATCCGGATAACTCACTCTAACCCAAATTCGAACTCGGGACCTGTTGAATGTGAGTTAGACACGCTACAACCACACCACAGAGGTGGGCTCGATGTAATTTGTAGAACTTCTGGAACTATTCCAGTGCATATGATACAAGACCTCCTACATAGCTATATGAGTGCCTCGTATTAAAATGCATAGAGTAAATTACCTACATTTTCAGAAAGTGAAGCCTAATTTGTTAATTTCCTAAGTTGAATGCACATATCAGTGTAAATGAAGCTCATGTTTGTGCTTTACCTTACCTTTTCCAAGAAGTAATTAAAATAAAAGGGTAGATGGAAGCAAAAAAAAGCCGTTAACAAATCTGTCTTACCATCTGAGGACAGCTAACCTGAATCTGGAAATATTCAAATTTATCTTCTTCTTTTTCTTCCTTTTCAAGGTTTGGTTGACTAACATGAGCAACGGAGCTCGTTAAGGACGGGCTCCTGAATGGGAGGTCCACGGTTCAAATCTACCCAGGGCCGTTCTCCCTCACTGAGTTTTTTCCAAGAAAGTGCTCTTCCTTAGGCCAAGAACATTTCTTTCTTAGAGTTTCTTTCCCAAATTATCGTTTAATTTTATGCATCATCAGTGTCTACGGCCTATGGTGCTGTATAGAATAAGAAGGTAAGAAGTAAGGCTGTTTAGGAAACAAGGTGTTGGTCCTAATGGAAAGACCCTCGGAAGGAGTGGCACGCGGATGCCCCCTTCCCTGGTTATAGGGGACTTCGGCTTCGGTTCCTTGGTAGATCCCTCGCCGCGTAAGTGTATGTGGCTTCTGTACCAGATATTGTCCGTCTGGAAGAGCATAAGAGCACCGGATTTGACAAAATAGGCAATAAATTTGCAACCATGCTTAGGGGCATGCATCGAAGGAGAAAGCCACTTTGATCATTTTGTAAGTTTAAATTTTGTCTTGTGATTTAGTAATAAATGATTTTCAGACATATGTTCATTATGAACCCATATTTTTTTTACTGTTTTGATGCCAGAGGAGTGTCCGCAAAACATTACAAAATATTAAGATACACTCTGTATACAGAAAGCAAATCGATAGCAAAATCACCATATGATGCTGTTTTTGAAATTCATACTTTTTCCATGACATCACGAAAAACAACTGAATAACATGACACCTTAAAAAATGACAAAAGCAAATAAAAACGTATATTTCCAAAGTGCCTAATACCACAGAAACAGTATGTGAAGTAAATAAAATGTGTTAAAAAGAGACATATATTTTTGTTTTGTACATTTTTGTGTATTTCCTGGGTTTACCCATTATACGAAATTATTTAAAACTTCTTGCGGATGAAGAGAACTTCACAGGTCATTTCTAGAAAACTCAAGACATAGTTTTATTTTTCATTAAATACCTCAAACATATGGTGCTTAAATCGAAAATGTTAGAATTATTTTGAGTAAATCTAAAATACCCAAAAAGTTTGCATATAAAGAGTAGCTTAGGGTGGGGGATTCTTTTAAAGTCTGTAAAGGAAATATTGTGCCCTGCCCAAAAATTCGATACCTAGATTTTGGCAAAAGAAAAGGCAGTTTTAAAAAAATGTCTATTTTAGTGACTTAACAAACACGGGCTTGTGCGGACACACACCAACAAGTACCTTTTTTTAAGATCCTTTTTCTGGATCCAGGGAGCCTCGAAATGCGTGTTTCGATTGAACCATGACATTAAAAGTTTGTGTAGAATAAAGCACTCTTTTTTATCTACTGTAGGTAGTGACAGAAATGCAAATGGACTGGATTATACCCCATTCCGAAGTTAAATGTCACTGAAATGAGAACGTATTTACAGTGGGCGCACAGAGCCAAGCTTACCACAGTCAAGACCTTACTGAGAAGATCACAGAGGAAGATCCTACTCCGATTTACAGGAGCAGTGAACACAACACCAACCATGGCTTTGCTAGTTATCCTGGGAATTTGGCCTATTGACCTTACCCTACGATACAGGGGTGCATGCTTTTGGGTGAAAAAAGGAGATCAAGGAAAAGTTTTTGAAATAATGGATGGTTTTTATCACAAGAAATGGGACGTCAAAAATAAACTATTACAAATCTGGCAAGAAGAGTGGGATTTAATAGAAGAAGGCAGGAGAACTTACTCAATTTTCGGTAACATTAGAGAAAGATTACAAAAGAAGTATAAAAGTTTTAATTATACAAAAGGTACAATACATTTCCTAACCGGGCACGGCCCGTATGGAACCTACTGGCTAAAGATTAATAAACAATTAACCGATATACCTATGTGATATATGCAACATCCAAGATACTCCTGAACATGTTTTCTTTGAATGTCCAAAATATGCACACCTGACAGAAGAACATCGGACACCATTACAAGGACACCAAATCTGCAACATCGTAAGGGATAAGGATTTACTCCACCACCTAGAGACAATGGCTAATACCATCAGCAAATCTGCCAAGGCAAATAAATATTCAACATAAGGACCCACTAATAAGACGATCCGAGAGGATACAAAATCAACAGCACAGAAATAATATTGATAGTGGTTTATCTGACACACAAGATGACCAATAAGACATAAATACCGACAATAAAGAAATGTTTGAAATTTTTATGAAAATGAGGTTTTGAAAATGTTTAAATGTTGTATTTTTATGTTAGATGATGTTTTAGTGTATTATCTTAAATATGTGTAATTTTGTTTATATTTAATTGTCATTTTGATTATTATGTCTCGCATTTTATATAATTATGTACGAGTGTATCTGTCCTGTAGTGTAGAGTTTAAATAGTTTCAAATGCTTTCTAAATTTAGGGATTAAAAATGTTTTTGTAATATTTAATATATAAATCTGAATTTGAAATATTAATATTTGATTTAAATTTAATGCAATATTTTATTTTATTAAATAAACTTAAATGTTTTAAAGTTTTAGTAGATTAAGAAATTTGAAGGATTTGTTGTTTATTTTGGAGGTCTGAAGATAATTTGTATTTTTGAGTTATTTAATTGAGGTTCTGAAGATTTTGAATGTTGTAATGTTTGTGTTGTATGATGTTTATGTGTATACTTTTAAATGTGTAATTTGATTATGTTCAATAGTTATTTTGATTATTGTTTATTATATAATTATGCATGAGTGTAATTGAGTTGTAGTGTGGAGTAAAGGAGTGAGTTGGTGCTGGGTACCAGTACCAAGATGACTGCCGGATTCCGGCGGTCATATTTTGTTTTGTTATGGATCTTTTATATTTGTAGATTTAGTAGTAACTGGTTACCAGTTATTTATTTTATTACTGGATACCAGTAATATTTTATTTAAAATTTTTTGCTTTTTTTATAAATTTTGATTTTGAAAGTTAAGGTTCTTATAAGTTATTTTATAATTTATAAGAGCTTGTGTTTAAAGAGGTGATTTTTTAAAATTTTTATAGATTTTTTATTAAATTTATAAAAGTTTTGAATAGGTATGATTAGGGATGAGATGGAATTTTTTTTTTTTTTTTTTTTTTTTTTTTTTTTTTTTTTTTTTTTAGATTTTATTTTGGTAATTTATTGTTTTTCTTTTCTCTCTTAATTTTAGTTAGAAGAGGTGTGGTTTTAGGATGTTAAAATGTGTTTTAAATTATTTTATTTTTATTTTATTTTGTTAATCTGTAAATTTTGTAAAGTGTATATTTGTTTTATATTTGTAATAAAATAATAAAGATCTGAATATTGACCCCGGTTTAAGAAATTAGGTGCCGGGGTCCAGTATGCAGATTTTTATTTTTATTTTTATTTTTTATTAGTACGTATTTACAATTATAGGCTTAGCTACACTGACTAATAGCTTGTACGCGGAGCGACATGCGATATGGGTTAGTTGGACACGGAGAATGAATGACGTAACCAGTACCGCGCAGCCGTCGTTCATGCACGTGCACCAGCACACGCCTGCAGCTGTGTACATGCGAGAGTAGCAACAACAGAACCCATGTGCACTAAACTTGCGGCTTATTGCACAATCTTCCGCCCTCTACTTATAACTACATAATTGATTTTCCTGAACCTGTAATTTTCCGGGTCAATGACTTCATTCTTCCTACTTTATGGTTGATTTTAACGTATGGAAATTACTCATTCAAATTATTTATCTATTTCTCTATCACTCTTTTATACAATTATTAATTACCGGTCTATAATTACGGTATGAGTAGGAAAATAAGGGATGACCTTTTGGATGGAATAACACGAACTGGAATTAAAAGTATTGTGTATGAGGTGCAACAAAACCTCTAGCTCAGGGTGCACGCACGGTGCAAGGTCTTTCCTTACACTTGTCTCTTGTTTTGTCGTCTCACCCTGCCTCTCTTTCAGCGCTGTTTCTGCCTCCCTGCATACTGTTTATGTGCTGTTTAATTGGTTACTAACAGCAAATCTGACGTTTTAATGATCTAGTAAGTACTAGCACAAACCTCATGTTTGGATGAAGAATGCCTTTCTGCAAGTTAAAGCAACCTTTTTAATTCTTCCTCTCTAGCGTCTCCTATGATGTCATCATATATTTCTGGGTGTACTCTGTTATAGTGTCTTTCAGCATATGATTTTCCCACTCACGTAATTATTGCACCGCACATGGAACATTTGACCTACATCGTGAGGACTTTCTAAAAATAAGAAGTTCCCACTCTGATTTAAATGAACTTACGGCATTCATTGCTTGTTTAGAGTAGCTTGCCCCATAATTAAATATTTTATTGCACGTATCTGTTTTACGGATAAGCAAACCTCTAACAACACAAGCTTCTTCGATTTCCTGATTCCTCACTCTGCAGCACTCGAGTTGAGCCGAGCTTAACCGAGTCGCCACGATGCACGGAACCTCTGCACCTTGAATTGCACCGGATGCGATTTTAAGCTCTGAGAGGCCCTGCTCTAGCTTATACCTAGATTACCTAAACATGCAGAGTGGATCACTCAAACGCTGTAAATAAATTAACAAAAGTTTCTAAAAGATGAGTCATTACACAAACAACTTAAGGCTATTGCATATAGTACTGCTAATTTGACGATATAGGTATGAATTTCTTACCTTATAACGTGGTCGTGACGCAGCTCTGGGTTACGATGGGCTTAGCGTAAGTTTTCACCTTCTCATATGGACGTCTTGAGTTCGAAGTTTCGCTGGCTGCTGTATTGTGCTTGAAGATCGCGTAAATTAAGTCTATCCATATTTCCTCTTATCTCAAGTGTGGGCGAGAACAATAATATACGATATCCATTTTCGGTTATTACCTGGATTTTACTACAGATTTAAAAGTATGAAATCGGCAAGTTATTTTCCTTAACTACATGTTCACACTTTATCTGTACTTTTAACTCTTTGTCCTGATACCCCACTACTTCTAATTATCAGTGGGAAGCTAAACTTGTCTTCACATCATATCTCGCCCACCCTTCTGTACAAACGTGTCATGGGTTCATTGTCTCGCTGTTAAGGAATTAGAATTAGAATGTGGCTGCTTGCAAAAAATGTTCCTTTTGTATATATGTAAATGTCCTGAAGTGCACATTCATACCAACAAATGTAACATTTATTTTATTGGTGCTCTACATAGGCAGTGCCATATAAGAATTCATTGTTACTACTCCTGCAATCCGCCTCTGATGACATCCGGAAATTCTTAAGTATCCATCTCTTTCTATCACCAGTCCCAAATATCTAACAGCAGGGATTTTGGAGAAAGAGTTACTAAGGGCCTACAGAGAGGGAGAGAAAGGGAGGCGTTGATCAAGCAAGAGAAGAAAGAAAAACGTGAAGTGAATGTGAAGTGTAGTGTAGTTAAATACCTGTACAGATAAGAATAAAATGGGCTATAAAGTAATCAATGAATGGTAAGTGATTTGGGAGAGTGAAACGAACATCGAAGCCAGATTTATCAACTGTTAAGACTGAGTGATAACGGTGAGTGAATCTTGATTCACATATGAAGTGTTTTTTTTTATGTTCACCTGGTCATCATAAAATATGTACTATCTTTTACAAAAGTAAATACTCAACTTCAGTGAGATCTACGTGAAGGGTTACTTTTTTATTTCCTTTTTACATTTGTTTTTCTTAACCGCAACATTATTATTTATATAACCCGTGCGAAATATAAAATTATACAAACTAATGAAATCTATTTCTTTAGGTATTTTTATTCTACATAGCGCTGTAACCTTCCCCGCCACCGTATGAATGCTGCAGTGCGATTAAACTGAATGCTTTATAAGATATTAATTGCAATTGCTGAAAATAAAGTAGGGAACACACCTACGTCAACTGTCAATCATGTCTCCTGATATTAATATTTCCATTTAAATATTCACATTCAAAAGCATCTCTATAGGTTTCATGGACTGTAACCATATTAAAAGATAGTTTAATAGTGTACGAGTAAAACACAATTTTAATGGTCATAAAAATGCATTGTTACAAGACCTGGATGCCAGTGAATAATGTAATTATGATACATTAAGCAGAACAAACTGCAGTTGTAGATTACTTCAGGGGAAGCAACCTTTGCACCTAGCAAGGTTGCCATGTCGTTTATTTCCAATGTTACCATGTCCCCATTAACCCAATTTCTAGCAGTTTCATCCGATTCTCCGTTTCTCATAAAAATCTGTAGAGAATTAAACACATTTGTTAATTTCATATTTCAGAAAATAAACATGCGAAAGGCGAGGATTGAACCCCCGGCAGCTAGTAGTGCTGAATTCCACACTCGGCTATTCGCTCGCCCTGTAATATATGGTACTAAGCTTGTTGCCACTAAGTTCTGCCTTCACCGCAAGGCGGACAATTCATTAGCACATTTAGAAATGCTCTAATTTTTTTTTAGATATTCGTTTATATTTATTTAGAGGAATAAGAAAAGAGAACATTTATATAACAATCACGAGTATCGCAATATTCAGCGTGGAGTTAAAATTCGTTTAGTTTATTTTTATTAGTGACCGACAAATGATAATGAAATGGCTAAGGCAGAATGACAGACGTGGAGGGGATTATAGATGAATGACTCATTATGGGTGTTAGAATTAAATAAATAAGCTGAAACATGATTGAAATCCTGAAAGGAAGATAAAGCTACAGATTCCTTGTAAACAAGATTTGATTTTAATCTTCAGTTTACAAAGCAGGTAAACTAGGTAAGCTAGGTGGAGGGTTTAACTACTAAGTTAATTTTAGTGAACTATAATACCTATCAGTTAATATCACATCTTAAGTTTAGAATATCACTACTCCTGTAAGTCATCACGGGTTCAGTATTTAATACTAAGAATTATGTGACCCTTCGCGCAGGTCTCACTGAAGTTGGGCATTTATTTTTATGAAACATAGTACATCTTATCAGGTAAATATAAAATAATTACTTACCTATAACTGAACAAACACCTAGTTATCTTCCACATCATAACAACCAGTTTCAACAAGATTGATAGGATAAAACTAGTTTCCATAACAAGATTTTCTGTAGCTCGTACAGATAATACGTGTATCGCCTAGGTTTTTCCAAGGGAGGTTGTTTCAACACCACAATTCTCCTGAGCCAACCAGGTTATGCTTTTTCGTAATTATTAATCACATTTAAGTATATAATAATATCCCTGGGAAAAGAGTATGTTATTTAAAAATCTAACTCCCCTTGGGCTGAAACATTTTACTCTCTGTTTTTACGGTGTCAACATTTTATCACAACTGCTACGCTACTAGTAATGTATATTCATAAATCTTTTCTAAATTATTTATAAAACGTTTGTTTTCTAAAATATTGTTGGATAATCCCTATAAATATTCACTAGGAATGGTCTTAGGTAGTACTTCTTTAATATACCCAGTCCACAGCTCCAGAAGTAACTGAGAAAACAGTAAACAGTTCGAGATTCAAATCGATATATGTCAGTTCGTTTATCTCTTTGGGTAAAGAGTTGCTCTTTGTACTATAAGCTCGTCAGAAACAAGGAACAACCAGAAATCGCGGGTTTATATTTATACAGCAAAAGGCTTCTTATTTATATAATGTTCAGTCACAATGAAGGATTCTTCACAGATATTTGTTGAAAATTCAAAATAAACATTTTATTTGCATGCATTTACTTTGTGCATGCGAATTTAATCAAAACTTTAAGATTATTACCTTATAAACCAAAAAGTAATGATCATTATTTTATAAAATAAACTTCATATAGGCATAATAAAATCACAAAATAAAATAGAAGAAAATAAACCGAATGAAATAGAACACGTGAATTAAATAAGTGAAGAAAGATCACCAGTTTTAATAAGAAGATAAAATCCCCTTGGAAAAAGAGACGTAGAGCATCCTAGAAGAAGGTGCAAGTAATTGTTGGAAATGCGCAGACTCAAGAGGCAGAAATGCCCAAACTCTGAACTGAAGAAGAAACACGAAAATTAAATTTTGATTTATAAGAAATTTCGAGGTGGGGAATTTTCTGAAAGCCTTTCCTCTGCACTCCTAAAATGTAAAATTTAGTATTTTTCAAACCTTTTGTTTTAGATTCCTCATACACGGACCTACCTTGCTCCCCCCTCCTCGTGTAATGGATAAACGGTAATATGTAAATTTGATATCAAACGTTAGATTCAAATCGACCTCCTAAAAAGAAGGTTCTTGTGTGTGTGTGTGTGTGTGTGTGTGTGTGTGTGTGTGTGTGTGTGTGTGTGCGCGCGCACGCGCACGCGCTCATGTGTGTATGTATACAACACACCTGGAAAACGAAATATAGGAAAATATAGAACTTACTATTTAAGAATAAATTCTTATTAAAGACTTAAGTCTTTTTCCAAAGATAAGACAAAAAGTTTTCAAGAAAGTATTCCTACTCTAAACTACCATTCGCGTGGAAATTTCGTCTTATTTTTTACATTGGAAAAACAGTTCTAACAATTTTATTAAATACCTATATTTTAGCTATTTATATTTGTAGTGAAATTTGTATCTAGAATTTTCTGTGAAAGTATGTAAAGACTTCCTCATTTGAAAATTAATTTTTTATTACAATGTAAATCATAACAGACAGAATTTTACTACGTAACTTATGTAATTACGTATGAAATATATAGGGTCATTCTAACATATGATAGCCCATTCGTGGGCTGTCTCCTCTTGTGAGGGAAGCGACAGTTGCCGGTGAAATGGTGCCGGCAGAGACGCACTGAAATCCTTGCCTCTCTAACAGGCAGTAGGTATATCTCATTGTTTCGGTCTGGATGGCTTACTTGGTCAGACGCTGACTTACTGATCCCTAGGTCGCGGGTTCAATTCCGACCTGGACCGATGATATAAACGACAGCGCCATGTCAGTAGATTTACTGGCATGTAAAAGAATTCCTGCGGGGAAAAAATTCCGGCACACCGGCGGCGCTGATGTGATCCTAGCAATTGACAGCGTCGTTAAACCATAAAATAATTTTTTCATCTGAAATATATCTTATATAACTTTCTATAAAAATGAATCATTACATATAACAATGACCTACCATACAAATCATTTTCGCTATTTAAAACATAATTTATTTCATATACTTTTTGGCCTGCATTTTCCAGCATGAATGTACTTTATTATTGATTTGAATTTCTCAATACCTTAGACATCGTTTCAAAGTGATTTCGCTATTTAGTTGTTCCTTGCGATGTCATGCAAAGTCTATGGACCAGCGTACAGCTACTGCTACATCTACTGATTATATTTCGTCTACTCCCCTTCTACTATCTTTCACAAAAGTAAATACCCACCTTCAGCTGAACCTACGCGAAGGGTCACCTAACTCTCAGGCGTGCTTGCATAGATGGTATGAGAATTAAATTAGTCCTGTGCTTCCCTTGCTGTCCGAAGGACGTGGCAGCCAAGTCACCTCTTAGCTCACTCACCTCACAGTTGTATAATTTCATCATTCCTTCCACATTAACGGGCAAAGAACCCCGGATACAGTGACTCGTTTATTGTTAGTGAACTTCATAAGGCGACTGGTGTAAGTAGGCCTACATTTTTTATATTAAGAAAAGAATGTAAAAAGGGTAAGGGTTTATTCTAAGGTATTATTAATATAACAATAATAATAATAATAATAATAATAATAATAATAATAATAATAATAATAATAATAATAATAATAATAATAATAATAATAATAATAATAATAATAATAATAATAATAATAATAATAATAATAATAATAATAATAATAATAATAATAATAATAATATAATAGTAATAGTAATATTATTATTATTATTAGTATTATTATTATTAATATTATTATGATTATTATTACTATACAGAATCTATTTCTTTACCTAGCAATGGAGAAAGATTATCAAATTCAGGTGGCCGAGTGTCCTTAGTTGAATGTTGTCCTTGGGCAGGTAGCAAGGTAATTAGCAAGGAACCAGGTGTTGCCCAGGTATAAGGGTGCTTGAGTGCAAGTATCACTAAGTGCAAGTGTCCCGTTCTTGTACCAGGACCAGAAAATGGATGACGTGGCAACAAGTCAACAATGACGTCGTAATAGCCATAACAATTTTCTCCAATGTGCCTGTAAGAAAATCTGAAATCGTTCCCGTCGCAGGTGCAACAACACTCAAACACAAGAATCACCTCACTAAATGTATTTTAAAACCAAAATCAACAACAATATACATATTAATCAGAGCCTAATTTAGTCCTTGGTAAATAATAACAGTACGGTTAGTCTCATCACTCTTGTCTTTGTTCAAAATGTCAAACGGAATACAATACTTATTTTCAATAGTATTATTATCGTTACCTTCCATTTTCCTCTATGTATTAAAACAAATAAAACAACTTCTACTTACCAGTCTATTACACCATGCATCTGTGATCTCCGATACATTATAAATTTTCATTTAGATGAAAATATATTTCACGTATAATCTTTTCATTGTGACACTCGTAAAAATTGGCACGTTGAATTTCATTCACGCACTAAACATATACTTGTGTCATGGTCAGATTACATATTAGTTACACAAATAACTATTAAATCAAGAACAAAAATAAATCTACATTTTCAATCTCTGAAACAAGTGCCTTCATGTATATTTTATATACTATGTCTTTATAGTACTTTACAATGCTGTGATAAAAATCTGATGTGTTGCATTCTCTGCTCTTGTACTAACTTCTTACAAACTCATATTCCTCTATCTTCTTCAATTAGTCGAGATAAACATTTGTAAATCTTAGTGGTAATTTTCTTGTAAGTGCAAAGGGAACATGGGAATACAGCAGGCTTTGAGCGATAGTCATCTGTTAAACCTGGTCATTATAAGCAAGAAGGATTTGAAATTCCGAGTGCTTAGCGATCTTCCATTTGATAAAAGTACAAGTATGGCAAACCTCATACAAATAACAAGTAATATCTCTGAAATTGTTCACTTCACAAAAAATGCCATTGGACATAAATTTTGATCTACAGTTTTTGTATAGTAAGATTGGGTCAATCTCTTACGGTTTACCAGTTACGCAAAAGTCATCAAGAGTAAGCAGGACTACTTAAGCTATAGCGAGAAAGTTAAAAATATACATTTCATTTTCCATAAAAGTATCCTAAACATATGGCATTTTAATTAAAATCGTTAGGGTCGTTTTTGAGAAAATAAAAATTTTCGAAAACTTTTTCATGTAAAGGGTAGTTTATGGTGGAGGAATTTTCTTCAAAATCTTCGTGTCCACCCCTGAAAGATATTAAACTTAAATACCAACGTTGGTTTTTAACCGACTTTTCGTTTTTGAGTTATGCTGTGCAGATACCGACACACACACACAGACAGAGAGAGAGAGAGATACACACGCAAGCGCGTACGCTTTTTCTTTTTTCTTTTCTTTTCTTTTTTTTTTTTCCCCTTCAATTTTTGGGTTGGATGCAATACTTCTACCTATTATACGTAGTGGAGAAAGTGAGAATTTCAAGTCACTCAAAAGACAACTGCAGACTTTAAGTCAAAGATATTTGGCATTAAAATGTGGATTTAATTTTGGAATCCCATATTTGAGTACGTTCGTAATTTGCTAATACTGGCTTAAGATAAAAACAGGAAGAATGTGGATGGGTACTCTACATTAGAAATATTTGCACTAGTTCGAACGTTAAAATACATTTTGGCGAAACCATTAGTTACCATGCCGAACGTCTTTTGTTTCAGCTGTTAGCTGCGATAGAGCGGAGCTTCTGTGATGCGCAGATGTCCGTTTTGGGGACTGGCACTGATTGGCGCAATCTGTGCTAGGGCCCCCACGGCAGCTGGAGGATTTGCGCGTATTGTGTGAACCACAATGGGGGAAACGTCTGTTTTAAGGATTCATTTCCTTCCCCCTTCCTAGAGTGGGCTATTTACGTTGGAAGGAATGGAGCGCAAGGCTATGATTGCTCTTCATTAAATCAATACAAGCCTTCGGGCAAACTGGAATAAGTAAGCTGTAGGCTGCACAGATGACCTTGGTGTGGTTATTGTCCCCATTATTTCTGAAGGAGGGACATTGTACCATAAGACTCAATCGACGTTATATCGCTCATAAGGTCCATCATTAAGCTTTGGACGTCACATTGTTGTTTCCCCTATGACAAATTGTGCTTATAAAATATTAACAAGCAATTCTGGTAATTGTAGCATAATAGGATTGAAAAACTACATACACAACACGAAAAATACTTAATGTGTTATACTTTCACATGATTTTCCCTAAAGCTCGTTATTCGTTTATTTTTATATACATATTTTCTAAAAACCATTCCTACGAAAGTTTATTTTATCTACTTCATATTACAACAAAATGACAATCTGACAAACCCAATTTCTTTCACCAGTGTGACAAAGTGATAAAATCAGTCCAGCTTCTTCTCTATCACTTTATTTTTCTTCTAAACTTTTGCACAAAAATAGTTCTCTTCTGATGGATGACGTTAACACAGTCTGCACTCTTTTGTCGTATTACAACTCACAATTGTTTTTTTTTCCTCTCTCTGACGATACAACCACTCAACGTTCATTAAAAATTCTTTAATTCCATGCATACAATGGTATACAGTGTTAGCCATGTATCAGACTACTATTACTACGTAACACCAATTCGTGCCGTAGGCTGCTGTTTTCGTTAGCCACAATATAGCGGGGATGACGTCATATGGTCATTTCTGGAACTTCTATAAACACACTGGCCGCCGGACGCCTCTAGAAGGTTTCAGCAATCCTTTGTTAAGTGCCGCGCTCATTGTTGTGTACACAAATAGTCGCACGAGGCAGCCTGACCCTGAGCGCCTTTGTTTGCTCGCCAGCCTGGTATGTGCTGTGAACTTGCTTAGTCCTAACTATCCTTTGTTGTACCCCGCGCCCGGCGTCACAATATTAATATAGATAAACCTTTGCCGAAATGTTTTTTACACGTTTCGTTGTATATATAATTGGGATAGAGGAAACTAAATGGATAGTTAGGTATTTAGAAGCGGACTGCTGTACACTAGGCTTGAAATTCCATACTCTTTCAATAACATCTCGAGAAACAACCAAATAGCGACAGTAATTTTAAAAATTACGAAGTATATAAAAATTCAAACTGATAATAACGATATCTTGAAAGTAGCTGGTGTCACAATGAACTATTTGAAGTAAATTGTGTTTTAAAGAGATTTACTTGTTTTGTGTGACAAATTCTTCTGTAACTGTTAAGGCTTACTAATATAGAGAACTATACAATTTGTTTTCTGAATGAATTGGACTAATTAAACATATCCATACATTTTGTTTGTCGCAAAATGCTTTATATGTTAGGTATAAAATGAAATATTTTGAAATAATCTCCATCATTTTTGATGTGGCAACTTTAGAAGATAATGAACATGAACGAAAGCTTGGTACTTATTCAACATTTTGCTATTGAATTGTCCTGTTCACAGGCACATACGAAGTCACACTCACACACGCATACACAGACGTCGCTCTAAAGGTGCTTTATACTTTTCTTAGTTTAAAGGCACCTTTGACCCTTTGGCCACGCTCGCTAAATTGACCAGCTAATCCAAGCGAGATGGCTGCGCGGTAAAGCGTGAGGCTCGCATTCGGGGGGTTCCGAGTTTAATTCCTGGTAGCCACCCACTCTATGGTTTTCGGTAGTTTTCCCTGGTCGGCAAGGTGAATGCTGAGGCGGTGTCGTCTACCGCGGCTCTACTCTCTCCAATTTCCTCTCATTTCGTCTTCTTTCATCTTAAAGAATAACTTCGGGGCTGTGCGTCGATCAACGGCGAGCAGAGGGTGGTCCTGCGAGCCTCCACTGCCGAGTCAAACTCGACGAGCCATCTTCCAGTGGCTTGGGCAGGTCATCGCGCGCACCTCCCAGGCGAGTGGTCAAGCCGATAAATGTTAGGAAACTCCGCCGTCTGCGTTGATCGCTTCTGTATTCCGTTTCGGCATAGGCGTTTGTGTTTTAGATGTCTGTATATATGTGCGAGTAAATTCGAAAACACAACTAAGAAAACGACTGGAAATTTAGGGATTAAAAGTGGGGGGCTACAAATGTGTGTACTTCCAATGAAAAATCTTGACATGAAACATTTGCGTAGAATACAATACAACTTCCCTTATCTCTAGTTACATAAAAGAGAAAGTAAATACCCTATCAGCAAGTGTCTAGAGTTCAACAATTTCTATGCCACTTTCTCTGTCCAAAATTTGGTAGCTACGTATTATTGCATGTATCTACCTGATTTGGGCTTTCTAGAATAAAAAAAAATAAAGTAATCCGTGGAATAAATACCAAATTGTATACTTAAGTTATACATACTAAGTTAAGCATATTATTTTCACCCTCTTTTTTGCACTCAGTTATGCTTATATTTCACTGAAGTATTCTTCCAGACATGAAAGCTCGAAAGTCTTTAGCCACGATGCAGAAATATGCAGTTGCAGCCTTCATTCGAAAACTTATTTATATTAACTACCCTTAGTTTGGTATCGATGTTAAACTAATTTGAAATGTATTGACAAATATGATACATAATTTCAACTGCGTATTTTCAGCCGGTTACGAACTGTTTCATGAATATGGACAAAGCAAGCTAATAAGCGCACCGCAGACGTGCACGTGAAAACGAGTCATTGAAAATAAACGTGTATTTTTCCTGGTAATACAATATTATGAAACGTTTATGATTTTAAGATAGAATCTTCATGATTTCTGCTAGTAGTGCTTCAGTCATTAGTTGTTCCTGATTTTGTTTTCTCTAACGCACCTACGGTAAGTAGAGGAAATACTGTAAATTCCACCCAAAAATTCGATGTGTATATTTGATCACAAATGCTCTTTAGAGGCTCCCTAAACTAAACAAAAAATTGAAAAAAGGTCCGTGCGTGTGCTTGTGTGTTTTTTTTTTTTTTTGGTGTGTGTATGAAGGGTGTACAGCAATTATTGCACTAGGAATTCATTAGTTGCGCTCCAGCTCCTTTATAACAGACTCAGGTAATTACATGAGTTCGCTCGAAACCCTTGAAGAGAAACACATCGGTGTTCGTTAGACAAGGAAGAAATAAGACATAAACAACATAGTTCTCTTTTCTCGCTTGAACTGTATGCAGAAGTAGGTCAGTATTCGGAGCTTGCGTCACTAAACAGTTGCCAACTTATATACATGGCACGCTTGACGCTTCTCGCTTGTTCTCGTTATGGAAAATATGTGCAAACCTCTGTCACCACTTCTCGCACGATCGCCATACGACATGGATCAAATTGAGCATTTGTTAAGTGAGAAAGGAAGAGATTTGATCACAGTGAACGGGTTTAAGTTTAAAAAACAGAGTGTTGCTTGGAAATGCATTGTTAAAACATTTTTTTTTTCAAGTGAAGGGAAAATCCATTTACGGAGCCCCATGCGCTGGGATGGCACAGAGGGGAACTGTGGGCCTCACCCGGAGGTACTACCCACTAAACGTGGCCGAGCGGTTAGCGCGCTCGCCTATCACCTAGGCGGCCCGGGTTCGATCCCAGGGACCCGCATGTGGTATTCGTGGTGGACGAAGCGGCGTCAGGGCGGGTTTTCTCCGGGTGCTCCGGTTTCCCCCGCCCTCTCATTCCACCGGTGCTCCATCTTCATTCCATGTATCATCAGTGTCACCGCCTGTGGTGCCGTAGTAGTAAAAGCGGGCGTTAAACACTACAACAACAACTACCCACTAAAAAGCCTCCACCGGATAGAATTCAGGGAGGAAAGGTAAGGCAGTACCGCTATTGCACCTGCGGATTCAAGGAGCGGGTTTGTTGGCTGGCCGCATGGGCCGTAGCCAGGTGAGATGGTGCCAGGACGTACACATGGCCGAGGCCCTGAGTACGCCCTTGGGAAGTCAGGTGTGATAGTAAGCGAGAATTAGGTGAAGGATTTAAAAGGAATTGTATGGTGATTTTCAATGCCGCCGACGTCCACGAGTGGGTTGCGTCGGAGGTGCTGTAGTGGCCCCTTAGGGCACGGCGACTGTTGGGTATCGCTCCTCCAGCATCGTCTGTAGAGCTGTCACCTCTTCCTTGACGAGCCTTCGGACCGATGGGAGTAGCTCGTTCAGTTTTGACTCCAGGGTCCTCTGGTATCCCGACGCCTCGAGCTTGGTAGGCATAAGAGCCTCCGTGCGGGAGTTGTAGTAATCCACGGTGTCCCTGAAGTCATGTAGGACAAGGCTCTATTTGAATAAAACAGCATCAGTGATTTCGTTTACTAATGATGTCAATCAGAATCATGACATAAGTTGTAACTTAGATAAAAAAAAGTAATAGTGTGAAACGTAAAGCTCTTGATAATTTATGTGAAAGACCGTTGAGGCTAATTAGAAGTGAAGTTTTAAACTCATGAGCTGATGTCTCAAGTGCCGGTGTTAACAGAATTCAGCAAAATGATCGTGCTAAGAGTCCAATACTGCCATCTTTACCCAAGAATGTGCATCAAGCACACGCAAATTTAGAGCAGATGTCCTTATCAAGCAACAGAAACGAAAAGTTTGTTATGATTAACGATAGTACTTTAAATGTATGTTTTTTCCACTGAGACCAATCTCCGCCATCTTTGTGAACATGATAAAACGTATTACTATAAGAACCAAAGTTGAGTTATGATCTAATACAAGTTTATACTCTCTGACGAGTGCCAATTTATTGGTAGGTACGATATTTAAACCGCATTTTAACCATACCCGTTGAAGTAACGGAGAGTCCTAAGTCTCTGCGAAAAGGGAAGAAAATGCTGAAGTGCAAAAATTGACCGCAAGCGCAACTGATGTACTCCATGTATGAACAGCATAAGAAACTCAAAAACAAAGTATTGGACCAATACCAAACTTTGTATTTAAGTTCTGTATCCTTCAGAGATGCGAAACGAAGATTTCCACAAGTAATACAATAAGATGTCTGACTTAACTGATTATCTGGGAAGGTCTGACCATCGAATGATATTTACATGCATGTTTTCGTAAATGAAATATAAATTTAAATACTATATCGTAAAGCTTTGACCATAAAATGTTAAATTATACAGGAAAATAGCCTAAATATTTTCATTTCAATTATGGTAGTTCGACTTACATTCCCAACTGAAGAAACGAAACCCAAGAATTACATGCCGCTCTATCTTCTCTTGTTTTATAACAGAAAACCAGTTTATAATCTTAAATAAATTTCTCTTTATTATTAACATTAACAAATAAGCTTTTTTATGGAAAAATACATTAATTATTAAAAGAAGAATTGTCAAAAACACATTTGTCAAATTGAAATGAAGTGCTTTTTGACTTTTAATCGCGTGTAATGTGTAAGAAATTGTTTGTCAGCGATTTATGGGACACAGTTGGTGACTCTGACAAACAAAAGAATAACCTAGGGGCAATTTGTACAGCCGTAGCAAACAGAAATGAGTCATGTCTGGAACCCTAGGTTACCTTAACAGCAGAGGACAACTCCACGAGTACCAAATAACTTGCAGTTTTCAACAAGTAGGTATGTCTGACTGATTGCTTACCTTTCACATACGTATACATGTAGGCACGTATATACCAGGTGGTCCAGCTTATCCGGAATCGGGGTAAGTAGGCAACCCTTGGTGCGTTAAGAGTTGCAGAACGCACCGGGGTAAACCAGTCATACAGACGGCAGTGGCGTGAGCGGGCTTCCTTCTGCCTCTTAGCGAAGACGAGAGCTGTAGTTCCCAGGTTGGACTATTGTGTGTAGTCCGTGATAACTTACTCGTACTATAAACAACCGAAAAGGTTCTTATAATGTTTTGCACTTTACTTATAGGGACTTTACTCTCCAGGGAATAAACTCACTCCTATATATTATCTAACATTACAGATTGTAAAGTGCCCGGCCGCGCCGTGGTTAGACTATTCGCTTCTCACCACAGCGGCCCGGGTGGGGGCAACCGCATTTGGTATTTGTGGTGGACGAAGCGGCGCTGGAGCGGGTTTCCTCCGGGTTCTCCGGTTTCCCCCGCCATCTCACTCCACCGGTGCTCCATCTCCACATCATGAGTGTCACCACCTGCGGTGCAGTATGTAATAAAAGCGAGCGTTAAACGCTACAAAAAAAGTAAAGTGCCGTAACAAAATATATGGAAAACATGAGGGCACGTAATGATACATTGACACTTGTTCGTTTCTCATGAATACGTTTGTTGTGTTTTATTATTATTAGTTATTGTTATCATATTATTGTTATTGGCGGTGCTGTGGCCGAGTGGTTAGACCGCTCGCCTACCACCTAGGCGGCCCGATTTCGATCCCAGGGACCTGTATGTGGTATTCGTGGTGGACGAAGCCGCGTCTGGGCGGGTTTTATCCGGGTTCTCCGGTTTCCCCCGCCACTCATTCCACCAACTGCTCCATCATCAGCTTTCCAATCACCCATTTCGCCTACATTTCATATCATCTTCCTCTTCACTATCATACCTGGTGCTTGGCTGACCACTCGCTTCCAGCTCTTCATGCTGTAGGGGCCATAGGTTCGTCTGCTCCCCGGCAGGCGTCTGAGCCTAGGCACTGGCTTGTAAGTCCTAGGGGTGTAAGTCCTACATAAGGGGAGGGTAATTAATCAGGCAAAGAAGAAAAACTTATTGTTATTAGTATATAACAGTTTTATTATTTTATATTAACTTTTATTAGAAGTTTATCATCATTATGCTTATTATTATTACTATTATTATTATTATTATAATATTATTATTATTGTTATTATTATTATTATTATTATTATTATTATTATTATTATTATTATTATTATTATTATTATTATTATTATTATTATTATTATTATTATTATTATTATTATTATTATTATTATTATTATTATTATTGTTGTTGTTGTTACATATTATTATTATTATTATTATTATTATTATTATTATTATTATTATTATTATTATTATTATTATTATTATTATTATTATTATTATTATTATTATTATTATTAATATTATTATTATTATTATTAATTTTGCAGAAATGGACGTGGCACCCCTACAAAATTCACTTCAATCAACACGTCTATGACAATGATTTTGTCCGCAGGATTGATTAATGCACGCGGACTCGACAAATATTTGTCGACACCCCTGACTTACTTTGAAGGTGTTCTTAGGAACGATATACGAGTGCAATTCAATTCAGCATTTTGAACACCTATTCCATGCTTGAAGTCAGCATATTAGTACCTTCAATGATAATAATGACGAAAATAACATCATAATAATAAACCATATATAATAATAACAAAAATATTAATATAATTATAATGATACTAACACTAATTAAAATACAAATAATAACTTTGATGCTAATGATGATTACAGTGATAATAGTAATAAAAAGATAATAATAGCTAACAAAATAATAGAACTCATAAGATAAAGAAGATACCAACAATATAACAACAGCAATAATAATAATAATAATAATAATAATAATAATAATAATAATAATAATAATAATAATAATAATAATAATAATAATAATAATAATAATAATAACTATAATGATGATAAACATTCTCATAAAAGTTAATAATATTAAATAATAAAAATTAATAAAACTGTAATATAGTAATAACAACAGTAATAATAATAATAATAATAATAATAATAATAATAATAATAATAATAATAATAATAATAATAATAATAATAATAATAATAATAATAATAATAATAATAATAATAATAATAATAATAATAATAATAATAATAATAATAATAATAATAATAATAATAATAATAATAATAATTTATTTATCAACGGGTTTACAATGTGAGATCACATCTTCCTGTATCCAAAGTGTTTAAGTATGTATCTTCTTCCTCCATTCTTCTCTTATTTCCCAATCCCGCTCTTCTAAATTGTTCTCCTTCATACTACTCCTTATATCATCTATCCAGATTTTCCGCGGTCTTCCTCTCTTTCCTCTCCCTGGTGGAATCCATTCCAAAACTTGTCTCGGCAATCTTGTTTCCATCATCCTACGTGTATCACCATACCATTCCAATTGTTTGTATTTTACAAAATCTAATAATATATTATTAACATTCATTTTTTGTCTAATAGTTGTATTTCTAATTTTCTCTAATTTAGAATGCCTAGTGGATCTTCTAAAACAATCCATTTCAGTAGAAAGCAATTTTAATTTCAGGTTTGTGTTTAGGTGCCATGTTTCCGCTCCATAAGTTATAGTGCTTCTTATTATAGATTTGTAGATTTGTAATTTTGTGTCAACTGCTAATGCCTTATCCCACAAAATTCCATTTAACATAGTTATTGTTGATCTACCTTTCTGGATTCTATATTTTATGTCATTTTCCTGACTGCAGTTTGAATTTATCTTAACCCCCAAATATTCACATTCTTCTCGTCCTTTGATACGTCCCATTCCATCTTCCAAAATAAAGTCTTTCCTTTCATCGCCACAAGACTTATATAGTGTTTTCTCCAAATTTATTTTTAAATCCCATTTACTGTATTGTTCCATAAGTTTTCGTCATAATTATTCTGTCATCATAATCTTGAGCTATAACCAATTGATCATCCGCAAATAACAGTGTATAAATTGTGGAGTTATTAATAGGTATTCCCATATTTTCACATTTCTTCTTCCAATTGGATGAAGAAATGTAAAAATATGTAAAAAAATATATATATAATAATAATAATAAAAATAAAAATGATATACAACAATAACATTAATAAGAAACGAACGAGTGTCAATGAAACGTTACTCACGCCACTGCCGTCTGTATGACTGGTTTGCCCCGTTGGGTTTTGCAACTCTTTTAATGCACGAAAGGTTACATACTTACCCCAATTCCGGATGAGTTGTGCCACTTAGTATGTATGCGTTCTAGGCATCACTTTCCTTTTTTTTTTTTTTTTTTTTTTTTTTTTTTTGGGGCGGGGGGAGGGTCTATGGGGATACAAAACAAAGAATGATAGGTGATAGTTTGATACGATAACTTAACAGCTCTGTGTACGAAATAGTCAACAAAATCCCTGTCCCCCATCTCAAGCTTTTGTTTTTATGGGAGATATTTCGCTATTTTCTATTTTCTGAAGAATGGCAATGAAAATTTTGATTAAAAGCCATGTGTTTAAGGTATTTTCGTTAAAAAAAAACGTTTTTATAAATGGTAAGCGGTGAAGACAGGATTTTAGTCCATAACAAATGAAGATATTGTTATTTTTATCGTGGTCATGCAAGGAGAACGTGTTTTCAAAATCATCACATAGTGACTCGCTCTTAAAAGATTTGAATAACGCTTAAGCTGGTGTACGATATCCTCTTAATCCTCTTGTATCTACAAGGTAAAATGTAATAAAAATCTTTTCTGCAAGTCTTTATATGGGTTAACGTGAAATAGAAGAACAAGCTTTTGTAACAGTAGTTTATTGAGGAAGAGGTAGAGAAAAATAATTTGTATGCAACACATGAGATATTTTATTTTGTGAAGAGTCGAGGGATGTCAAAAAAAATTACAGAAGTAGAAAAGGGGGGGGATGTACAAGGCGCACTCTGAGGTCATTCAATGAGAAGAAAACAATGACAGATGAAACAAAAATTACTATTACTAACAGTTACGTTAGTGTTGTAAACTCAAAATCTAGATTTAAGAGTCAAAAGTGAAATGTAAAACTCTGTTTAATATTTTGCCATCCTCAATGGTGTGTCAGTATCTATATACACAGAAAAGCAAGGGAAAATGGCAGTTCTCCGATATTATTAATGCTGAAAGAAGCTAGGACAGTCCCCAGTTAATATTGCAAAAAGCATTTGTACCTCAGCTTGTGCATTCACTGGCATGAAGGGAATTCTGGCGTTTATAACACGTTAAAATGAAAACCATGTACAAAAAGAAACAGCTCACAGAGTACCATTTCAGTAACTGTGTTATTTATAGACTCTTGTTTTTACTAACGCTCTTTTTTTTAATTTGCCTGTTAATAACAAATTGACATATTCCCATGTGTTTTTATCTCCACCATCCTCTTACCGCTCTTGTCTAAATATTAGCATACTTTTTAAACAATCATGTGGCTCACCAAACACAACAAAAAACCACACACATCCGAATTAAAATTGCACCGCAATGAAAAATTGAACACGTTTCTGCCGACCGCATTAAGGCTGCTCTCTGATCAATCAACCGAAGCAATATTTGTTCGTGTAAGTGGGCATTAAAAAATGCGTGTTCGTGACAATGAGCATAATTAATTCCAGTCGTTTGATGCACGCGTGACAAAAAAAAAAAAAAAACAGGGGGAGTTGCATTCGGTTTTGGGATCATATTGTTGTGTGTTTTAATTAACATAGGTCACTCAGTGGCCTGCAAATGTGATGATGTTTTCGTTTCCAGTGGCAGAAAATACGAATCAAAGAGACAGCAATAAAGCGGAGCAACGAAAGAAGGAAGCTTAAAAGAATTCGGGAGGTCGTGGGTTCGATTACCGCGGCCGACCTTACTGGCCCATGGTTTTCTTTTCGGGGATTTGCCCGGATCTCCAGCAAATGGCTGGGAAGAATAACTACATCTTCCGAATTTCCCGTTCCTTCATTTCATTTCCCCTTCTTTCAGGGCCGATGGGCGAGTTCAGCGCTGCTGTGTGGGGACTTTGCGAACTGTAACTGTTGCTCTCGGCGGATAGGGCCATCGTAGTCACCTGACCGGCGGCTGCTTAGTGAACCCTGGCGTCGAGATGAAGAATATCCAGCACACGTTAGTTACCCTCATACAATAGCCTCAACATTTGTCTTAATGTGGAATTCTCTGGCCGCACTCTATCCCTCACGGTAAATACAAGTTTTAAAGTCCATTGAGTCCCCAAAGATAAGTATTTTCTTCATCTATCACAGAATAGAAAAAGATGTATTTCTTTCAAACATTTGATTTTCACATCACACATTTTGAAGTCTAATGACCTTTAGAAGAAGATTCGTGTACCTACTTGAATGCCTATGTTTACATGTTGCGTCTGTAAGACACAAATTAAAAACAATATTAAATTTCATATTCATGTTACGCAACATTTAAGCATGCTAGGTGGAGATTTTCAAGAAATCTCCCTGTTCCTTATTTTACATTTTCTCAAAACAGTTATAGCCGTCTTTATTGCAATAAATGCATTTGAGACATTAATGTAATCCTGCATTTCAAGTACTATTTTTAGACAAACACATGCACGCACACAAACGCACAACGATTTTCTAAGCCGCTCTTTTGGGCTCAGGGAACTCAGAAAACCTCGATATCGAATTTTTGAATGGAATACAACTCTGTCTAAGAGAGGTAAACTGTCAAGAAAGTAAAAAAGTATAAAACTGGTACACGTCAATATGAATTTGTACATATAAACTTATTTTGATAATAAACAGCTTATATTTCATTGATAAACATTAAATAAATATACTTAACTAGCTGTGCTTGCACCCTCTCATTTTGCAAAGCTTTCTAAAGTACGTGTGATCTGTGTGTAGATTTTCCTTTATTTTTTAAGATACTTAACAAGCTAAAAGGATTTTGTGTCTTCATTTCATAACAAACTTGTGTAAAATCGTAGAAAATTATTATTATTATTATTATTATTATTATTATTATTATTATTATTATTATTATTATTATTATTATTATTATTATTATTATTATTATTATTATTATTATTATTATTATTATTATTATTATTATTATTATTATTATTATTATTATTATTATTATTATTATTATTATTATTATTATTATTATTATTATTATTATTATTATTATTATTATTATTATTATTATTATTATTATTATTATTATTATTATTATTATTATTATTATTATTATTATTATTATTGTTATTATTGTTATTATTGTTATTATTGTTATTATTATTATTATTATTATTATTATTATTATTATTATTATTATTACTATTACTATTATCGTTTTTCATCCTTAGCACGCAAAGAGAATAGAATGTCAAAGCCATCGCATAGGAACCAGCTCGTAAAAGATATGACTCGCTTAAACTTACTGCAATCTCGAATTCCTGTTGTACCTAACTACTAATGTGATACACAACGTAGAAATTGCTTTGTCATTAAACTTATTACTATGATCAGCATCAAGTCATCTGCACATTGCATTAGATTGCTAATATTTAAGATAATCGAATATGTGCAAACCAATTTTTTCTTTGCATAGAATAACATTAGATAGCTTTGTTCATTTCAGAAAGAGTCCATATTTCTAAACGTTAAGTAGCTGGTAACCAATTATAGCAACGAAAATATCGTTCTAGGCGCAAAGTGATAACGTTATCACAGATTTATTGTGAAGATAAAGGCAATAAAAATTCCTCTTTACGCGCCCTTGTTTAACAAAGCATGCCACAGAATTTTAACAGCACGTTGCCTAAGGAGCAGTGAAATGAAATATCACATACCTATCTACACTAATATTATAAACAGAGAAACTTTACAATCTATATATGTGTGTATGACGGATAATCTCAAAAACCACCCAGCCGACTTAGATAATCCATCAAGCAATAAGAACCCTATTCTTTCTGGCGAACATAGGCTATAAAGCACCTTGTTTAATTCATAGATGACCAAAGGACTACGGAGTACACACCAGTACCAGAAAATGAATGACGTAATCATGAAACCAAGACAGCAATGTCGTCGTCATCGCCACAGCATAATTTTCTCCGATGGGCCTGCAACAAAACCTAAAATCGTCAATGTCGTAACTGCAGCAACTTTCAAATACAAGAATCACCCTATTTATTAAGTTTATTATTTATGTTTTGTGTTGCCTCCTCCGTGGTCTTGGCTGTGGCTGGAGGACACAGCGGCCGGGCGATAAGGGTAACCTCTGCATAGGGGAGACGCCCTAGGGATGATTATGATTATGATTATTATTATTATTATTATTATTATTATTATTATTATTATTATTATTATTATTATTATTATTATTATTATTATTATTATTATTATTATTATTATTATTATTATTATTATTATTATTATTATTATTATCATCATCATCATCATTATTATTATTGTTGTTGTTGTTGTGTTTCGCGTTGCTCCATCCACAAAATCTTTCGTATTCTTGTTCGTAAACATCTTCTGATTTTCTGGAATTTATAAACTCTCAGCACTCTTGGCTTCGTTCAGAATGTAAGCGGAAGGCAATCCATATTTTCAATAGCTTTATCCTCTATTTTCTTCTATAAGTGTCGAAACAAATTAAACATCTGCTTAGCAGCTATTGGACTATTTTTCGGTGCACGATGTACAATAACAAGATTTGCAGTAAATATGTTTTAAGAGATTTTGGTTACACTTCACTACTCTTCAAGATATTGGCTTCTAAATTGTACGACACTCGTTATAAACACTACATGACCACTTATATACTGACAATATGTAATTTTAGACTTCAATAAAGTTGAGAACCTAGAGCAGGGACAGGCAGAATAGTGTCTGTTCCGAATCCATTGCGTACGCAACCCGCGTAACATTCTTGCCGGTTGTAGCAGTGGTTCCTCTTCGCTTCTTAAACAGTTCACAGTGGCGGATTGATACAGTTAACAATCAGCGCTTTTGCTCACGCGCTAAACATATACTTGTGTCATACTCAGTCAAGATTACACACTAGTTACATAAATAACTATTTACTTATAGAGAATGGATGTAGAAAGAAAAACTTGTTGGTTACAGAGAATGCGTATAAAAACAAAAGCCGGTTACATTTTATTTTAAGCAATATACATAGACCGTCATGATTTAACACTTAAGTAAACAAAATATCGAGTTTAAAAAGTGGAAATCGATTCTGCCTTATACCAGTATAAATCGTATGTCATTTATTTCTTTATTGGGCGTTTAAGAAATACCCACTACAGTTCTGCATGCGGCGAAAAAGTGTCAAAACCTCGGAGTAACCTTTGTTGTAATCTATGGAGTGTGAATTGAAGTTTCTGAATGGCGAAACCTCCTAATAACTCTTACATATAAAAGATTTGCTTTACTCCTTTGATCTTATTTAGAGGTGTAATCAAGATGGTTATCACACCATGCTGAGTTATTGAATAACGAGAGAAATGTCCAACATTAGAAATGAGTGAACCGTTATTTCATATTAACAAATGAGGAGATTATTTTTATCAGTTTTCGCAGTGTCTTCTCTAAAGAGGTTAACTTCAGTGAAAATACGGTTACGAGGCTTCTTCAAAGCGGCAGGAACACGGTTTTTTGCTGGAAACGTTCAAAATAGGCAGCTTCTTCTCCTCTCTCAAATTCCTCTACGCAATGCGCAGATTTATACAATATGGTTTTCACTAAGTACTGCGTACATAGATGTGAAAGATGCTCTTTCACTAGTTTTATGATATTTGGAGCCATAATCTGGATAACATACAAATGAAGAAGCTTTTTCAAGCTCAGATCAGAAAGTTGGATTCCATTTACAGATCTTCATACAAGAAAACAACTGTTCACATACCTAAGTAAACCGAATATGCTCATATTTTGTAGTAAATTTGTGCACCATATTTGTAGGAACTTTCGATAAAAGGAAGGCAAATCCTTCATTGTTTCGACAGCCATCTTTCATGTATCATTTTCTAGATCACTTATTTCTCTGTCAATATTCACTAAAATGATGTTGCAAATATGAAGAAGCAGGGCTGGAGATCTACAATATCATCAAATTTGTATGAAATTCTTGATTTAGTTGTTCCAATATTTGTGCATAATTATTCATAACGGTAATCGGCTGACATACTGCAGACAATCCTGGAACACGTGCAAGTTGGTGTTTCACTTTTACATTCTTTTATTTCGACCATGATAATGCACGAACTTTAGTTAATACTGGCACGTCCATTATCATATCCACCATTGTGACAGTTCGTGTTTACAGTAATGGGCCTCTACCACCCGCTCTATGCTGTCCTTTAATCGTTACTGGCTCTTACGTCACAAACGCAGGAGTTGCCGACCACTGTCACATGAACTGCATGCAATACACTTGTAACGTTCACAAGAAAACAAATGAAGATTTATCGGAGATGCCTTTCTTTTAAATTATGCTAAACGTTTCTTACTGGATACATGATTATAACAATAATCGTAATAATTTGCATTTATCAAGGCCTTGAAAAAATTCATTTTTTAGTTTCAGACAAGTGAATTCTTACAAGAAACGCCTCGTTATCCCTGAATAAATAAGTGGCACATTTAGAAGTTTTAAAAAGTATGAATATTTTCTGCACGACAGGCATTTTATGATACCATAATTATTTTATAAAGAAATGGTAGGGGAATGGTCATATAATTACAATAAAAAATCATTGTACAATGTGTTTTAAAATCAATGTACAATGCAAGAAACACGAATTACAAGTTTGTCTGGAGAAGAAACCATTAGCTAGAGAGTTTAAGAGCTGTAGCTGTGCGTCGATGAAGCTAAGGCAATTAAGGTATATGCGGACTAAATTAGTGTCTGAAATCAACTACAAAATGCACATAGACCAGGTCTGAAGTTTAGCAAGCCACAGAGTAAAAACATTTCAAATGCAAATAACTAGGCTGAGGATTTCTTAAGCGCTAATGCCAGAACGAACAGAAATATTAACCACGTTTTGAGTAATAGAATAATAATTATTAAAAGGAATCTGCTATTTTTTGTCTGAAGAACTCTTTATATTTTAGTGCTTTCCCGGGGATTATTGGAGGATAAAAAGTTGTGTAATTTGCTCTGAAAATAAATGGCTTAGGTTAGACCATTAAGTTATCACAACTAATACATTAGGTATTGATGGTGGCATATAAATAAAAAGTAAATACAGAAAAGCAGCATCTATCTATTGGGTATAAAGAAGGTAATACCAGGCGCTGCATGATTAATTTTCAAATTAGAATAATGCATGAATTTCATTTATCTTCACCGTCCTTTATGAAATTATTGTGCAATAATTTATGTGATTTTATAGTAAATCTTTCCTTTATAATTCTATTGTAATTTCATAATCCTGATGAAAAAAATCCCCTGATATTCACGCAAAAGGAAGTGAAACATCAGCGGAACGACTGAGTTACTTAACTCTTCGCTTTCAGGTTGTTTTCCAAGTTCTACATAGCCTACAAATAACTTTGGCAGTGTAACTCACGTCGGTTAAATGGTGGAATATTTTTTTGATAATCACAGTGAGTGAAATATTACAATTTGTACCTTCTTTCTGATCGCTTACTTATTCAGCTAGATTATAACACAATGGAAAAAATCATTTGATGAGAATGGAAAGAACTAGACTCCCAAAATTGGCATTCCAGCATGCTCCAACTGGTCATAGAGATCAAGGAAGGTCAAAACAGCAGTGGAAAGACCATCCTCGATAGGTTTATCGTTACAGGCCACATGGCCTAATGATGATGAGAAAGGTGCGCTCAGGTGGAACATTGATACAAATTTATTCTTCGCTACTGTCTGTTTTGAAATACCGAAGAACACGCGGCTTTAGGGCTCATTTACTTTCAGTGTGTTTTACTGGACTTTGGAATGCTCCACATGTGGCATATTTTGTTCAATTTTCTTCAAATTTTAAGGCTAGCCCAAATAAAACGAGGAAAATAGTGCCAGTGATTTTTCTGTAATGTTGATGTTTACAAGTGGGTGAGTTATAAAGTTTTATGAACATCATAAATATGTAAAAAAGGTAAAAATTAATAATTTGTATTTAGTAAGCAAAAAGTTCTGTTCCAACCACTCTTTTGAGAGTATTTATCTATAATAATATAATATTTAAAATTATCGTAAATTTTAAAACATTCATCGTGTAGAGCACTTCAGTTATGGTGCTAAAATAGCTAAAAAAAATCTGATGTGTTGCACTCACATGACTTTCTCTACTCTTGTATTAACCACTCTTGCAAACTCTTATTCCTGTATCTTCTTCGTGTTAGTTAAGATAAAAATTTTTACGAATTATCTTATTGCTTATTTCCTTGTAGGTGCAAGGGAATTGCTAGAATACCGTAGGATTTGTGCGATAGTAAAATCTTTCAAAGCTATGAGATTCCGTTCTCTTTGCACACTTAACATATTAAAAAAATGAACAACGATGATCCATTTCACGAAAGTTTTCCGAAACTCACTCACACACATAACAAGGAATATCTCCGAAATGCTTCACCCTACAAGAAAATAGATCTACATTTTTGTGTAGTATGATTTGATCTATCTCTAACGGTTTACCAGTTATGCAAAAGTCGTCCAGAGTAAATTTGGCTATAGCCAGAAAATTCAAGATATACATTTCACTTGGCATAAAATTATCTCAAACATATGACATTTTAATCAAAATCGTTAGAGCCATTTTCAAGAAAATGAAAATTTTCGAAAAATTTTTCATGTAAAGGGTAGTTTAGGGTGGGGCTATTTTCTTCAAAATCTTCGTGTCGCATCCTTGAAAGACGTTAAACTTAAATACCAACTTTGGTTTTTAACCGACTTTTCGTTTTTGAGTTATGCTGTCCACAAACAGACTGACACACACACACACACACACACACACACACACGCGCGCGCGCGCGCGCGCACACACACACACACACGCACGCACGCACACATGGACCATTTTCTAAAAATGCTTTTTTTGGATTCAGGGGGTCTCAAAATATGTTTCCGGTGAAATCTCGACATCCTGTTTTTGAGTGGAATACAATACTTCCTCTACTTACCAGTAGAGAAAGTAAGAAGATAATCTTAATATGTGAAAGATATTGCAATGAAAATGTTTATATACACTATCCCTTACATGTATTATGTCTAATATGAGTTTGAACAAAATTCGCTAATAAGTAACTGCAGAATTTAGAAATTTCACCCTTAACTGTTTGAAAGCTTTGGTATCCAGAAATGTCAGTAGGTACATCTATAGAATTAGAACAAAGGCTACTCAGAAGTTTTCACTGCTTCATTACACACACATTACACTATTTAATAAATGCAACTAAAGAATTAAACATAGCTAACATACGAATCACATCGTAATAAAAACGATCGATTGTCCATTTTTTTGTTTGCTGAAGTGTTACATCATGACCATCTAAGTACATTACTTGTGACTGGCTTTTGTTTTTACACGTATTCGCTGCAGATACAACAAATAACCGACTTTTGTTTCTACAACCATTTTCTGTGAAGTCAGCAACTATTTTCTAATTCATGGCATTCTCAACGAAGGCTTTGTAAATCCTTTTTAGTTTTTATGTAATTTATGAACTGACATTTTAAGGTGCTTTATACCGCACGTCGGTCAGAAAGTACAGGTCTTTTCAGGATGAAAGAATTAATTAAACAGGTTGAGTGATTATTGAGATTACCGTACATGCACATCTTATATAATATCTACATATAAATGAATGTTTGTATTATTTATATATGCCAACTAACTTACAGCTGGTGTTTTTAAACACACAAGCCGCGTGCGGGCAATATTTAAGAGTGGAATTAGAACTGAAAAATGCAATGCCACAGCCGGGATTTGAACCACGGATCTTCCGCTTAACGAGCGGCTCTGATGTGAGATTCCCTTGTGGTCTAGCCGCGAAAATCCGAATCGACTGGGGAATTTAATGTCATACTGGCAAGTTGGCCATGGTAGCTTAGCGGTTACAGCAGCCACTCGATAAGCGGAAGATCCGTAGTTCAAATCCCGGCTATGGCACTGAATTTTTCACTCCTAATTCCACCTCTTAAACATTGAATGTTTGTATGTGTCCTCTATGCGCTCCTAAACCGCCTAACCGATCACCTCAAAATTCGGCACGTGCATGTGCTTTTTCGTGGAGATGGTTTGTCTGCTATCCATTTTACTATACAACGTAACATTCACATGGTTTTCTCTACTCCCTTTTCTTTTACGTGACAAATTCACGTATTCTTCCCTACTTACCCTTCAACATACAATTCGTGCAATTTCCTATGATTGAAATAGAAATGTCGCACATTACTTTCACTCACTTTTTCTTTACGAAACACGATCACATTTCTTTCTCTTTTCTCCTTTAAACACAGTTCATAATTCTCTATGATTGAAATAGAATGCAACACATTGCATCCACACAATTTGCTTTACATACTCTTCTTTTCTGAAATACAATCACACTTCTTTCTCTACTCTCTCTTCCACAAACAAATCACACAATTTGCCACATGTTTGAAATAGAAATGCAACGCATTACATTCACTTGGTTATTTTTAGCCACGTTTCTTTTACGGAACACAATGGCATTTCTTTCATACACCCTCTTCTACAAAAAATTCATACAATTTTCTATATGATTGACATATAAATATAATGTCTTACAATCACACAGGTTTCCTTACTTGTTTTCTTATTTTGTTTATTTTGGGTTGTTTATAATATGCAACATAAGCCTAAAAGTTGTAGGGATAAAATAGTCAAACCACGTGTTTCACTCAGTTTAGGTATAATAGATATTAGCATAGATTCCAAGTTCACCTTTCACTAAAATCTTCGACAAACAATAAGAGGTTTTATTTCGTTGAGTTGTATGTACCAGAATGAAAATACCTCTCAGTTGATATATTTAGATGGGGAGGAAAACAGGAAAATTACTGCTGCAATCATTCTACAGTCCTTCGCAATTCTCTGCCTTACACACGTTCATATCTCCCTGTGTGCTTCATCGTCGAAATCGAAGAGGTTTCCGACATTCGAATGTTTTACGGTTGCCTGGATACGAATGTGTTTTCGCTTTGGAATTCGACGAGACCTCGCCTGATAGGCGGCGATTAGCTTCCCCTGAAAGAACAAACGCAACACGTATTAGTCGATAAGGGTGACACGTTACAGAAAGATTTTGTACCATAATATATAAGTACACCTATGCTTGAGTTAAACAAATCATAAACTATTGTAAATATTGAACGACGAGATGTATCTCTTATGTTTAGCATAATGCTGAGTCATCGACTGCTTTCTATTGTTTTCCACTTAAAAGCGGCTATTTCTAGCAACACTTTTCTTTCTTTTTGCATTTTTTGTATTTTTTTTATTGTAAGTAGAGGAAGTATTGTATTCCACCCAAAATTTTGAAGTCGAGATTTCACCGGAAATATATGTTTTGAGACCCCCTGAATCCAAAAAAAGCATTTATAGAAAAAGGTCCGCGTGTGTCTGTGGACAGCATAGCTCAAAAACGAAAAATGGGTTAAAAATCAAAGTTGGTATTTAAGTTTGTCTTTCAAGGATGCGACACGAAGGTTTTGAAGAAAATAGCCCCACGCTAAAATACCCTTTACATGGCAACTTTTTCAAAAATTTTGATTTTTTGAAAATGGCTCTAACGATTTTGATTAAAATGTCATATGCTTAAGATATTTTTATGACAAATGAAATGTACATCTTGAATTTTCTGGCTATAGCCCCTATAGCCGTATTTACTCTGGACGACTTTTGTATAACTGGTAAACCGTTAAAGATAGACCAAATCATACTGTACAAAAAATGTAGATCTTGCTAAAATACACAATTTATGTCTCAATAAATTTTCTTGTAGGGTGAACCATTTCGGAGATATTCCTTTTTATGTGTGTGAGTTTCGGAAAACTTAAAGCTTTCGTGAAATGGAACATCGTTGTTCATTTTTTTATATGTTAAGTGCGCAAAGAGAACAGAATCTCAAAGCTTTAAAAGATTTGACTATCGCACTAAGCCTATTGTATTTTAATATTCCCCTTGCACCTACAAGGAAATAAGCAATAAGATAATTTGTACAAATGTTTATCTCAACTAACACGAAGAAGATATAGGAATAAGAGTTTGTAAGAATGGTTAGTACAAGAGTAGAGAAAGTCATGTGAGTGCAACACATAAGATTTTTAGAAAAAGGATCAGCACGCGCTCGCATGAGTGTGCGCGCGCGCGCGCGCGCGCGCGTGTGTGTGTGTGTGTGTGTGTAAACTCGGTTAGAAACCAAAGTTGGTATTTAAGTTTAATATCTTTCAACCGTGCGATACGAGATTTTGAAGAAAATTCCTCTACCCTAAACTACCGTTTATATGGCAAATTTTTTGAAAATTTTTATTTTCTCTAATTGGCTCTAACGATTTTATTTAAAAGATACCTATTTCTTGTTATTTATGTGAGTTTTGCAATACTTAAACTTTTCTCAAATGGAAGGTCGTTATTCACGTTTTTATCTCTTGGCCGTGCACAAAGAACAGGATTTCAAAGTCTGCATATAGTGACCAGCTTTAAAAGATTTGACCATCGCTCAGTCTACTGCATTCCCATATTTCCCTAGCACTACAACAAAATTAGGAATAACATAATTTTTGCAAATATTTATCTCGACTAACATGAAGAAAATAGAGGAATAAGAGCTAATAAGAATAGTTAATACAAGAGTAGAGAAAGTCATGTGAGTGCAACGCAAGATTTTTTTGTGTTAAAGGCTTGTATTATGAACAAAAAGATACAAAATAATTATACAATGACTTTATAGTTAATACGTTATATAAATAGTCTGGCATTGTAAAATTTATGTTAGTAATCTCTCAAAAAATAAGTAGGATTATTTTAAATTTCAATGCACTGATTTTAAAATAATTTATTTAATTTTTATTTCAATAGAGATAAAACTATGAAGTCGTTAGTTAACAATATTTAGTAATAGAATTCCTTAAAAAAGCAATACCTACTGTTCGCTGCACTTATAGATACTTAACTTTACAAGCAGAAATGGTTTTCCTTTATTCTAGTTTGTTAACTAGTCAGGAGAATTTGAAGATCAGATGGGATAACCTCTGCAGAAAGTTTGTGGTCAGCAGCGATAGGCGGCCGGTATTTATTGGAGTAGTCAACAATTGCGTGCCGTAGAAATATATTTCAGTGTTAGCAAATTTAGAGGTAATCATTTCCTAAGGATTCGGGTAGCCTTTTCTTTTATTTTTTAATTTGGCTTCTCAGATATTAATTTTCAAACATGAATGCTAGCTGTATGCTTTTCTATTAGGTTCAGGTTTTTGTTTCATATTCAGCCCCTACAAAGTAAATAGTTCCAGCTGATTCCAAAATAAAAACACGAAAAAGTGTGGAAGGAAAGTTACAATATTCATAAATAGATAACAGATTTTAAAACCACCATTTACCTGCATAATAAAGAAAAATTCATTTATGGTAGCAATACATACAGTAGTTAGGTTATATTATTAAAAATCTCATGTGGTGCACTCATATTATTTTCTCTACTCTTGTGCCAACCATTCTTACAAACTTTTATTACTATATCTTCTTTGTGTTAGTTGATATAAACATTTGTACAAATTATCTTATTGTTTATTTCCTTGTAGGTGTAAGACGAATACTATCAAAACTATGGCTTTGAGTGATAGTCAAATATTTAAAGCTTTGAGATCCCATTCTCATTGCACGCTTAACATATAAAAAATGAACAACGATGTTCCATTTCACGAAAGTTTTTTAAGTTTTCCGAAACTGACACAAATAATAAGGAATATCTCCGAAATGGTTCACTCTACAAAAAAAATGTATTCAAACATAAATTGTGTTTTAGCGAGACCTACATTTTTTGTAGAGAGATTTTGTCTATCTCTTACGGTTTACAAGTTATTCAAAAGTCATCCAGAGTAAACAGAACTACATAGGCTATAGCCAGAAAATTCAAAATATACATTTCATTTGTGATACAAATATCTTAAACATATGACATTTTAATCAAAATCGTTTGCCAATTTTCAAGAAGCTCAAAATTTTATAAAAATTTTCCATGTAAAGGGTAGTTTAGAGTGGAGCTATTTTCTTCAAAATCTTCGTGTCGCATCCTTGAAAGAAATTAAACTTAAATACCAACTTTAGGTTTTAATCGACTTTTCGTTTTTGAGTTATGCTGTCCACAGACACACACACACACACACACACACACACACACACACACACACACACACACGCGCGCGCGCGACCTTTTTCTGAAAATGCTTCTTTTGGATTCAGGGGGCCTCCAAGCATATATTTCAGGTGAAAACTCGACATCGAATTTTGGGTGGAATACAATACTTCCCCTACTTACCAGAAGAGAAAGTAAAAATACTGACGAATTACGCTCACGTAACTTTCTCTATCCACTATAGTTTTTAATGGCGCCTACAAAACTACACTTACAAAATATTATTTTGGTATCTGTTCATGTTAATCAAGATAAACATTTGCAGAAAAGGTTACATAACGCATATACCTAGTTGTAGGTAGAAGGTGGATAGGTAGGTATACGAAACCGAAGCGATAGTCAGGGTTGCAAAAGCGGGTGATTATGATATGCTAGCTTTGAAATTGCATATGTACTCTGTTCATGTCATTGCGAGAAACAATTGAGTGATGACCACTTTACATAATTAAAAATAATACTGGGAAATTCAAACCAACAACAACGGGTGGCTGATGTTACAAAACAGGTTATTTGATTAACTGATGCATTTAAAGAAATTTGCGTACATGTTCTGTGCAATAAGTTTTTGTTTGTCTGCAATAATTTACCATTTATATAAAATTATACAAAACTCTTTCCGAATGAAGGGGGCTTCACAGGTTATTCACAGAAAATTCAATTTACGCATTTTATTTGTCGTGTAAATATTTTAAAGGCAAAATATCAAAAATAAACAAAACATTTTCCATGTAGACTGCAATTGCAGTGGGGGGGGGATTTTCTTGAAAATCTTGTGTTGCATCTTCGGAAGATGCTAAACTTGGATAACAAGCTTAATATTTATCCAAAATTTCGTTTTCGAATTATGATTTTCTCAGACGCACACGTGGACATTTTTCTAAAAAGTCCCTTTTTCTGGATTGAGGAGGAATCAAAACATGTCTCGTCCTCCGTGGTCTAGCTCTGATTCCTGATGTCTCGACTTCAAATCCGGCGGGGACTAACTGAGCAAAATTAAGTGGTCTTTCGTGACCAACAACTAAAGTAAAGGATTTACTGCATGGCTCCTTCGTTTACTATTTACAGGAGTTGGCAGTGTCGATCTGCTTCAGGCATTTAGCACTTAATCAAAGTTTAACTTATAAAGGAATTAAAAATTTCGGCTCCTTCAAAGGAGCAAGTTAAAGAACGTAATAAAAATCATCGTTCTGATTTGAAAAAAAAGGCATTAATATGAGATAGCGATTTAACTGAAAATAAAACTAAACGCATAAATCTACTTTTTGTACATTTTTCACAGAATAAAAAATAAATGCGCAATTAAAATTAATACAGGATAAACAAAAATCTAAACAGATATGTCCGATCTCCTATTCAGAGGAAATGAGAAAACTGAGCGTGAAGTATTGAACTATACGAAACATAAATACGACATTCACTCTTAAAACTAAAGCTTTGGAAGGATCTAAAAATATTCTAACCTGATTAAATAAAACCCATAAAATACATAGTACCTACTAGTTTTCCTTTGCTGTCTTTAATCCTTACATGATGCAATATGTTTTAATTAGCTGATTGGTAGCGGCCTTGACTTATTGTTCACACATGGCAGACTAAGAGCTTATCCCTCCCTCCCTCTCTCCCACTCAAATGTCTTCCATGTGGCTATTAATGACGGAGGCGTAATTGACGACATATACAGAGAAACCTGTGGGCGGAAGATTACACAATTTCAGCGGCTTGATAGGCAGCTATTTCATCTTCGCTGATAATCGAGCGCTTCCTCTCAAAATAGCAAAAGCTTAGACAAAAATAATAGCCTATTGTCTTATTACTTCCAGTTACTCACTAATTACTAATTATTTTCTAGATACCATCCACAAGAGATTTTTATATTACCTATCTAAGCCATTGTGTGGTGTTTATTATGACTTTTACAGAAAAAAATCCATAAAAATAACGCCGTTGCTATTCTTCTTCTTCTTCTTCTTCTTCTTCTTCTTCTTCTTCTTCTTCTTCTTATTATTATTATTATTATTATTATTATTATTATTATTATTATTATTATTATTATTATTATTATTATTATTATTATTATTATTATTATTATTATTATTATTATTATTATTATTATTATTATTATTATTATTAATTATTATTATTATTATTATTATGATCATCATCATTATTATTATTATTGATGTTATTAAAATTGAGTCGTAAAAGTGATTTCCATTTAGTTCCGTTTAAAAACAAATTACATCGGAGCAGTTGTACCAATTATACTTAACAAAATAATTGAACTATGAAGGTTAAACAAACCCGAAGTAGCCATTTTGTTTCGAATTTCCTGTTAACGAAAACAGATGACATTCGTTCAGATATTTGGTGCAGAAAGACTAGTTTAAACGTGAAATAGACATAAATTGGATGCATTTTTAAACGCTATTCGGCCACATCGTATCTACTTATGTCTTTGTGGTATATCATTTTGTGGTACAAGAAAGAAATATTTAATGAAGATGGAGATGTCCTTGATAGTATAGATTATCTATTCTGTAATGAATACTCACATGTTCTTTAGACACCTATGGGGATTTAGAAAATAAATTTTATTTTAATATTTAACCATAGATCTTGATACAAACATACCTATTACTTATTATGCATCATTATTATTAATTTTCAATATTAGTTATTATTAATTCTAAATGTACAGTTGATCCTACAGTTTTTTTGAGCTTCACACCAAAGCGTATCATACAAAATTAGGTAAATTCCTAATCATTTCGAAATATCTCCCTCCTGTGGTATAGAGTTTAGCATGCTAGCTTTTATACTCAACACTCGAGAATTCAGGTTTTGTAGGATGGAATTTTTATCTATTTATTTGTTTATTTATTTATTCATTCATTCGTTTGTTCATTCAATCACTCACTCAGTTATTTATTTATTTATTTATTTATTTATTTATTTATTTATTTATTATTTATTTAGTTATTTATTTATTTACTTATTTATTTCTAATTAACTAATTTTCTCCGTAGTCTAAAATTCTGGATTAAAGTGTAAAAGTGCCTGATGTCCTAAGTTTCAAACCAGAAGCAATAAAGTATTATTGTGCTTAACCCGAAGCAAGTATAACATAATTCATTATTTGTACCTATATTCCGTAAATAAAATGCTGCCTTCCTAACTACGCTATAATTCCCATGATTCCGTTTACTTGAATACCTACTGTCCTAGCATCATTCAGCTGTTTCCTCAAATTAAAATTTTTTTTGCTTCTTAAGTATTCTATGTTTTCAAGGAATATTATAGAAAAAAGCGAATACAGTTTCGGAAGAGCTTTACAGGATTTCCGAAATAAAATACTTCATTGGGTTTTAATTTTTTTCCTCGCTTTCTAATCTAATATCTTAATAGACTAATATCTTAATAGAGCAACTGTATCCATAGTCAAAGTTTTCGTTCTAACATTAGATGGCATAAAAAAAGGAAGATGTAAAAATTGCATACTCTACAAACTTTAAATAAATGTAGTATACAATTATAGCTGTGGCTTCATTAAGCAATTTTTCTCTTCTTAAAGTTTATTCAATTGGATTGGGAGCTTTCAGAAACAAACCCATCCTCCACAGATTTAGTTAAATTGTTCGATAAACCAAGTAGAACCCAACTTTCAAAGTACTAAGTAATGGAGAATATATCTAAAACACTTTATGAACGTTCAAAAGGTAGTACAAATAAAATGAACAAATGTGCAGCAGAAAATAATTTTCAAAAGAACTGGGCAATTGAAAGCTAATTGACAAAGGAAGTTCGTCACTACGTGCTCTTAAGGTATTTAACTTATAGGTAGGTATAATTGAAAAACATCTCATTTGTATACGTCACATAGACAGGCTAATAATATGAATTTGCAAAATTTATAATTGTAAATTGCGAAAAACGTTTACGAAATATTAGTAATATAATATAATTTTAAACCCACAAAAGCATAATGCTACGCATAGGTAATAACTAATACAACAAAAGGAAAGGATATTTAATTATTTTACGTATACACAATGGAGATTTGAGTCATAACAATGAAGAAAATAAATTTCAACACTAGGTAGGTATAAGGAACGTAAGTGCGAAAATTAATAAGAAAGAAGCAAACCTAAAATGATATAAAGTAAGGTAATTTAAGTTATTTTAAAAGTGTGAGGGACACATAGACCTTGAGAGAAAACCAGCGTAAAAACATAGCAATAATGGGAATATTACATTTAAGAACAGCCAGGGATGGTGTAATAATCGATTACACAACAAATGAGGATCTGAGAAGGAAGCTAAATGCTTCCTGCGAGAGAAAACAAATCACTAACGGAATCCTAAAGAGAAAACAATATAAGCTGCTTTTCAAAATTGTCTTTTCTAGAGCAATATTACTTAATACAGGACTTAGAGCGAAGGAAGATATAAAATTAAAATCAGCAGAAGAATATTTTGTTAAAGCCACTCGTAAACACTACCCCCATAATAACATTTCCCCCGTATTCCTTTAAATCACTCGATGTTCTAATAGGTTGGTATGACACAAGAAAATGGCCTTTCCTTAGCAATATCTACCTACCAAAAATAGACCAGGTTTGACAATTTCCCAGAAACTCGATAATCAAATGCAATAAGTTTTTTGGTTATTTCTCCTATACTGCAACATTCTACTCTTGATCATAAAAGGAAGAGAGTGCTGAATTTTATACAACTGTGGATATTTATCATTAAAAATCTGATGTGTTGGACTCACATGACTTTCTCTACTCTTGTACTAACCATTCTTACAAACTCTTATTCCTATATCTTCTTCGTGTTAGTTAAAATAAACATTTGTACAAATTATCTTATTGCTTATTTCCTTGTAGGTGCAAGGGGAATATTGGAATACAGTAGGCTTTGTGCGATAGTCAAATCTTTTAAAGCTTTGAGATTCCGTTCTCTTTGTACACGTAACATATAAAAAAATGAACAACGATGACCCATTTCACGAAAGTTCCAAGTTTTCCGAAACTCACACACATAACAAGGTATATCTCCGAAATGGTTCACCCCACAAGAAAATTTATTGAGACATAAATTGTGTATTTTAGCAAGATCTACATTTTTTGTATAGTATAATTTGGTCTATCTCTAACGGTTTACCAGTTATGCAAAAGTCGTCCAGAGTAAATACGACTACAGGGGCTATAGCCAGAAAATTCAAGATATACATTTCATTTGTCATAAAAATATCTCAAACATATGACATTTTAATCAAAATCGTTAGAGCCATTTTCAAGAAAATCAAAATTTTCGAAAAATGTTCCATGTAAAGGGTAGTTTAGGGTGGGGCTATTTTCTTCAAAATCTTCGTGTCACATCCTTGAACGACATTAAACTTAAATACCAACTTTGGTTTTTAACCGACTTTTCGTTTTTGAGCTATGCTGTCCACAGACTGACAGACTGACAGACTGACAGACACACAGACACACACGGACCTTTTTCTAAAAATGATTTTTTTGGATTCAGGGGGCCTCAAAACATGTATTTCCGGTGAAATCTCGACTTCGAATTTTTGGTTGGAATACAATACTTGCCCTACTTACCAGTAGAGAAAGTAAAAATTATTAATGCGAATTTATCAGTGCAGTTTTATCTTTGATTATTTGTTAGATAAATAGTTACACAAGAAATGAGATGCCTCTGCTGAAATATTAGACATGTAGGTAGGTATTTTAAATAACTCCGACTTTTAATATGCTGAATATTTTTTGCATCACCTTTAATTAATACTGAGTTTCCTTTTCTTTAAAATATTCTGTTTTATTTCCATTAGTTTACCATAAAGGTCTTTGTTAGTTTCTCTTCCGTTTGAGTTTCTAATTTCCACTGTTTGTGCCACTTCGTTGTCAGATTGGCAATTTGTTTTTAAATGTCACAACTTCTATTTATTATAACTACTTTATTACTCTGCGGATAATGGTTACTTATAGACAATGTATTACATTTCATTCATTGAATAATCTAATAAAAGCCCACTCCAGTTTAGATAATGTTTCGATAGATAAATGAACCTTCGACTTTGTCATTGGTAGATTGACCGATAAAATAAAATCGCCTTTTGAAATTAATACCAACGATATTATAGTGAAATTGGACCGTTATTAGTTTAGTCACTTTCATATTGAATGAATCAATATCAGATAGGTTACAAATGAACAGAACGAGGAATAAACGCCTGAAAACCATTCAGAAAATGGAGGAAGCACACTACCACACTAACAATTCTCACTCAAAGAAACTATGATCATAAAAAATTCTTAACGCAAAATTGTACGTTGAGAGAGCTTACGTTTTCTGAAAGCCGATTTCTCTAATACGATTCTTGATATTATTTACAAATACATTTATATAAGGTTAGGAAACTACAAGAAGATATACCGAACAAATTCAGCCTGACTATATGAAAATGAAAGAGTCAATATTATAATAGTTCAAAAATTCTTAGGGTAAAGCTGCATTTCAAATTGCGCTGTGCAATAAAACCACGATAGCAGAAACAAAGAAAAGTATGGAAAAGGATACAACCATGAATTTCATTCTTAGATTTAATTAATAAAAAACAAATGCTTATCATATACTCTTATGAACAGAATATCCATTGTTAACTGTTTTGAAGAATATATTTCAGAAGACTGTTGAGACGAGGGCAGAAGAGGTCAGGGCAGTGGACATTCCTGATTTAAAATCGTTTATCATAATATAGAAGACACTAACTTCAAAACATTACTCTAAATGACCTAAAATTGGAGTACATTTCACAGAATCCTGATTTATATATTGTTTGTTGGAATTATTTGTAAAGAGGTGTGTTTTACCTATGATTAGAAAACTTACACAAAATATAAAGATTAAACATATTACAAAAATGAGTATTAGTTAAAAATGTTTTCAGGAAAACTGAATAATATCTGTAAGCGTAAAGAAGTCAGAAATAGTTTTTATTATAGCATGTAGTATTGATCCCCAAAAAAATTTTTTTTTCATTAATAGAAGGCATCTAGACCTCTATTATTTTATCTGTTGTACTCAGTGGATTAAATACATAAAAGTCGAATGAGTGTATTTTAGAGGTAAGCAATAAGCGTATAGATAACACACATACAATTCAAATTGAAATTTATATTTGCATTTAGAACGTTAATATTTAATCTACCCAGTGTTGTCTTTGTGTTATTTTTCCTCCTTACCTAAACAGACTTTTTCAGAACACCATGTACCATTATTTTGTTCACGTTCCATAAAAATGAAATATTAATCTTGCCTTCGTTTAGGTACTAGTAATGGAAAAAATATTGTACGCCACATGAGAGTAAACAGATTTTATGCGGTCATGGAAATTATCACCCTAGGCTTAGCCTTGGGCACCAAACCATCGACTCGCGGTTAAAATCTAAATTTGCTCTCATGTACCCTGAATCACCACTAGGTAAACGGTAAACAGAAATATCCGCCAGAGGAAAAGTGTACGTAATCAAGAAATACATTTTTAAAAATTAAGTATTAATACTGTAATATATAATGTCAATTTCTATTATTTTATCGAAAGAGGTCGTGATTAATAACTGTATTTTGATTCTGTTGTTGAATTCTGGTACCTTAAAAAGCGGCGCATCAATAATCATCAATAATCATTTCTTTGTCACTACATATTTTAAGATACGGAGGGGTCGTTTTGTGCACCAATTCTTAGATACGCATAAGTTAATTCATTTAAACGAAAACGCCACAAAATTAAGACTAGTTTGTGAGGAAAATCTTTTAAAAGATTGTTAAACTGTGTACGAAACTGAAACTTAGCAAAGTTTTGAAAAAAAGTTCTTCAGGATATACCTAATTCAAATTACATTGAAATTGCGACGAAACCAATTTTATATACCTGCAGAAGTTCTTAAATATTTTAGGGAAACAGATGCGCTCATAGAGTTGAAATTTTATCTACAACTGGACAACATTTGTCGTACATTTCAAATTTTATGGACATGAATACAAAATTACATAATCTTAGGAGAACTACGACTCTTAAGGAGTTCAATTTTTATTAATAAGAGTTTGGAGACATTTTTTCTAAGCATTTTAAATGTTGTTGAAACTAGTAATACACAAGGGAGATGTAGGAGTGAGTACATTTTTTATTTCGTGACAAGTGAAAACTTATTACACAGAAATATATTCTCTTCAGATCAAAGGACAGAAACATTTATTATAAAAATATAAATTAGACAACATTTGACGCCACCAGGTAGATGTGAAAATCACACTTTGCTTGACGTAAATAATATTTGAAATGTAGGTATTTTGTGGGATTAAATATCATTTAAGGACAACTTCATAATGTTAGCTATCACGTATTTTTACGCCCAGTTAACGAATGTAGGTATGCAACATTTACACAGCCTTTGAATAAAAGGTAAGTAGTAAAGTGTTTATTTCAAACAATAATATTGCTTTCAAGAAAACTGCATTTGCAGGATTATTTCAGACTTCTACCAATACCGTTACTGCAGAAAGAACTATTTCATTTTTGTGAAAATCAACTCTAATACTTACTATGAACTTATATAGCACATAACAACAAAAATTAATACAAATAATATAAAACCAAATGCCTGTCCTATATTTATGCATATAAATACAGTTAATTACAGTTTGCTTTAGAAAACGGCTTTGATATATTTTGGAATTCGCTTGCTGACTTACTGCGCATGTGTTGTTATTGTTTTCAAAATGGAGATATCTCGATTGTGAGCTATAGATATCCTGAACTAATTGGATAGAAATGGTTTTGAATGAAAATTTCACGACTTAAGTTATTATAAATTTCGAAACAAGTTCAATCTTATCCAGTTCAATTTATATTTGCTTAAAATATAAAACAAATCAAACAATACACAGAAATGGAAATTTAGAAGATTATAAGAACAAGAATCTTAGAAAAAAAATTTTACGGAGTATAAACGAGTAAAATTGGAAAAACTAAGGCTTTTTTCTTAATCTCTAAAACACCAAATAAATAAAATTTAAAATGTTATAAATTGACTGTATTTCGAAAAAAAAAAAAAAGGCTTAAAGTTAACTTTTTAAGTATAATTTTCTCAAGGAACTTATTAAGTCTAAAATAAAATCTTCCAGTTCGTCTTATTACTTATATGGATGTTGTGATCAGTTAGCAAACAAAGTTGTAAAAATTGTCCTCTGCAATTTCGTAACAAAACATTGTACCTATTTAATATGCAAGAAACGTTAAATATAACCAAATTTTAAATCTATGACCAGAAACTTTCACTTATAAAGGTAAAGCAAACCCTGAGTAAAAAAAAAAAAAAAAAAAAAAAAAAAAAAAAAAATGTCAGCATAGTAAAGTCTGTGATACTTTATCAAACGAAAACTAAAATGTTAATAAGATACACAAAAATGTAAGTTCTATAAGGATTTAATTTCCACTAAGTAACAACTCCTTAGCCTAATCATTATTTTCGCTCGGAGGAAATATTTGTGAAATTATTAATAAAATTGTGAATTATATAAGGTAGTTTTCAGTATTTTTAATATAGGTATAAACTTTTAGTTGTCAATATCGTGCCAAAGTTCAATGTTTAGGCATTTAAATTCCATCTTGTAATAATGGCTAATGCATTTTAGGATTTGCGAATTTTACACTATAGAAATTGCCGATGAAGCTATTGGTGAGATATTTTGCAAATTTTGCCACAGTTACATTATTTATCGTAACAACTTGATTGAGAACTCATATACTATGTGCTTGCTTTTCAATTACTTATCTCTCCGAAATTGAAATACTGTATGCGAGGAGAAGAAAAGTTACTTTTTCTCAAACCATACCTATGCCATAAAGAAAACACCATATGACTGCTTCCATAGTAAATTACTTTAAGCGTTGTAATCAGGTTTCAAGATAATTACAAGAGGTTATGCAGCATGTAATAACAACGTAAAATTGAATCCTGTAATATTAAAAGAAAAATTTTCTGTTCAATAATGTTGTGCTTTGATTATAAAAATGTGTGTGTGCGCGTGCACAAATCTAATGTGCAGATTTTCACGTCACTATATTTACCAAAGCATAGACTTAAAGAAATGTTTCCCCTAAACTGAGAGTTGCAGAACACGCGTAGTGTAGGGTTAAAACCAAAAGCGTTATTTCGAATGAAAGCTATTAAGCCATTAGACCTTCTGATTTTTGTGATTGTTTTGTTTGTCAGTAACATATTTATAAGGGTGAAAACAAACTAAGCACCTAGTACAAAATAAATGCATTAGCCTGATGAAGCAATGATGATAAGTCATATTTTAGTGCTTTACCTTTGTACTGCGAACTTGAAGATCGCAGCCATTGAATCTTACACTTAACATCAGGATCTGCTGGAAACAAACTGCCTTCTCACTCGTCCCAGCAATATTCACAGACACACCAAAATGAATTTCCACAGTGGTTGCATTTTAAACGACAAATTTTATTCCAGTGAATAATTTTTTCTGAGTTATCACAGAATTACAATAAAAGAAAACGTAGATCAATATAATGGCATCCCTAACAAATAGATTGATAATCTTTTCTCTCTTCTTTTAGCTGGAACTCTTCGTTTTCGTTTTTCCATCTTGTCTTTGTCACAAATGCTTAGAAGAGACCACTCATCGTTCTTTTTCACAGATCTAAATTAGCTACATTATATTTGTCTATGGTACTTGTAGCAATTGTTTTCCTTTCAATGGCAAACGTAGCACTTTTCTGTTCGAGTCATTTGAGAATAAAATTGCTTCAAAATATCGAGATTATACAATATATGGAAACTTCTATGTAAAAAATAAAAACAAACAACGAAACAAAAACTACAGCTTTCTATGTTATATGAGATTTCGGAATTCACCAATTATACAACGAGTTTGTTTCGAGCTTCTGTCCTTCTTCATCGTCCTTGTCTTCATTACTCGCATCTATAGAATGTTTACATCTACAATAGTAAGGTTTTCAGTGAAACACTCACCGACACACACACAAATCTTCTTCACGCGTGTTATTGGTCAAATGAATATTTTAACTTCAATCTCAAGAAAATAAGACAAGAAAGTATTAAGGCGGAAACCCAACATGATGGCGATAAATTAAATCAGAGATTTAAATGCGTAATCTTTTGAGATCACTATTATTAACACTTTTATTTTCTTCCTGTTTTAAAATCATGGAAATGACCTAAACTATAAAATTAAATTGTGATACAACATGTTTGGTATTATTCAACTTTTATGCCAATTTCAGTCTTTGATATAAAAACTCTCCCAAGAATGAGGTTAAAATTTTCATTTGAGCATGTGATTTAACACAAAAATTTTGCACAAAACAAACTGTCATATTACCCAGTGCTCGAAATGGACAGAAAATTGAAGAGAGAAACTGTAGAATCACGAACAATACATTTCAATCCGGGTCCGTTTCTATACCAGCGTTGAAGTCACCTCGGCGCCATCTGAAAGATTATTACAAACTGTTAACATCGAAAAATATTCTATGTGATATACTCGCAATAAAAATTTGAGAAATAAAATAATTTCCAAAAACACTAGGCAATAGACAGAGAATTCGGAAATCTTTACTTATAACATGAGAAACTTTAAGATTTGAAATAACGGACGAATAAAAACTTGAAGTAAAGTTAACAATTTTGAACGCGTGTTATGCTGCTAATATAGCAGCTTCATCTTGATCGACCGATGGCTACGCAAACAAAATGGAGTCTTAGCACAAATGACTTGGACAGTAATTACTATCGGAAAAAACAACGCCCAACAGCTCAGAAACTCACATCGATAGTTATCCCACAAAACGCCAAAAAGTCACCAACGAATGTAAATTCGATAGTCTCAAGCACATTTACGACACATACTAAGTAATAGTATATGTACAGAATCTAGCAACTTCTACCTAGAAGTATAAAAATCGAAATTTACGGAACGGCGACATGAGAAATGCTGTATGAGAGGGTCATTATGGTCCATTTCGAGCACTTTTAACACTCCCTGCCACCGTTTCACCATCAACTACTACAGATGCTCCAGGTACTGGGGCTTATACGGCTTCGTTCAAGCGTATGGCAAAGTAAGGGCGTTCGTCGTCACCATCCAGAGATGAGATAAACTGAGATTCACTCAGGCAAGAGAAACAAATCCGTCCGTCGAGCACGATACAGTTATTGCACTTGGTGGGTTGTGGCCTTCAACTTAGGCCAGTGGGTACTGTCACAAGCTGGTGGAGCCTGCCGGAGTGTGATGGTACAGGGGACTCTGGTAGTAGCTGTCCTGTGCGAGGGCTCCAGAGTGCGCCGGGTGGACGGCGTTGGGTAACGGGCTAAGAGGACTGTACCCTGCAGCAGCATACTGTGCCGCCATGTCCGAGTACATCTTGATGTCCGTCTTGCTCTCGGCGGGCAGGAGGCGGGTAATGGAAAAGGGATGGCTTGTGGCAGGATAACTGGCGCTAGGTTCCTGCTTCAGGTTAGGGTGCCCGTGATGTTGGAGCATGGCTTGATGATGTTCGGCTGCCAGTATGCTGGGATGGACCCCGCAGCGTCCCGCTACCATGGCTGCCAACTCCTCGTGATGTTGCTGTTGTTGTTGCTGCTGCTGCATGGTATGCTGAGCGTGCTGTTGATGCTGATGGGAATGCTGCAGATGTGGCTGCTGCTGATGCTGTTGAGGCGCCAGGCCACATAGATCCGACCCCATCAATCCCGCCATGGGGTCCGATTCCACTTTGGGAGCGTGCAGTCCCAACATTGAACTGAGAGTCTGGTCAGAAGACGACCCTCCGCCGGATTTGTCGTGCTGAGATTTATGGTGATGAGAGTCTTCATGGGGCGTCTTCTTGCCGTCACCAGCCTGCGGCGCCTGACTACCTTGCCCTTGCTGGTGTGTTGGTGACGTCTTATGGGCTTGTCGAGCGGCCTCCTTCTTGTCGTCCTTGAAACGCTTTTGGCGACGAAGGTAGCACCCGTTCTCGAACATATTACCCGAGTCGGGATGCAGTGTCCAAAAAGAACCTTTACCGGGCTTGTCCGGCGTCCTCGGCACTTTTACGAAACAATCGTTGAAGGATAGAGAATGTCTAATGGAGTTTTGCCAGCGTTGTTGATTCTGGCGATAGAAAGGAAAAAGGTCCATGATAAACTGATAGATCTCGGATAAGGTGAGCATCTTGCTGGGAGCGTTTTGGATGGCCATAGTGATGAGGGAGATATATGAATATGGAGGTTTGGCGTGGGTGTAACTGCGACGGTAAGTTTTGTCCGCTCGCGCCCTTTGCAGCGCCGCAGCGGAATTGGGTGAACCGGCGTCGCCGGCCACGGCAGCTCCCAAGTCGCCGCGTCCCACTCCCATGGTACCCACGGGAGCCAGGGCCCCGTTGTAGCTGTTGATGGATCCCATTCCTCCCATGCAGGACCCCACACCGTTCATGTTGCTCATGGGGGAACTGTAGCCCATCCCCGTGGAGGACATACAGCTGCCGTTCATGTTGATGGAACCCATGGCAGATCCCAGCATGTTGGATCCGAAGGTAGCCGCGGTCTGCGGAGAACACGAGTTCATCGTCGTCATGGAGACGCAGCTCATGGAGTTCATGCTGTAGGTGGGCGTCATGGGGCTCATCGAGTTGACCACGGTGCTGCTCATGGCAGCGGCACCGCCTCCCCCACCCCCGCCACCGCCTCCACCCCCCGATCCCCCGCTGCCGCTGATGGCCACAGAGTCCGGGTACAGTTTCTGGGAAAGCATGGCAATATCACGCGCTCTTACACTGCATCACACGCGGTCCTCACACGTACACTTCCAAATCGTCGTCCTTAGGGGAGGGCGGGAGGCCTCCGCGGCGGGCGGCCCGCGCGCGGCGGCTGGACCGTGCGGTTCCGGTGGCTCGAATCCCGTCGTCTCAGTCCGCGATATCATTCGCAAACAACAACGACGACCGAGGTCTTGCGAACAAATTTCTTGGACAAACAACGAGAAGGCGGCGCTGGCATCATCACACCTTCGACACTTGGCACACACACACTGACACAACGGGGTCCACTATAGCAACAGGTCGGTGCTCGCGGGCGGCGGGGGTAGAGGGGGTACGTACACACACATACACTCCCTAGCCACCACGCTATTTACTCGCAGCTAAAGAGTAACACTGATTGAAAAAACAAACATTCGTTCACTAACGACGACGACGGCGACGGCGGCGGTGGTGGTGGTAGTGGAGGTGGCTGTGTACAGATCACGTGGGGGCGGCGTCGCTTGCAGAGACCTCTTGCTGGAGACCTTCCCGAATTCCGTCTTGTTTGGCCAAGAGCGGGGGGACACACTATTTAGCTTTCGATGATCAAACTGAAGTGCCTTCTAAAGTTTGGGAACATGAAATAGCAAATGGACACCGTGATGAGAGGGGGGAACAGAGGGGTGACCTCAAGAATACTACCCTCTCCCCTTACGTCTCCACATGGACCGCCTCCAGTCGCCGACGTGGAGCCAACGTCGCCGAAAGTTCCCGGGATGCAACTCCGTTGTCATGGCAACACCAATGAACAGCGCTGACGTCACAGGGATCACCCGCGTGAGGAGGAGCTTGCAGCGTTGGCCACGCCTCTGTAGCGCCTGTCTCGTCGCAGACTGGCACCGTGCGCGTTCAGAGCGCTGCCTACGGGGGAACGTCCAACTACCGCCTCTTCTGCAGCGACCAAGACGTTTTTTTATTTCTGGGAATGGATTACTATGTGCCACGTTTTCTCGCCATCCAGTGCAACGAGCCACGAAAAGGTGAGTGAGGTTTTCGCCACCCACATACCAAAAGGGAGTACTTTTAGTATCTCAGACTAAACCTAGATACCTACTCCATTGTTTATGTTTTTCATCGCTCAAAGTAGTATCGCAAGCAGCATATCGCTCGCAGAACTGTCGCTTTTCGTATGAATATCTTGCTTTGCGGTTAGGGTTTTGGAAGAATACAAAAAGATGATTTATATGAACTTTTTGTGCACCCTTAGTTAAGTAATTTCCAATCATACTTATAAAACTTCAACCACGGGCAAGCCTAATTTAATCACCTATAAATGTTAGTAACAAAATTAAAAAGAAAAACTGTTAATTCAATTCACAAAATATTTGTAAATCCTTTCTGATTTATATGATATATTATACATACTATGTGTATATATGCATATAATTAGTTCATTTAAAAAGTAATTTCCAAGACAATATAAAAGAAAACATGTGCAGCAATTTGTTGTATAATTTCTGAGGAACAAAGTTAAGAAGAGGTAATATTTAGATGTGTGATATTAATTTCCTTCTCATTTTGAAACCTGTTGAACGTTTTAATCAAAGATTAAAAATCATGATGCATTTTTAAACGTTGAGCACATAACATAGAATAGTACATTATTTCGAAAACTGATCTGCTTTGCAATGTTTCCATTCAAAAGTTAAACACTGAAAAGCTTTGTGTTAGTTTCTAGAAAAATGAATCAGTGAATCAGTGTTTCGCAGTGAATAGCATGCTTTTTTTCTAACCACAACCATAGTATATTGCTAAATGCTAGCAAGATCATTATTCTGTCTTTGTGTCATTTTTCTTTACCGCTTATCTACGTTGTCGTCTCCTGAACAAACAAAAGCGCATTTTTATAAAAATTCCATATTTCGTGCCCCTGTCTGTCTGTCTGTAAACAGCATAATTCAAACACGAACAGTCGAATGAATACCAAACTGTAGGTACATTTAATTCTATCAAGGATGTAACATGAAGATTTTAACGGAATTTCCCTACCCAATAGAAAGTTTTTCACTGTTTTGTGTTTATAAATCACAGTAACTGTCTTGAAGAAAATAGCAACATTTAAGATAAGTATTATGTGACTAATAAAATATATAGCTGTATTGGACCTTCTTGAATAGTTTTCTTCATCCTTATCGAATTTTGTATGCGTAATTATGCAAAACTGATAAATTACAAAAGACACAAACTCACTTCTTGTAGAAGGGCTCATTGACATATTTTTTATTTATGTACCTACTTATTTATTTATGCTATGCAAATTATGTTCGAATATGCCATGACTTTAGCCAAGAGTCATTGAAAGTCATATCGTATTTATTTACATTTTAAACACATACATCTTTGAGGTATATAATTTTATTTATATAAAATAACTCGTGCAGCATTAGTTATTCTCGCAATATTCATTAAAGCTTTCTCAAGTTGAGCTGTCATATGGCATTATCTCAAGCAATTCATTTTTCCTCCTAGGTAATGGTTTATGGAAGAAAAAGACTAATTTACGATATACTAGAAGCAATTACGTTTGATTTTCGATAGCATACGTTCAACCAACCCCTTGTTGCTTTCTTCTGAGATTATTTCAACTCAGAAATGTATCGTAAATAGAAGAATCATTTCTATAATGTATGGAGCTATGTGAAGTTGTAAGGTTATAGTAGGAAAAGACTGTTGTATGAGTGACGCACCAATTTCCTTTTCTTCTTTCGCTCATAGATATGCCACTTTTGTCAACCAAGGTTTCAATTACTTAGTAGGTGCATACACAAATGCATTATTTTCATCAGCAATAACTTGTTTACCTGTTATGTGGTATTAAGGGTGTCTAATAGTTTATTAATTTTTTATTTTTTATTTGAATCATGCAACTTTCAGAGAGTTCTCATTTCGTCAACTAAATTTCAAGTAGCTATCAAAATAAGCATTTTAGATTTAAGGATAACTGAAAGTATTCGTACAACAATATTTTCATGTGTAAAGATTTGTATCTGATACTCCTTTTGTGACTGGTGTTTGGTAATACCTATCTGTGCCTAAAAGTTTTGATGCTGATTTTGCTCACTTTGTATACTCAAAATAACATTTTATTTAGCATTTTCAACACTTTGTGTATTTTAAGATAACATGTATTTCAATGGTTAACGAGATAGAGTCCAGAATTAGTTATATCTGTGCTTTAAAAAGCTCTGCATAGAGTCATGTAGTTATGCACTTATGCACCACTGGCAACAAAACCGTTTTTGTCTAAGGATCAAATTTCTCACAGCCAAAATAAAACCACAGAATTAGATAACTATATCAACCTATATTGCTTTTATGATTTCAGGTAATGAAACTTTTCATTTTGTGTTTTGTCTCTGGGAAAGTCAGCGTGCTTATTTAGATTTGTGTTTTATGGGAGGAATAGGTAGGTAAACAAAATTATTTGTGCGTTAACACATGCCTCATTTGGCTATAAAAGAGGGGTGTCCAAACAACACTATCTGCTATATTGCTTAATGTCTCCATGCTGGGAGAGAAACAAACAAGATGGAAGATGATTAATTCCTTAGTGTGTGACTGCCGATCTTGAGCGTTTAATGGCTTAACAACGGCCGCATGTGGCGCGTGATCGATTTATTTGAAAATGGTGGCTGCTTACGTCGTAGCATTTTAAGCATACATAAGTTACATCTATTTCTTAATGTGCAGTCCTTTACAAGAAGCAGAGTTTTTCAGCTATTATAAGAAAAATAACAAAAATAGGTGTAGTTCACAGTGCCGAGGTTAAACATGACTCAGTGACGAACTTAAGTTCTTGTGGTTAAAAACTCATGTGATTCTCTTCGTATGTTTCTAATCCTCAACACCTTTGTTTTCAAATTCTCAGCATCTTGATTTTTTCTCATTTAAAAGTTCATTTTTTCTTCCAGTAGTTTAGATTAACAAATCCTCTGCAAAGGTTGTAACTGGTACCAGCTACTTCATTTATTAGTGTTAAGTTGTTAAAATTATGAATATGACTCGACATTCAGCCCAAACTCTTTGCCAGTCGTATCCAATTACATGCAATTTATAACAACTTCTTAAAAATACAAAATAGCCATTAAATACCATCAATTTGATTTATATCGGGTGATCCAAAAGACTCTGAACCGGCTGCGCTGTCTTTTGGCACTAATTTTGCCATTTTGAACCACTTGCTTGTATACTCTTTCCTTCAAATATCTGTACCCCTAAATTCTACTAAAATATGGATTGAATCTTTTTCTTTGCATATAGGTCTAATTTCTTCTTCTGTACCTCCGCTGTAAGATTTTATCTCCAAACTCCCAGTTCAAACCTTCTCTTTGATCTTTATTATACCTACCTTTCGATGTACCTACATATTTTTCTTATCATTACTTGCAAATTCATTATAACATCTTAATGAACTTCTTTTCTCCACCATTTTCCAAGATTCTGTCTTTCCATATCTTCTAATTGACATCTAATTCCCAGAATCCTGTCGGCATACAGATTCCGATCAAAGAAAATAGAACAATTTTACCACAGCTAAATAATTTATTGACTGCATCAGAGCATTTTAAATATTTAATTAGTTTTCAGTGCAGGTAAGAAGAGGCAAAACTACTGCAATCTTTGAATATGAAGAGAAATGATTTAACTTAAGTCTATATGTCTCAAAAAATGACTACAACAACCTCTACTAAAGGTGATTTTGTTTCTGTATTAAAGGTTCAATAAATTATTATTTATGGCTCATAGAATACATTGCAAAACAGGGTATTTTAGATAAATATCTTTTTTTCAAAATCCTTGAGCTTAAAGATCTTCAAATATGTATCCATTTCACAAAATTTTATGATATTTGCTTAATATTTTCCAAAAAAGGGAGCTTCACAATATCTGTTAATCTTTATCTTTCAGTAGCTTTTGACACAAAATACAATTTCATCTTTTAATATCAGTGATGTATCTTTCCTCTAGGCAATTTCCCGTATAGTGTTGTAGAAATTAGGAAGTTCATTTTGTACATTACAAAAACAAATCTTAAAAAATGTAGCAAAGTCTTGAGATTGTTTTACGTGACACGAATGCATATTCAACTGCATAGGTATCCACTTCCTACATAACGAATTGGATATTCTGCGATACTCGTTTTTTGACAGATAGTTTTATAGTAATTTTGCAGGGACATAATAAATATTAATGCTCATTAATATTTGGCTAAAGAGTGCCAGGCAACGAACATAAATGGCAATTAAAGAAGGAAGATGTTTAGGTATACCTACCTCTGTAAAGTGAGTGAGTGATTGTCGGGTTTAAGGGCCCGTCGACAACTTGGTCATTAGGGCCCCTACTTGTGTAAATAATGGAATACTTTGTGGTACGTGAAAGAACACAGATATGTTGCAAACAAATGAATGACTTGTAGCAACCGTAAGAAATAAGTAAACTTTGCCAACAAATGAATGCCTTGGAATACTACTGTGCTTTTCAAATGGGAAGGAGTTTGTCCTTGAGCGTCTCCTGGCCTATAACCAATCGGAGTCCTGCTGTGTTGTCATATTGCTTTCCCCTTAAGTAAGGCTTGACGCGCGCCAAGAAGTATGAAGGGTGGGGGTAATGAGCTTGCAATGCTCTGCAAGTAAACGTATCTCATTGGCTGCAGATCAGAACTCTTCCCATTTGAAAAGCACACTATAGGGCACTCCAAAATTACCCACAGCTGCCTTCTAAACCAGGACCAACCGCCAATCTGCCAACAATGTAAAGTACAACTGACTCAAGCATATCGTCACCAAGTGCCACTTCTTCAACCGATGACAACAACACTACAAAATATCCAGCGAACTTGTATCAACGTGTAACATCTCAACTGATTGTTGAAAGTCAATTCAAAAGTATCAATAGGTATGTAGGTATAACAATATATAATGCTGTGTTACAATTCCAATGTTAAATGTACAGATAAATGTAAACTTACGATATGCTTTTAAGTTAAAAAGATTACAAAAAGGCTACAATTAAAAAGAAATGTTTTAAGAGTACAGCTGGTCGCTTTATGATGACTTTGAAACTCCATTCTCTTTGCATGGCCAAGAGATAAAACAACGAAAACTTCCCGTTTGAGAAAAGTCGGTATAAGTATTGGAAACTTCAGACATATAACAAGAAATACCTCGGAAATGGTTTACTCCGCTAAAAATATGTATTTGACATAAACTGTGTCCTCGCACGAAATCTACATTTTGTATAGTAAGATTTTGTTTACCAGTTATGTAGGTAAAAGTCATCTATGAGGAAACTTGCAGAAAATTAAAGATATACATTCCATTTGTCGTAAAAACACCTTAAAATACAGCATTATAATTGAAATAATTAGAGCCATTTTTGAGAAATTCAAAAAAAATTTACACCGCGGACTTTCTCTTAAAATTATTTTTGGATTCAGGGGTCCTTAAAACTCACACTTCCAATGAAATCTGAGTAGGTATCGAATTTTTGGATTGAATGCAATACCTTACTCTGTAGAGGAAGTAAAAGGGAAAGACAAAAATCTGAGTAGGTATCGAATTTTTGGATTGAATGCAATACCTTACTCTGTAGAGGAAGTAAAAGGGAAAGACAACAAATTGATCCATTGCAACGGCTATGAAACAATGAAGTAGTACTCACTACTGGGTACTTTGCAATAAACTGGCAAAACGAAAAAGGACTATGAAAGTCTGTAGGTATTCCAATTTTTCGCATGGTTACCTATTTAAAAGGGACCCTGCGCCTCTATGTCCGCTGTGTGACAACCTCTTGTCGGTTCGCCACGTGTTGCTGGAGTGTTGCCAGACTTGTAGAGGTCCTAGCGGACGACAAAACAGCGGTTGATAGAGTTTTTAAATTTTTTGCGGAGTGCAATATCAATTTGAGAATTTAAAATTTTAATTATCTGTTTCTGCTTTTGGACATATTTATCACATTGTTTCATATCTAGCTATTGCCACTGCTTTTTACCTTTGTATACTTTTCTTGTTGCTAGTATTTTTATTTTTTTAGTCAAATTTATATCTGGCTATTGCCATGAATCTTTTAAGGGCGCTGATGACCTAGAAGTTGAGCGCCCTTAAACCAAATCAAAAAAAAAAAAAAAAAAGTAGGTATTCCAACGTGCTTGCATAGTGGGTATGTAGGTATGAAACTTAGGGTAGGTCTGCTACCGCACATAGGTAGGCATTACATGCCCGTCTTGGCGTGTAATGACCATGCGTGTGACATACTAGCATGTGTGGAGAATAGGATCCACCGCATCCCGCGCCAAGAGCACTCCTCGTTTCGGATAAACGCCATAGCAAATGACATACTTTCAGGAATAAAACTAGCATCAACATTAAAAGTGTTTTTATATCTAAGTTACGAAGTAATCCATACTATGTGGAAAACAAATATATGATAAGAATAAGAAATTCACATCTCCGAAAAAAGTTAATGTGACAAACGCATAAGTTTAGATAGTATTGATTTCGAAAAGAATGGCAGTAGCTTATTCTAGCTTACGTAACAAGTAGATATCTTGCATTTGTTTACTGTGTTTGGCATTTGTCTCTAGAGGACTATGTCCATGTGCATAATAATTGGTAACGCCGACCCAAATTTTGTGTTTGAGAATGTCCCAGGCCTTCATTTTCAAGCACAAATGTGTTAATTATGTTGTAAGGAACACTATACAATTTTGCTGTTCTGTATAATCTCATGCTTTCCAATTTCACTTTCCTAGGTGCACTTAAAAGATCTCCAGTGTCATAATTTCTGTACAATTTTACACTGCATTTTTTAGTACTTACCTTTATAGGAGCTATGTTGAGCGAAATACTGCAATGTAATAAAAATGAAACTAAATATTAAGTGTATAACTCTAAATAAGTAAATACTTAACAAACAAATTGATACCTACTATTTATAATAGGTGGATAAATTGGCAACATGCCATTGCTTAGATAAGGTAATTGTCAATAATCTAAAATTAATTTGTCATAATGGTTATGTAGATATGTGGAATACTTACCTGTCTAAAATGTGTAAAAGTTGGAACACTTAGAACCAATGTAAAACAACTTAAACAGCTGGAAATTAAAGGTCTGAAATGCAGAGAGAAATTTTCGTAACGAAATGTGCTGGTTTCTTAAGGTTCATGTGTGCTTATGCCTCACAAAATAAATTCACCAACAGGTTTATACAACAATGTACGTATACTATTCCCTTTTAATAAAATGTACGTAAGTTGTTTCAAATGGCTTGAAACTAAATTTAAACCTGGTTAGGCATACAACACCTTCCTTTTCATCAGTAAACTTAACTCTAAATGGGAACATCTTTATTCTGTGTGTTCCGATGACCGCAAGGGTCTGTTTGCAGCGAAGATGTCCATTCTATCTGCTAAGAAAACTATGAAATATCCGAGCAACAGGCAAGTTTGCAGCATGCTCTTAAACAAATTACCTATACTGCTCGCTAATTAATACACCTAATAGGTATTAATTAAGAACTGTATTAAAATGTTATTTACTAGAAAAACCAAGTTTATTTTCATTTGTTACTATGGCTTCGCGAAATGACATACAAGGAATCGTAATTTGAGAATTTATTCATCAAAATTTACATTACCCTTTCGCAAAATGGGATACCCTGAGTTCCGTCAAGCTCTGCGCAATAGCCATCAACTGCAGACTCCAGCTCTTCATTGTTGGTGAGTCGTTCACCATCAAGCAATGTCTTCAAGTTTGGTAACAGAGTAATCAAAGGGGGCTAAATCTGGCCAATAGGGTGCATGAGGAGGCAATTGGGCAAGCGATGACTAGTTTTACCAGTGTTTACAAATTTGCTGAGAGCATTTGCTATTGATGGCTGCCAAACAAATACTAACACACACACACACACACACACACACACACACACACACACACACACACACACACACACACACACACATAAATTCATTCGCTTTCATATTTCTAGACTTTAGGGATGATTGGAAATAATTCTAGCTAAAGAAAAATGTCCCATCTTCCAGCAAGAATTGAACGCGGGACCTTTGCACCTTTGGCTAGCATACTAATCACCAGACCACAGAGACATTCTTTACATATTTCCAAAATTCATTCAAGTTCAGCATCTTCCAGATATATGACATGAAGCTTTTCAAGAGAATCAACTTTCATAAACTACTTTACGTGTAAAAATTTTCAAAGTATTTTAGTTTATCAAAATGGTTACAACAATCTTGATTAATATACCAAAGGTATTGAGATATTTACCTCTTTCTAAAATCCTATTTCTTTTTTTGTATTTAGGGGGTCTTAAAACATATTTTCGGTGAAATCTCGACATCGAATTTTTGGATAGAATACAATACTTCTTCTACTCACTATACGTAGCAGATAAATGTAGATCTTGCTAAAACAGAATTTATATCTAAATAAGGTTTTTGTAGAGTGAACCATTTCGATATATTCCTTGTTATGTGTGTAAAAACCTCAGCGCAACAGCCCATGAAGGGCCAAGGCTTGCCGCCCAGCCGCTGCATTCCCCAACTTTGCCCACTACAGGCGTCATTGGTGGGTTGTAGTGCTGGAGGGTGGTCCGTGGTCAGCACCCCGAGTCCTCCCGACCAGTTGTGCGGCCTTGTCAACCTGGAGCCGCTACTTCTCCATCAAGTAGCTCCTCATTTGGCCCCCGGGAGCTAACGAGGCCGTTCCAGACCTCCCAAAGGGGGAAAATCCCCATGCTAGTACCGAGGATCGAACCCGGGTCCTCCGCGCCAGAGGCAAGCACGCTATGATATTTGTCTGAGTTTTGAAAAACAAGCTTTCGTCAAATGGAACATCGTTATTCAGCTTCTATATGTTAGCCGTGCAAAGAGAACGGAATTGGAAAGCTTTAAAAGATTTGACTATCGCTCAAAGCCTACTGTATTCCCATATTCCCTTTGCACGTGCAATAAAATAAGCAATAAGATAATTTCTGCAAATGTTTATCTCAACTAACACGTAGAAGATATAGGTATAAGAGTTTGTAAGAATGGTTAGTACAAGAGTAGAGAAAGTCATGTGAGTGCAACATATCAGATGTTTATATAATGTTTGACAATGCTACCAGCATGTAACTTAAACTAACGCAGTTGCAGATAAATTTGTGAAGTCGTAAAAAACTAATATGAAAGTTCAGTAAAAATTGATAATTCCTGATTTTGAGATTTTCCCTTCCGTCAGATCAAAATACAGTTTACGGTATTTCACAACAACATTTGTTCTACTTAATGCATGTAAAATAATTTTGTTACCACTACAATTGAAAATGTTGAAAACGTTTTTCATAATCTTGCAAAATGCCAGAATATGTAAATTCGAAAATTTATTTTTTCTTTCTGTGTGTGAAAAACGAGAATTTGCTGTTTGTTAATTTGGCTGCTAGACTGTTTATAATGTATATGAATTACCTTTTAGTGTGCTATAGGTATACAGAAAATACAGAAACCCAACAGGCAACCAAACATAAATCTTTTATTATCTCTGTGTTCCAAAGAAACACATAGTTGGAAAGCATTTTCTGACTAACACATGATGTTATTGTAGTTTTGTTTGTGTATCTACATTGGACTATTCCTTTGTTTAAGATGCACTTTTTAAATAAATAATAGATTCTCCATCTATACATGTGTTTCTATGCCTAGTAGTTAAAACCCACCCCAAGTTATCATTATTTTCTTAATTGCTTTAATTTTAATCGTGCTTATTATTTATTCAAATATCTTGGTTGATAGTTTGAGTGTGGAAGATAAAATATCAAAACTGTTATTCCCTGAAAATGTCTAACGATTTTGGTTAAAATGTCATGTTTAATTTGACAATAACAATTAAAATTTAGGTATAAGTATCTTGAATTTTCTGGGAATAACCTGTGAAGTCTTCTTAATTCTGAGGAAATAGTACATAAAGTTGTAGATATATGTGGTAAACGTTTAAGATATAAACAAAAACTATAATATTAAAAAAATCTATCTCTATTTAATGTGGAGTCGGAGATGTGGGCTAGAAGAAAGGAACTTAAGCGATGTGGGCAAATTAGTAAGAACTAGAATAGATGACATAAAATAAGGAATCATTGATGTTTTATAAAGAAGTAAAAAGAAATTGGGGACGAGAACTATAATGCAGGAAAGAGAAGGGTTAGCTTGGATAAGAACAGGTAGGTACAATATTTTAAGAGGATTAAGAGGAAGAGAAAAAGGAATTTGTGAATGTCGGGGATGAGGGATATGACAGAATGTAAAAGGGTAGAATTATGGAGAGAGAAAAATGTTTGGGAAGAGAAATGGGGAAAAGTAAAGAGGAATATAGTAACGATAAAGATGTTAACAGGAATAGAGGAAAAGAAAGTTGTAGGTATAGCCGGGTTTTTATAGAAAGTAAAAGAAAAATGGGAAAGAAATGTGAAAAATAGGTATAAGAAATGAAGGGAAAATAAACAAAGGGAGGGACTGATATGAGCCACCCGCTAGAGTAAAGAAAGTGCATGTAATGAAGATAGATAAACTGAAATTTTGTAATAGTGGGTATTTTGGAATATATAGCTGCTGGCTTCCAGTAGCTAAGGTAAATTGTGGGAAATATTATTAGATTTAATTATACTTATTTCATTTTATGTTAGTTGGTTAAGATTGCAATGTTTCTGAGCACAACTAAATTATTCATTCATCCATTCATTCATTAAAAACACAAATTTGTTTAAAATAGCCTTTTGTAGCATCCACCAATTAGGAAATATTCGTTATTATTGGTTTGAATTTTTCATCGCTTTTTCCCTTTTTTGTTGTCGCCATTTCTCTTAATTTCTGAACTATTTAAGCATCTTAAGAAGAGAGAGTATTTGTATTACATTTGAACCTAAATTTTGAGATAGATATTTAACTGGAAATTCCTCTTTTAAAGTACTTTGAACCCAATAAAACATTTCCGGAAGAAAGCCCACGTGTATATGTTTGCGAACAGCACAACTCAAAATCGAAAAGTAATATAAAAGGAGAATTTTCGAAACTCTCCTCACCCGAAAAAAAAATCACATGGAAAAATTGTATTATTTTATTTTTCGTAAACTACCTCTAACAACGTTATTAAAATACCTATCTTGTATTTGAGATATAAGAATAGGTTTCGCTGAAATAAAAAGTTTACGCCAGTAAAAGTTTGTTTTGTTATATATTTGAAGATGAATTTGTTCAGTTCTAAACTTACACATTATGAGCTACACTTGAACTAGCCATTTGCTCTCTGCAACACATTTATACAATTACATTTTGTCGCTGGACGTGTTTGGATTGTGCTTGGGTTATTGTTCTTTATTTATAATATTTCTCTCTTATTTTTATTTCTACTAAATTCCTTTATTCTTTGTCTGCCTAGGTCATCCTTTCTTTATAATTTTGCTGGTATATATTTTTTGTTTCTTAACATTTTCCATAATCACTTACAACTAACACTTTTCCCCTTTTCCTTAATTTGATTTAACGTATTATCTTCCCTCCTTCTGTTACTCCTAACTTTGGGTATTTTAAGGATATGTGATATCAAAGCTAGCAACAATCAATTGACAGCTGAGTGTTTTATAATAGGTGCCTGCACAAAAGTTACACTGGCGTAGATTTGTAACTATAGTTGAAACTATTCTAGGGTATACTTGTCATGATTTTTGTTATGTCTTGTAGGTCTGTATCATATGGTTTACTGCTTTGCAATAGCGTACCAGATAGGTATAAGAAATAAATCGGCGAAAGATAAAGTAAACGCAGTTTTGTGTGTGTGCGTGCGTTAGCTTAGCTAGGCGTTTTATAGATTTAAACCGATTTAAAAAATATCAATAAATTATCGTGAAGCTCTCATATTTGGTGTATCTACCTAGGCGCAACTTTCAACACACTTCCGCACCTATACCTATACATCTAAGATTCGTGAACTTTCCACTGTTGTGGGTTAAAACTATAAAACTAATTCACTAGATAAATGGATCATTGAAAGTAAATTTAGTATGTGGGCTTCTATAATTAATAATAATAATAATAATAATAATAATAATAATAATAATAATAATAATAATAATAATAATAATAATAATAATAATAATAATAATAATAATAATAATAATAATAATAATAATAATAATAATAATAATAATAATAATAATAATAATAATAATAATAATAATAATAATAATAATAATAATAATAATAATAATAATAATAATAATAATAATAATAATAATAATAATAATAATAATAATAATAATAATAATAATAATAATAATAATAATAATAATAATAATAATAATAATAATAATAATAATAATAATAACAATAAGAATACAGCGATATGCCTATCGATAGATATCCTATCGATAGATATTACTATTATCTAATCTATTTCTTACCAGTATGTATAAATTCAGCAAAAGTTTAATTTGTTAGATTCAACTTATTCCTAAACAGGTTTACGAAATAGGGTTTTCTAAGAAAATATTCTGGATATTTTCTCGGTATTTCCTAAATGGTAACTTTATGCTTTAGAATATAGGGTTCTGTGGTTATCTAAATATACCTAGGTAAATTATATTTATAATCCTGTTGTCAGTTCCCTTCGCAGTTTCATGTCTTAATAAGGAACTTAAGCTGTAAAATGCATTACATACATTGGAATTAAGATGTCATTCTGTACTCCGTAAGTAGAAGTGATGAAGTGATATGCTTTTGTTTTATTTTCAAGGAAAACGTACCGCGATAAACCTTGCTACGTGATAATGTCTAGACCTTGGTCTAAATAACTATGCCCCGTCTCTTAACGATCACGTGCACTGGACACATTGGCAACTGTCACAGAAAAGGTTTCTATGCAACACAAATAGTTCTTTATTTCCTATGATCATTTATATTAATATTATATTATTAATACAATTTTCATAAGCATAATTGCGCAAGAGTTAATGCATATAAATGTATGTAAATTCCTACCAACAAATAGGTAAGAAGATCTTTCGATTTAAACCTCCTCACAAGATGACCACAGTACATGCATCTGTCATGACTGTTATTATAGCTTTTATCGCCTAACCTCCATTGCACAAGACTTGTTTGTTATGCATTGCCATTCAAAGTGGGATGAAAAGCAAGCGCCAGAATGTCTACTTCTCAAACTGGCAATATTGTAAATAGGGCTCGGAAGTTGACCATAAATTGCCTAAAAGGACGTTTAAAAATACCTAAAAATATATTAAAAAAAAAAAAAAAGGCAGCTAAAATCTGGGGAAAAGGGACATAAAGAAGTGGTATAAATTAATAATTTCAGTTGTTCTGTGTTTTGCATCTGTCATGACTGTTATTATAGCTTTTATCGCCTAACCTCCATTGCACAAGACTTGTTTGTTATGCATTGCCATTCAAAGTGGGATGAAAAGCAAGCGCCAGAATGTCTACTTCTCAAACTGGCAATATTGTAAATAGGGCTCGGAAGTTGACCATAAATTGCCTAAAAGGACGTTTAAAAATACCTAAAAATATATTAAAAAAAAAAAAAAAAAGGCAGCTAAAATCTGGGGAAAAGGGACATAAAGAAGTGGTATAAATTAATAATTTCAGTTGTTCTGTGTTTTCTGCGTGTTTCTGCTTTTGTGCACTAACTTTCATGTCGCAATATTTGCAGAAATAAATACTTCCACGAGTAGAAAATACCTCCGCTTCAAATTCAGAAACAAGCTGTCGCAAAAGTTCTGCCAGGCTCAGTTTTAGGCATATTTATCGTCGAGATTTCCTCCATAAACTGTGAAATTGCAGTCAAACATAGGGTGAATGCAACCTACCCTCTCCTACCCTCTGTTCAAGGTCATTGTCACGGTGCTGGTAAAAAATAACGGGATATTTAGAAAAGGTTCAGTACTTTCTAGTAGGATATATATATATATATATATATATATATATATATATATATATATATATATATATATATATTCCCTCTGTTTATAGCGTATTCTCTCTCAGCTACCTGTTATAGCCAGTCTTAGCAATGCGTATTAGTTAAAAGAAATTGCAATTGAGATTACACTGTTGGACACGAAAAAGATAGAAGAAGGTAAAGCTGTTTAATGAAACAAAAAAAGGCTAAAAAGGACATTTAAGTCAAAATGCGCCAAAAAGGCAGAAAAGCACACATAAAATTCACCAATTTCTGACCTATAATGACTCTAATGAACATATATTACGTTGCACCTCGTCTTCAGACACCAGAATAAAAAAAATCCTCAACTTCCTAGCCCTATAAGTGTAGGATTAGGTCGTTAAGGCCTGTTCCTCAAGAGCTCTGTGGATGTTCCCGGTCTTGGTCTTCCAGGTTCCCTTCTGCCATCCGGTCAATATTTGTAGGCTAAACGTGTGAGTCGGTGAAGTTACACGTTTTAGATGAATTGAACCAGTTTTTCTGATAGTATTGTATGTCTTCTGTAATATTATCTGCCTTTAGTTTGTTTCTTATATCCATATTTCTTTGATGATCGAGTCTAGTCAAGCCTAATAATGGTCTTAAAAGCTCTTTTGTGTTGCTTCTAATTTTTGCCTATTTTTTTAAACTTAAAATCCAGATTTCACTGCCATAGGATAGAGTTGTTTTAGAAGTGATATTATGTAGCCTCAATTTCGTATCTATTGACATTTTCCCCAACATTTCCCTTTATAATACCGTTTAACTTGTTATACTTATTTATTTTTGCATTAATATCTATTATTTCTGTGGATATTAAATTTGTTAAATAATTCAAGTTTGATACTTGTTTAACTATTTGGTTTTCTATTACAATAATAACTGTATATTTTTACCACAAAAACCTATCTCTTTAGAATTAAATGGGGAGATGTTCAAAGCTTATAGCAGTTTTATTTAATTTATGGGTGCTAATTTGCAGTGTCTTTGGACATCTAAAATATTGGGAAATATACAGGTTCCCTGACTCATCTCATTTCATGCTTGTTTTCGAGCCAAGATTTCCCAAAGATAAGACACTAATCGCTGTGCAAATGAGCAATAGGTTCTAAAGTTTACTTGCTTCCGAGTGATTCATCTAGACATCTCATAGTAGTCTCTAGTGATCACTTAATGATGCGTCTGTCATTTGTAACGTGTTATACATCTTAGTCAGTAACAATATTTTCCTGACGTGGGCAATTATCTTCAAACCTTCCAATTGCTTTTCATGCCCCGTTAAACAGCTTCCGACTTTTGTAGTTAACTCCTATTGTCTGTCTAGTAACAAAATACGCGTTTAAAAATTTAACTTGTGCAAAATAACAAAGATATTTTGATGTGCTATAATTTCGATAGCACGGGGGAAACTATTTAATTGGATATTCAAACATTTTTCAAACAGGAATAACGAACTTCTGAATGGAATTTCGTGTTTAGTGTCCATTACTACCATAATCAAAATCTAATTACGCCGTTGCCATGCGGAGTGGAAGGGTACCTGATATAAAATTCACAAAAAATTACAAACATCGATACTCTCCAAATTAATACTCGATGTTTCTCATACCCAAAAGCGAACATTTAATACCTACTAAAATTGTTCATAATTGAGCTCTGGAAAAAGATGTTCATGTGTATCCGTATTTTATTATAAAACCCATAATTACTAGTTATTTTTGTTGCAAGATTAGCCAGTTGAAACATTAATTCATATATGATATTAATTTTCAATTTCTCTACTACTTAAAATAAAATATACAAATGCCACATTTTTCTTTATTACCTTTTGGTTTTGCTTTATATTTTATCTCGTTTCGTTATTTAGTTTACGTTAAATCTGTAAAATTATGGCGGGAAAAATAATTGAAAGCATATATATAAATAAATTATAAAATTTAGAATACACGTCCCGGTATAGGTATCAAGATGTTGGGACGGTAAATTATAATTTTATATATATAATTTTAATTTTATGTCTAGTAATGTATACTTACGTATAATAAAATTGATGCGAGATTTTATTGAAAATAACGTTTAGAGGGTCTCTGAATTAAAGAAATAAAGCGATTTCTCTCTTTTTCTCCCTCTCGCTCTCTCTATGTATGTGCGTGCGTGCGCACGCGCTTGTGTGGAGGGAGCATAACTGAAAAACGAAAATATATTTAACTCAAAGGATGCAACACAAACATTTTCGAAAAAGTCCCCAGACCAAATTGCCCTTAAAATGGAAAGCTTTTCGTAATTTTTTTTGTTTCCTCAAAAATGGCTGTATTATAAAATTGCATTTGTGTATGGCAAATAAAATGCAAACTTTGAATTTCCTGCGAGTAAACTGTGAGATCACGGAGTACACTCAGCCTCAGCGGGGGGGGGGCAATTGAGGAGCTACTTGATGAAGAAGTAACGCCCCAGGTCGAGAAGGCCGCATAACTGGCCGGGGGGGGAGGGGTTGGGACGCTGACCACGTACCACCCTCCAGTACTGCACCCCACCAATGACGCCTATAGTGGGCAGAGAGGTGGAGACGCAGTGGCTGAGCGGCAAGCCTTGTCTCTTCATGAACTGTTGCGCTGGGGTATAGTTTTTTTTTTTTTTTTTTTTTTTTTTTTTTTTTTTTTTTTTTTTTAAGTTTTTAGCCTGTGAGATACCTACTCCTCATTCTAAATAATTCTTAATCTTACTGCACAAAAGTAAATTCACCTACATCAAATAAAGCTTTGTAGCGTTAAGCATTTCCGAGATATTCTTTCTTTTTGGGTTAAATTCTCAAATACTTGCGGTTCATTTCAAATAATAGGTCGCTATTCGTTTAATCTTGTAGTCATACAAAAAACATGGAATTTCCAAGCCCAGCTTTATAACCATAGAGTTTTATTTGAAATGTTAAAAATGTGTAAAGTTAAACATTTTGCAAAATTTACTAATGTAGGTTACAGGGTCTGAAGCAGTTTTTTCCCAATGTGAAACTTTAGAAAGCAAAAAGCAGTTATCCTTCGTTTCCGGGCACAAATGGAAATTAGTTCAGTTTTCATCACTGTACCGTGTTTCCAAGCGTTACAAGTTGATGGTGTACATGCACAAAAGCTTAAAAATAGAGTGATTCAGAGAGTTTATCCTTTCTAGGAGGTCGAGAGACAGCAGAATGCAAATGGTAAAACGCGTTTGTGAATCAGTGTCTTGGAATGCTACTCGCACATTCTAGAACGAACATGTTATTCTTTTAACTCAATATACTGATTGCAGAAAACAATATGCAAAAGTTACACTGCTTTCTCTAACCGTAATCGATGCACAGAACTCACCTATAAACTAACAATTTAAAAACAATAAATACAAAATTAATTTAAAATGATTTTTCTATTTAATGGTGAAAAATGTGGGCTTCAAAATATTTTAGATTAAGTATTACGGATTTGGTTGTACGCAGGGTGCGTAAAACATTATCTGTTTACATCACAAGTTCAATTTTGTAAATAATGAGCTCAAGCGAAAAGAAAAAAGAATGATCGCACATTTTTACTTTCTCTACTGTAAGTAGGGGAAGTATTGTATTCCACCCAAAAATTCGATGTCGAGATTTCGCCGGAAATATATGTTTTGAGACCCCCTGAATAAAAAAAGAGCATTTTTTAGGAAAAGGTCCGTGTGTGTGTGTGTGTGTGTGTGTGTGTGTGTGTGTGTGTGTGTGTGTGTGTGTGTGTGTGTGTGTGTGTGTGTGTGTGTGTGTGTGTGTGTGTGTGTGTGTGTGTGTGTCAGCCTGTGTCTGTGTGCCAGTCTGTGTCTGTGGACAGCATAACTCAAAAACAAAAAGTCAGTTAAAAACCAAAGTTAGTACTTAAGTTTAGTGTCTTTCAAGGATGAGACACGAAGATTTTGAAGAAAATAGACCCACCCTAAACTACCCTTTAGATGGAAAATTTTTATTTTCTTCAAAATGGCTCAAATGATTTTGATTAAAATGTCATATATTTGAGATATTTTGATGACAAATGAAAAATGTATATCTTGAATTTTCTGGCTGTAGCCCCAGTAGTCGTATTTACTCTGGACGACTTTTGCATAACTGTTAAACCGTTAGAGATAGACCAAATCATACTCCACAAGAAATGTAGATCTTGCTAAAATACACAATTTATGTCTGAACAAATTTTCTTGTAGGATGAACCATTCCGGAGATATTCCTTGTTATTTGTGTCAGTTTCGGAAAGCTTAAAACTTTTTGAAATGGAACATCGTTGTTCATTTTTTTATGTTAAGCGTGCAAAGAGAACGGAATCTCAAAGCTTTAAAAGATTTGACTATCGCACAAAGACTACTGTATTCTAATATTCCCCTTGCACCTACAAGGAAATAAGCAATAAGATAATTTGTACAAAGGTTTAACTCAACTAACACGAAAAAGATATAGGAATAAGAGTTTGTAAGAATGGTTAGTACAAGAGTAGAGAAAGTCATGTGAGTGCAGCATATCAGATTTTTTAAAACAGAACATGAAAAAAGTTTTCCACGTAGAGGGCTATTTGAAGTTGGAAAAGTTTTCAAAAAAAATTGCTTTGGATGCCTAAAAGGCGCCTGCTTTAGTAAATACGAGATTCAATCTAGTGTTCATTTGGAAAGTTACTTTTAAGTTATGCTACTCACATACTAAACACGCGCACACGTACATAAATGTAGGTGTATACTCCTTCACTTTGGGTACCAAAAGGTAGGTATATCCCACATGAAATCTCAATATCGAAATGTTGGGTGAACTGCAATGCTCTCTCTGCCTTAGGTGGCTAAGCGGTAGATAAGTAAAAGTACATCGATAGTTTAAAGTGCCATGTTTCAGTTTCTTATCACCAATTTTATAGTTTACTGTCCTAAATTCTGAGCGAAGCTAGTTTTGAAGTTCAACAACACAAGGATTGCCATTCATACAAACCTAAGTGAGGATGTTAGTCCTATAGTAAAAACATTTAATATATCAATGAAGAAATAAAGTGGGAAAGTTGGAACCGAAGACAAAATGGTTATCCGGGACCCCCAAGCGTGAGAAATTTGCGAGAGTCTATTGGGGACAATTGGTGCCGGGAAGCATCTCATCAACTGCTCTGTTTGCTGAATGATTACCAGCGGCGCCATGCCAGCATAAAGGACACGCGTGACCAAGCCCCGAGATGCCTGTCTTCCTTGTGAGATTGTCTGTCACAAAGCAATCCACCGCATCTAATCGCCCCGTTTGTTCAATAGAATTCACACTAAAGGATTACTAGAAAGTCACCTGCAATATGCGAGTGTGCTGAAGCAGTTTGCAGAACAGAAGAAACGTATAAAAAGTAGAGTTCGTTTGTTTTTCTGCCTGAACCTTAGAGGCACCCATAAGTAAAGTTTCAAATCTTGCCTTTTTTTTACTTTCTCTACAACGTATAGTAAGGACGGGAAGTATTGCATTCCATCCAAAAGTGCCATACCGAGACTTCACCATAAATACATGTTTCGAGACCCCTGAATCTAAAGAGAAACATTTTCAGAAAAAGGCCAGTGCGCGCGCACCTTTGTGTGTGTGTGTGTGTGTGTCTGTGTGTGTGTGTGTGTGTGTGTGTGTATGTGTGTGTGAACAATATCACTCAAAAACCAAAAATCTGTTAAATACCAATCTTGGTATTATACCCTTTACACATGGAGCATTTTTCAAGAAGTTATATTTTCTCAAAAATAACTAACGATTTTGAACAAAAGACGCTTAAGATATTTGTATAACAAATGAAATGCTTACCTTTAAATTTCTGGGAATACCCCCTGCATTCTGAGTGACGTTTGCATATATAGTAAAGGTAAGAGATACCTACACAAAATCTTACTGCACAAAAAATGAGGACACAAAAACATAATTTATATTTGTCCTTTCTTTCCCTTAATTTTTGGACTGAACCATTTCCGAAGTACTCGTTGTTTGTTTCGATGTTGCAATACTTATAGCTACTTTTCTCAAATTATAGACGTTATTTTTTACCTCTTAGCCATGTCAAGAGATCAAAATTTAAAAGCAATTACATATCGACCAGCTTTAAAAGATTTGACTATCGCTTAAAACCTGCTAGATTCCTATATCCCTTGCACATACAACAAAATTAGCAATAAGATGATTTATACAAATGTTTCTCTCGATTAACATGAAGTAGATAGAGGAATAAGCGAGAGCTAGTCGCTATGTGATGGGTTTGCAAATCTTATCTCTTTACCTGGCTAAGAGATTAAAAAACGAATGACACATTCGAGTAAAATGTATTTGAAAATTCATGTGAATAACAAAGAATATCTCGGAAATGGCTTCCTCCACAAAAAAATATTTTAGGAATTTTGTTGTGTGGTTTAACAAGATCCGCGTTTTTGTGAATTAAGATTTTGCCTATCTCTTACAGTTTATCACTTATGCAAATGTCACACAGAATGAAGAGTTCAGAGGCTACCGTAAGAAAATGCAAGACATTAATTGTGTCTGTCGCGAAAATATATTAAACATATGTTACTTTAATTAGTATGGTTAGCGCCATTTTTGAGAAAATCGAAATTTTTGAAAAAAATGTTCCGTTTAAAAGGCAGTTGCGGTGGGATATTTTCTTGAAAATCTTCGGGTCACAATTCTTGGAAGATATTAAACTTAAATACCACGTCTGATTTTTAACTGAATTCTTCTTTTTGAATATCTGTTCACTGATAGACGCACATACACAGACACACACAGACCTTTTTCTAAAAGTGCATTTCGGGGAGAGTTTTATCTCTCTTCCCTAATGCCCAATAATTATTGGGCACTAAAAACCACTTAACTTCTTTTTTGAAAACAACCAGAAGAATTACATACTTGATTTTTTTAAATTATCAAATAGTTGTTTGGTTTTTGTTTTTATGTTTGTCTCAGGACGGCTCAAAAATATAATTTCCGATCAAATCTTGACATCGAATTTTTTTTAGTGGAACGCAATACGAAGCAGAGAAAGAAAAATTGAATAACCACTTCCCATTTGAAAATATATATATATATATATATATATATATATATATATATATATATATAACTAATAACAAAGAACATCTTTAAACCGTTTAACTCCACAAAGACACAAACAACATGTTTTGATATACACTATGTGGTTTGAGGAGATGTACATTTTTATAGTAAGATTTTGTATATTTCTTTGAGAGTGAAGAGGACTGCAGAGGCTACTCCCAGAAAATTCAAGGTATACTTTTATTTGTCACAAAAGTACCTTAAACATATACCGAGTGAGGTGGCTCAGATGGTAACGTCTGTGGCCCGCATTCGGGAGGTCGTAGATTCGATCTCCGTGGCTTATCCTACTGACCAATTGACCCGTGTTTTTTTTTTTTTTTTTTTCCCCTTCCTTTTTTCCGCAGGTTTCCTCGTGTCGCCAGGCGAATGTTGAGAAGGATTTCAATATCCTCCCAATTTCCTGTCCCTCCATTTTGTTACATTAATCATTTTATTTCATCCTTCATCCCGTTAGATTTCCTTCAGGGTTCAAAGCGTCGGCGAGCCTCGCGGCAGCAGCACGGCAAGGGGAAAGAATGCACTTTGGAAATCTCGTCCCCCGGATTGGAAGGAGAACCTATTGTTTCCGGGCCCCCCATGGGATGGTACAAGTCCGAGGGAGGAGGGGAACCGGTTTTCCGTGTCCCTCCTTTGGAGTGCGAACCCAACGGCGTGCTTCTAACTGGGAACATGTAGGGACCTTGCCATCTGCTCTGTCGCGGCAACGTTCCGGCCGCCCTTAGGATCCATTTACCTCATCCATCCTCTCGGGGGCTGCCCGTCAAGGACATAGGCACAGGAGATCGTCCTTAGATCCAGGTGCTAATTTCTCTTCCGCAAGTTGTCATAGTCATAGGGTCATATTAAACATGTGGTATTTTAATCAAAATCGTTAGAATTTTTTTAAAAAATACAGCTCTAATTTCTGCAAACTTCGTCCATGTAAAGGATAGTTTGGAATGGAGGGATTTTATTGAAAATCTAAATTTATTGTCTGCTCCCAGGCACCTAATAGTTGAACGAAAGACAGATTTAGCTAAGCCGTAACAACTTAAAACTTCATTTTCTCCTCCTATAACGTTGCGTGTAATTTCAGATTAGCTGTTTATCTGCAGGTGCACGTTTACGGCATTTCGAGGGCTACAGTACGTGTGCACTAAACTTGAAGAGGCAGGTAATGAAATGCCTCACCCTGGTCATCAGGCTAAACAAATCTCTAGGAAGAACCCTCATTCTCCCTCATATGGATATTTAAAGGAAATATATTGAACGTTGTGTATTTTCTTGTTACTTAAATGCCAATTAACTATGTAAGCAACATTCCGTTTGAGTCAAGGACAAAGGCATGTCGCAGCACCCTTTACCTCCCTCCATATACGACTTCATGGGAGTGTGTAGTGTTGGGGTGGTCTTTAGCCTACGGTTTGCGTATTTAAATGTAGGGTGGTAGGGTTATTTTACATTTATTTCCTTCTAGTCTCCCCTACAGCTTTCTCTCTCTCACTCTCTTTCTTACTTCCTCCATTTCTCCTTAACCCTTTCTCTCCCTCTCCCTCTCTGATGGCCCCTCCACCAGTCCATCTCTCTCTGCTTGGCGTACATCATGGGATGTTTTGCTAAGCTGAAACACTTTTTTTTTTTCTAGCGTGTCAATAAAAATGAAAACTTCATTAAAGCGTCAATAATACATCAGTTCCTTTTGCCTTTATTCGATCTGAATGACGATTTGCAAATGGGCAAATAACAAATAACAGAAGAAAAACTTATGTAACTTTTTAAATATTCATCCTATAAAAATGTTGTAAATACCACTTAATTGGTAAGAAACTTTAAGTTTTGCTCTCTATACTCCCTTAGTAAATCCATGTGATAAAAATAAGATATCACACAGTCCGAAATAAGCTGTGAGTCTGCAAACAAAAAAAAAACTCCTTTGTAGAACTCATACGATTTTCTCTTCTCATTATACCCTACAAAGTTTGCTCTCCTTTTTCTTGTTAATATAAATAAACATAACATTCGTAGTATGTATACTTAGAATAATAAAATAGGCTAAGGCCATAGTCAAATGTTTCCAAAGCTAGTCGCTATGCGAGGAAGGTCATTAGCTAACTTCTCTATTAAGAAAAAGCTATTAGTAAAAACCACTCTAGCTAAGGCTATTAATGCTCCAGTGAAGTCATTCAGCATCCATTAGTTCAAGCTTCTGGTAATCAGAAGTCAAGAAATGACTAAGTTACGTAGCCAAATTAGAAAATTAGGATGATAGTGAACTTGTGAGAATGTAGAAAAATTGTGCAAAATTGTGTTTCAGGGGTGACTTCGATGTTAGCGAAGTAAAGTAGGACTGTTGGTGGGGAGAGATAGTAGGTGAGATTTGTGTTATTAAATGAGCGGATATTTCTAAAATTTGTCCTTTCTTGGTGTCTTAGAGTCTAATAGATGCGCAGCTCACAGCGCCTGAAGATCGCGTTTGGGGCTATACAATATAATATGTGCAGTGGTTGCCACCAGAGGAACCTTCCGATTAGTAGGTACTTCAGGTGACTCTCAGCAGTTTACGATTCTTCTTCTTCTTCTTCTTCTTCTTCTTCTTCTTCTTCTTCTTCTTCTTCTTCTTCTTCTTCTTCTTCTTCTTCTTCTTCTTCTTCTTCTTCTTCTTCTTCTTCTTCTTCTTCTTCTTCTTCTTCTTCTTCTTCTTCTTCTTCTTCTTCTTCTTCTTCTTCTTCTTTCTTCTTCTTCTTCTTCTTCTTCTTCTTCTTCTTCTTCTTCTTCTTCTTCTCTTCTTCTTCTTCTTCTTCTTCTTCTTCTTCTTCTTCTTCTTCTTCTTCTTCTTCTTCTTCTTCTTCTTCTTCTTCTTCTTCTTCTTCTTCTTCATCTTCTTTCTTCTTCTTCTTCTTCTTCTTCTTCTTCTTCTTCTTCTTCTTCTTCTTCTTCTTCTTCTTCTTCTTCTTCTTCTTCTTCTTCTTCTTCTTCTTCTTCTTCTTCTTCTTCTTCTTCTTCTTCTTCTTCTTCTTCTTCTTCTTCTTCTTCTTCTTCTTCTTCTTCTTCTTCTTCTTCTTCTTCTTCTTCTTCTTCTTCTTCTTCTTCTTCTTCTTCTTCTTCTTCTTCTTCTTCTTCTTCTTCTTCTTCTTCTTCTTCTTCTTCTTCTTCTTCTTCTTCTTCTTCTTCTTCTTCTTCTTCTTCTTCTTCTTCTTCTTCTTCTTCTTCTTCTTCTTCTTCTTCTTCTTCTTCTTCTTCTTCTTCTTCTTCTTCTTCTTCTATCATGATCATGATCATCATCATCGTTATTGTTGTTGTTATTATTATTATTATTATTATTATTATTATTATTATTATTGTTGTTGTTGTTATCGTTATCGTTGTCATTGTCAATCTCATTGTCATTGTCATCATCATCATCATCATCATTATTATTATTATTATTATTATTATTATTATTATTATTATTATTATTATTATTATTATTATTATTATTACCACTATTATAAATAGTACTCTTTCAGACTACTCATTTAACACAAAGCGAAACTGACAGCGAGTGTAGCTGATAGTTGAATGGTCAGCAATGAAGATTAAATTAAGTAGCAAACATTCTCTCTCTCTCTCACTTTCTCCCTCTCTACGATTGTCTCGCTTCCGTTACGCGTGAGCTGGCCATTAAAGCCATTATATTTTTAAGTGAAAATAAAAGAATACTCATATGGGACAGAGAAAGTACCGGGGCGGTGTCCTGGCGCACCTAAGCACCGTTATACCCCTGTTCAAAACATGTGTTGCGGTGAAATTTCGATATAGGACATTTTGGTGAAGTACAATAATTCTTCTACCATAGCAGGAGGTGCACAAAGTATGGCAGGCACAACCTTTAATGGTGGCTGATAGCTGATCATTACTATTCTCTTGTGGTCCAAATAAATTTTGTGGGCGCAAACGATATTTATATCACCGATTTTACAGCGTAATTTCAATGTGAAGACTACATAGGAAGAACATTCTAAGTCAAGTATCATAGCTGAACTTCATTCTTAGTGAATGAAATTCATAGAAAGACCATGCTAAGTCATAGAAATTAATGTTGGGAACATAAGACCATTCTCTTGCACTTAAGCAAGCTTTAACATACATCATCCAATCTAATGAGAGTAAATTTCTTATAATTTCTGATTCATTAAGCCCTCTCCAAAGTCTCAGAGATCGTTCAACTGACCTCAACTGCTTCAAGATATCCACAGTCTTTATTCCATTGCTCTAAATAAAGAGAAAATAGTTACTTTCATTTGGGTCCCTTCACACTGCGCCATTAAGGGCAATGAAGAAGCGGACAAAGCTGCTAAAGAAGCAAGTCGGCTAACAGACACACATGAACAGCAAGCAGTACCTTATCGTGATATTACAAAGTACTTCTCCAGACTAATAAGAACAAGATGGAAACAGGCCTGGAATTAATCGTCTCCAGAAAAACTACACAAGGTAAGGAAAGGAGACACCAATTCTTCCCCTGTCTATTCTCTTAGCAGGGAAGAGCAGGTGATTATCTCACGTCTCCGCATTGGTCATACAAGGTTAACCCACTCATACCTCCTCAGCAAAGGCCAGCCACCACAATGTGAAGTCTGCAACACCCGCCTCACAGTAAAACATCTCCTCACAGAATGTAAGCAATACGCTACACAACGACAGCTTCATCACATCACTGGAGACTTATCCACCACTCTGAACACGCCATCCAACTGCAGAAGGGTATTAGCATTTCTCGAAAGTACAGACTTGCATACGAAAATATAATATGAAGGATATTTTTGTTGTACTGATTTATTGATTAGTATTTTCATGATTTTGGTTAAATAATTGTAACAATTTTGTTGTATACCGCTGTATTATATAGAATAGTCGCGATATGACTTTATTGTTAAAGCGACTCTAAATAAATTTTAAAAAAAATCATTCTATCTACACTTTTACAAGGAAAAACATTTCTACTTTAGATGAACAATTTAAGAACATTCTATATTGTTAATGCTGGCGTTCACTTTAGAATGTTTATATTGGATATAAACAAAGGCTCATTTCAAAACCAGAACTACTAAGAAAATGAAATAGTTCACTCCTCAAAATCGCTCGAGAACCCTTATAATGTCGCCCCTTCTTATTCAACGTAGACGCAAGATTACTTCAGAAGAGTTTGTATTCATCACTTTTACCAGTAACTGCTGCCAAGTATGAAGATCTGCAGGTTCTCAAGAGATAATGCGCACCTGAAGCTCAAAGCTTCTTTTCATGCCTTCCCCATATGTAACACAAACTATAATGTGGATTTAATACGATACTCAAAGTAAAAAAGTGCCTAAGCAGAAGAAAAAATCCATGCATTGTTATATTACAATGTTATTTTGTTGCCATGCATAGTTCCATTTGAAACTCATACATTAAGCTTTGGTTTTAAGTCTATAGATATTACCTATGTTCAATATGTGAAATGTAATTTGCTTATAAACATTGAAAAGGTAACACCTCAGAAGTAACTTTTTATGTTCTTTCTATGTGACTTTCGTGTTCAACTATACAAGACCGCAAGGCGAGGCAAGCCTCTGATTGGATGTTGCGTTGAACCACTGGTCATTAAATCTGGCGTCAGTCATAAAAACAGATGAATACGCACACTCTACAGACGCGCAACTAATGCCTATATAAGTTGAAATAATGAAACTGTGGAACGGGTTCTCGAAGGAAAACAAAATGGCTGAAGAGTGCACCTTGTTGCTATATCAACAAAAGTGGGTGTTATGTTGTGCTTGTGAAGGAAGGGGGAACAACATTACTACTCTGATGCAGTAACAAAAGCAAGTACAAGTTATTCGAGCGAGCGAAGAAGTAATTAGTTAAGGCCATGACCTGGGAGCGACCTCTGAGGAGAATCTTCTGTAGAGACTGAGGAACGAGCGGTGAGCAGGCCCAGAAAATCGATATACAACCTTCTTGAATTAATGAACAGGTTGTTTCCAAGGAGGGGAGAGTGACTTAAGTCAACAGAAATGAGAGCCGTCAGATGGCCGGGGAAAAATAAAACCTGTTGTGAAATAATGGACTTGCGTAGACTCCATTTTACTTTTCCAAATTCAAAGACAAGCACGCAATTGCTGGACTGGTGTAAATATTAATCTGTAAAAGAAGAAAGTTCTCCTTTGTTCGTCTGCCACATCAACAAGGTGATCCCCTCGTTTCCAATGTAAACTTATTGACAACAAAGACAGAGGCGTTTAGAAATACAACTTGCCAGTCTTTACATTTGTGCCCGAAGCTTAGGATTATTCAAAAAATTTATAGCATGTTTTTATTATTATTTGCTTTCATTTCAGCATTCAAACAAGAATGGGAGTGTTTATTCCGGCAAGCTTGTTTACTTTCTCCTAAATTATGGTAAGAATAGGAATTAATGTACATCACCAAATAATTGAATATCGAACTTTCACCGAAAATATACTTATCTTCTGAATCATAGAATTGATTGGGCAATCCTGACTCAATTGAAAGTTAAGCTATAAAGATTAATTTCTGATGTGAGAATGATGAAGTTTGTCAATGTTAGATTACCCGAACCATTGCAATGGATGTGTTTTCCTAATATGTAAATGTCGATGTAAAGTAATGCCCTGGCTAGTTTCATCCTATACCTCCTTACCAGTAGCTTTTGTACTCTGATTACCCCCACCCACCCTCTCTCTCTCTCTCTCCTTCCCTTCGTTACAACACACATTTTCAAACGATGCTTACAAAAGCTGTAGTAAATAAAAACTGCGATGTAACAAATATCCTGAAATATTAAGTTTATATTCACAATCTCAAGTCATACCGAAGTGTTTGACTTTGGAAACAATTTCCCATTTTCAGTTAGTTTTAATGAATATATCACCTTACAAATAAATTTTTATCATTTGACAAAATTAACTCAAATTTTTTCCCTCTTAAAATCCACAAATATAGTAAGTACCTGTTGAAGAATTAGATGTTGCTATGAGTAAACAGAAATTTGCAATGTATTACTTTTGCAGAAATTATCTTATTGTTTATCTTCTTTTAGGTGTAAGAGGAATATGAGAATATAGTAGGCTTTGAGCTCCCGTTCTCTTTGCACGCTTAACATATAAAATAAAAAAATGAACAACGATGTTCCATCTCAAGAAAGTTTTAAGTTTTTCGAAACTGACAGAAATAACAAGGAATATACGAAATGGTTCACTCTACAAAAAACTTTATTGAGACATAAAATTATGTATTTTAGCGAGATCTACATTTTTTGTATGGTAAGATTTTGTCTAACTCTTACAGTTTACGAGTTATTCAAAAGTCATCCAGAGTAAACAGAACTAAATAGGCTATAGCCAGAAAATTCAAAATATACATTTCATTTCCCATCAAAACGTCTCAGACATGTGGCATTTTAATCAAATTCGTTAGAGCCATTTCAAGAAAATCAAAATTTTCGAGAATTTTTCCATGTAAAGGTAATTTAGTGTGGGGCTATTTTCTTTAAAATCTTCTTGTCGCATCCTTGAAAGACATTAAACTTAAATACCAACTTTGGTTTTTAACCGACTTTTCGTTTTTAAGTTATGCTGTCTACAGACTGACACACACACACACACACACACACACACACACACACACACACACACACACACACACGCACACACACGGACCTTTTTCTAAAAATGTTTCTGTTTTGGATTCAGGGGGTCTCAAAACATTTCCGGTGAAATCTCGACATCGAATTTTTGGGTGGAATACAATACTTCCTTCTACTTACCAGTAGAGAAAGTAGATGTACCTAAAACTAAAGCATCTACTATATACCATAACAAAAAACCAAAAATACAAAAGGCAGCGAACGCATCTAAAATATAACGATAGGTACACGTTTATAATTGATCATTTTAACGGAAATTTGCTAACGAACGTTTTCCCTCATGCAGTGTGAGCCAAAATTTCTCATGCAAGAATTGGATGCGGTCTTTACCAAAAAATGCTGAGAACGCAACTCATTTTTGTCACTCTGGTGCATAATAAGCTTTATCGGGAATACAGATGTGTCAGCAGTATTGGCGATACACCAGCTGATAGGTCTCAACACGTATTGTAGAGAGGGGGTCGCAGAAGATGATACATAATCAGAATTAACTTCTGACATTTGCAGTCTGACATCTTCAATTAGAGTTTCTTCTTCCTTCTTCATCAACACTCAAGACTTCATAAGGTATGGCTAAAATAATACACTTCCTTTCATTTCTCCGCTGTTTACCTATATAGTGGAACTATTTAATTCCATCCAAACATGCATTATCGATATTTCACAGAGCATATATGTTTTGAGGTACTCTCAATAGACCCCCAAGCGTCTTTAAAAACTATTCTCAAAAAGTCTAATGAATACATTTCATTTTTAAGTCCTCCAGTACGTTTTAAGGATGCAATACGAAGGTTTTCGCGAAATTCTTACGCCCCGAATAATAATGTATTATAATAAAGTATTTTGCTGGTTATTTATTTTCTTAAAAAATAGACTAAGGATTGTGATAAGATATGCTATGTTTGAAATAGTAACATCTTATGCTTATATTGGAAAGATAAAAAATGAGTGTGTTTGTGTGTGTGTGTGTGTGTGTGTGTGGGGTGGGGGGGGGGGGATGGGGGAGGCATGTGTTTGTGTGCAGGTAATTCAAAAACACTCAAATAATTTTGCTAATTCTTTCACCAATGAAAAATCCTGTTGTTTCTGAAGACATGAGGCTATGTGCACAATAGCAAATGTAAGGTTTATCAGTCTCTGTCTGAGCCAGAATGATTGGGTAGGAAAGAAAAATAATCAAAGAGATAGGAACACTTTTGGGAAAGATAAAACAAAACTGGATAAAAATAACCAGAAAGAAAGGAAAGAAAATACAAATATTGGAGAAAAATGGGGAGTACGGCCGAATTAGGAGAGCGGCGGAATTAGGAGTCACGACAGAGAAGAGAGTAGGGTCCCTACGATTTGCCGTTTGAGGCTCCGGCGGGGACTAGTACAACCACCCCCTCCCACCTTTCGAGCTTGCACATCCGACTGGGGGAAACCGGACGACGGAGGTTTTACAACCCTGAAACAAGCAGATAAAAGGTGAAGTGAAATGAGAAGTGAGGTTGACATGGAGGGTCAGGAAATTAACCTTCCCAGCATTCGCCTAATCGCCCGGGGAAACCCTCGAAAAAACACATGGATCGGGAAGGTCAGCCGTGGGAATCGAACGCATGACCCCCAGAACGTCAGTCACACGCGCAACCACCTGCGCCACTTCGCTCGATTACATTAAGATAAGTAAAATAGTTTAAATATTGGACACGATTGTGCAATGAATTGTAAATGTAACTTAAGTATAATAATGATAATAATAATAATAATAATAATAATAATAATAATAATAATAATAATAATAATAATAATAATAATAATAATAATAATAATAATAATAATAATAATAATAATAATAATAATAATAATAATAATAATAATAATAATAATAATAATAATAATAATAATAATAATAATAATAATAATAATAATAATAATAATAATAATAATAATAATAATAATAATAATAATAATAATAATAATAATAATAATAATAATAATAATAATAATAATAATAATAATAATAATAATAATAATAATAATAATAATAATAATAATAATAATAATAATAATAATAATAATAATAATAATAATAATAATAATCCAGTCGGACACAGTCTATTTGTGTGTTCGACTGACGATAAGATATGTAAAACTAGCAATAAACTAAGCTGCAGGTTTGAAATATCGACTTATGTAAACCGTGTTGCAACACGACGTGGGACATGGAAATACTCTCCTCTCCTAATGCACTCGGTCATTTTTTCCATGGCTGTACTACTTTATCAATCGCATGCACTTTTCACGAAAATGATACCACTACCTGGAATAACTTGAACCTAATTCTTGCACACATGTTAATTATGTTATAAACATAAAAATAGTTATTTAAAACAGAAGCTTAATACTTTACAGGAACAAAGGATTGGAATTGTGCACCTAAGAAACTAAATAAAGTTACTAATACTAATGAATATGTTGATTTGTCAAATAAACCTTTAATCAAAACTAATTACCACTTTTGGAAAAAGACTTAAAAACTTCTATTACTTTTGCTACAGACGTTCCTGCCATACATTGACCTAGAACTGGCGACTTAAAACTTAACTAAAATAGAATGGAATGCATTAAAGGTGCCGAAGTATTTTAATTCAATAAGAAGTTCTGAATGAAAGATAATACTTCAGTTTAATACACGACTAGTATTAGGTATACATGAAACTGGACACGGGCATTGGTAATTACATAACAAAAATTATTACAATGACAGAGTACTTCAAATTTTACAAAATAAAGATTGCATAGAAATAAAAGATATCATTTTGATGCGTGCATAAGATCTGTCAACTGAGCACTATTTGATTCCAACATGATACCATAATGTCAAACAGTTGAAGGAGAGCAATCCGCTAATACCATTAAAAATCTGAATATCAGTGAAGAGAGCTTACTAGTGTCTTTGACGCTCTCGTTGTTCACTAATGTTTTGACTGAAAGAAACCAATTTACTTATTGAGTGGTTAGCGTAAATAGCAATGCAAATAAATCAAATTCAAAATTTGATTCTCCTACGCCTTGTAGTATTCAAGGCTACGTTACCTTCAATAACAAGTTTTATAGAGACTTAACAACACCGTCGGTCTGGGTGGTTCAGTTGGTTAGACGCTGGCCTACTAATCCCAAGGTTGCGGGTTCAAACCCGACCCAGGTCGATGGTTTTTAAGTGTGCTTAAAAACGACAGCTCCATGTCAGTAGATTTACTGGCATGTAAAAGAACTCCTACGGGACAAAATTCCGGCACACCGGCGACGCTGATGTGATCTTGGCAATTGACAGCGTCGTTGAACAAAATAATTTAAAAAAAATAAAAACTTTTAACAGCACACCGACTATCGCTACTTGTAAAACCACATTAGGTAGTACAGAAATAAGATGTGAATCACTTTCAGACTTCAGCAGCTTCATTCAGTATATGCATATAAGAAAGAACAACAGCAGCCATAAAGGTCATATTTACTGTAAGGGATATAACCAACTTACCAACCAGCAATGCAATGGCAATTTTCAATACGGCAATAGCACAGATAATAACTAAAGGTCGGAGGGATGTGCGCTCGCATCCGATACAAGTTAGCTGGATGCAGAGTATGGATGACGTCAGAAGTACAGCACGATAAATTAAAAATAAAGTCGGAATTAAACTCTGTTAAAAAATTAAATTATATTTACACTACAAAAAGTACAATATAATATAAATAATAGTATCATAATCATAAATAAAAACATATAAAATGTGCAAATAACTACCACTAGAAGGAAGAGTCGAAAACAACGTAGTGTAGTACTCTGAGAACTGCAAATGTTTGCAGGGTCAAGGTGCAGCACAACGTGATTGTTTTGTTTCTTCTCGCAGTGAGCTGCAGACGTGGAGTGACAACTGTCCTTTTGTGTTCATATGATGCTTGTAGGTTGTGCTGCAGTGATGCGGTTTTCATGGTCAGGCTGTACCGACCTGCAGTTGTTTACAAGCGCGAGCGGTAACAGTAAAATCCATGTGCAGTATACCTATGGAAAAACGCACACGTCTCTGGCCTTTAATAAGAACGTACGGAAAAACTCACGACAGGTGACATAACAAGAATTGGGAAAGTAAAGGGAGTAGCTTGGATAGATACCGAGCAGTAGATTGGGTGGCCTACTTGTGCAGGGGCTTTATGTCATCTATAGTGAATATTGCTGCAACTCATAGTTTCCTGGCGGACACAAGTTAAAGTTGGTAACAATGCGGCTCACGCTACGTTTTAGTGATTAGCTCTTCACTCAATCGTGTTATCATGGAGCAACCACGATAAGGCAACAACGAATTAATTGAAGCTAGTGTTTGAAGAGTTTAACGTAATAGCACACAAGCACAGGCACTTCATAAGCAGAGGTTTCCGGTTAGACGATTGAACTAAATCCTCTTTGTCCAGCAACTAGAACAACTGTGGAATAATGGTCGGCTGCGTGCATCAAATCAGTCATTACTCGTTCGACAGATGTTATTTGGGATTCTAATAAACGGCAATAGGAGCTCCTGCAGCCATGGTGAAGTACGCCACCCAACCTACTGCTCAGTGTCTATCGGAGCCAACCAGTACAAGAGAATACCAACAGAAGGAAATAAAGCAACATCCCGCTTGATATGAGCTTGTGATGGAGACCTTCTCTATAGAAGACATAATATTACAACATCCACTACTACTAGGAGCTGAGCTGGCGAGGAATAGAGATCATAAGTGGGCAGATATAAACGTGGAATCTTACAATACATCTGTCATGATGGATAGAACTTGGACCAGAGAGTGTAGAAAACAAAAGCATGTGATGTATTCCGTCATAATAAAGTGTGTGTAAACAAAAAATTTCACGAACCAAATAAAAACTGTAAATATACGTTGTGTGAATAGAAATATAATATAGAAGTATAATTTTCACCTTGCTCCTCAAAACACTTCTAACTTACAGAACTTTTCAAATAAACTATTAAATAAACAATTGATAAACTTAAAAATTCAAGAACTAATCAGACTGACTAAGGATTGAGAAGTGTACGTTGGTAGAACGTTAAGAAATTTAAAAACTCGTTTGAATAAACATCAGAGAAACATCAAAAATTGATAGATCTATGCACTGTTGCTAACCATTTTTGGACAACAAACCATAAAATACATCAAGAAATCAACTTCTGAAACCAATTCAGCTGTGATCTAAATTGATATTCGGAATAAAATACACATTTATAGCAGCTAACAATATTAAGCTTATTTTGAATTTTGAAATTCCACCAGCTGACATCAGTTTCCAGTTTGTACAGTCCGCTTACAAGAAACATAGTTAAGAAACAATCGGTTCTCCAACTAAACCACAGAAGAAGTGAAGTTAATTTCCAACCGACTCTCGTACCCGTGGTCGATAGAGCATGTATCTTTGGCGCTCCGCCGCGCAGAGTGTTGAGGGTTCGGATCCCACCTCGGGCATGGGTGTTTGTGTTTGTGGTACGTGTGTGGAAGTATAACTGTGCGTATATGTGTGCATGTAACAGAAGCATAAATCGTCCGGGTTGGCTAAACGGTCTTTGACGAGCAAAGGCCAAAAAAAGTCCATTTCCAACCCAGAAAGAAGATGAACCAAGTGTTTGCCAAATACACAGATTGTAGTGGGATCAGTTTCCAACTTTGGCATGAACTGAACATAATGGAGACGACAGTCGATTGCTAGTTGAAGATGAGGTAAATTCACCTTGAAAAGTTATGTTTTAATCTACACCGAATAAGTCAAGTCTATCTTCATATTTCCATTCAGTTGTATACATCTTTGGTGTTGGCTTCGAAATCTCCGTCTATCCATTTTGCAGTTTTACTGAACTGACAGTGCAATTTCTCTGTAAAGCTTTGTTCTGATACAGAGGACGGTGCCATTGCTTCAGCCTGGAAATTGCGAGTGTTCGGATGGTGTGCAGATCACCAATAACTCTGTTCCTTTGCCCCTGCTTCAGCATCAGCAAGAAGCTCTTTTCCACGGCGAGTACCAAACATCCTACCATCTGCTGAATCCTCATCAGTTAAAACATTG